>CM062288.1:41794385-42208081 GCA_031216915.1 Pictodentalium vernedei
AAACTAAAAGATCCGGACCAACTAGGCTGGTCAGTAAATAGCTTTTATACCTCGATCGCTACACTGATCTCACGTTCTTTGAGATTAACCCACCGTGAATCGCATCCCGCCTCAGAGTGGTCGAAACATCCATCGTGTCTCCATCACAGCACGCACAATGCCACAAACCGTTGAGAGCTGGTCACGGCATCAAAGCAACAGATCGAGAGAGAAGTGGTGGAGCTGATGCTCGAGCCGTCGACCTCTAGCACACAAAGAGACCGATTTACCACGAGACTAAGAGATACGGGCCAACCAGGCTGGTTGGTGAATGGTCTTTATACCTCGACCGCTACACGGTAAACATTTTGGCACTTGTCGCCTGTTTATGTTTAGTAAAAGGTTAACCAAAAATAATGAAGTTCTACTTGGCTGTCAAAATGCCATTTTTGGTATAACGTACGAGGCCTTGAACGATCGTTTAGGTTACGTGGGGGCTACGTCAGTTGTAAAATTCGCGGACGAAAAACAGGTAATGACACGGCAATGCAACATAACTTGATTAAATTGCTAATCTCACATGTTTTGCCAGAAAGACTTGCAGCCTTTTGGGACTATTGCGACTCAAAGGGTTGAGCATTGTGTCCCACTAATGAATAGACTGGGTTTTTTTTTCTATTTTAACCCCTTATTTTAACAAGCAGACGACACTTTCAAAAAAAATTCTTGAATAAGTATTTTTTTTTCATTTTTTGTTTCAAAAACATAGGTTATGACCCATCATTGGAACGAGCTCGACGAGCTCATTCCAAAGAGGGGTCATAACCTATGTTTTTGAGACAAAAATGAAAAAGAGGAATGAAAATTAGTTGGCGATTTATGTGAATAGCGCTGGTCGGTTTTGGCCGTTACGGCGATGGTCGGTTTTGGCCGTTACGTTGGGTAACGGATTAATGTAGAGATCAGTGACCCCAAACCATAGGTTTGCATGTGTATTGTATTTCTCCCTAGGGTTTAATATATTCCCGAATTCTACGAATCGGAAACGGGAATGAAATTACCCTCAGAACCTGGAACCGGGAAATTTCCCGGATAATATCAAGCAAATCTACAAGAGTAAAAAGACGCATTTCTTGTCATGAAAATGAACATATTTTATTGGCAATCTGTTGTCTCCAAACAGAAAAGTTTTTTTTCCTAAGAAGAGGGTGTGAAAACCCAAATCCACTTCAAACTCACCTTCGTTTTCAGAATCACTAGTATTATCACCATGACCTACTCCAGCATCAACTCCTTCTTCACTGCCGACTGGTGACGGCAGTGAAGAGGGAGTTGATGTTGAAGGAGATGGTTAATAGCGATACTAATGATTAAGAAAATGAACAGGGGCGGCGGAACGAATTTCAATGTGTGGAGGGGTGGGGGTGGGGGAGGGAGATGGATCGGGCGATGCATGGTCGTCGGTATGAAAATTTTGAATTCCAGGGTCCCAAAACCCCCATTTCCATGCATCTGAGCGGATATTTTGAGATTTTTTCAGGAGATATATTTGAAAGATTTCACACTTTGAGAGCCGTTAAAAAACGTCGGTAAAGCATACAGGTGAGGTCAATTTATCAGCTTTGGTCGTTACGACCAAAGCTGATAAATAGATCTCACTTGGGCTGTCACGATTTTTCAATTTAGGAATCGATTAATCGTCGCAAATAATCGATAATAATCGATTAATCGTACCTAGGTGACCCCCCACCCCTCTCCCTCTCTTTGAAGTCGATAAAAATGGAGTTCAAGTCAGCTGACCTACCTCAAGTAAACAATGAAGACGATCAACTTTTAGGAACATTCAAAGCTTTGATGTTCTGAACTTTTGAACCGTCAGTGTAATAATCAAGACCGGTCGGCAGTTGCGATCTTCGCAACTGCCGACCGGTCTTGATTATTACACTGACGGTTCAAAGATTCAGAACATCAAAGCTTTGATGAGTGTACCTGGAAGACAAATGCTTCCAACGGCTTCTCGGGGGTTTAACATCAATGTCCTTAACTCAATACCTTTAGAAACAATAGTTTTTCCATCAAATTTTCTTTTAATTATTAAACATCTAAAACGGGATACAATTTACCGATTATTCGACAACGAAAAATACTAATCGATTTCGCCGTGACCGATCAACAATCGATTAATCGATTGATCGTGACAGCCCTAGATCTCACCTGTGTGTGCTTTACCAGACGTTTACAGCAATTATACTGTCTGTGGATTATCTTGTCTGGGGATGGATTTGGTTTTGTATGTCTGTAAGATTACGATTTATTTCAGTTAACCGATTTTTTAAGAGACTGTATACATTTTAGCGTTTGCTGCCACTTACTGCAAAAAAATGATCCGAAATCCATCAAAACTAAACCAGTACGAGAGAAACATAGCTGGTGAAAATATGGGGGAGGCTCTGGATCTGCCCCTTGTTTCACCAGTCATTAGTTGTGTTAAAATATCTGCATACAAAAAAAATCGCCCCAGCCCCCCTCCCCCCCCCCCCCTCGGTTCCGCCGCCCCTGATGAAGACGAGTTTGAACTTTGAAGCGGTGAAGATCTTGCTGTTTGAAGAGGGGGAGTCCTCCGGAACTGGTTGAGACGACAGTTATTTGGTGAAAAGGGTTCGTCAGGAATCAGGATTGTAAAAAGTTCAGGCGTGGAAGGGCTGACGAAATCTTACAAGTTACGTTGGGGCACCCCGGTGCTTCATTTATTAAAATTTGGCTGCTGATGATTTTTATTAGCAGTTAAACGCATGCGTGGACATCACTGCCCGGGTGTGGATTACGACCAGTCCACGGCGACTGTACTGTAGTCACCCGAAACTTGTATTTCTAGCCTGGTCCTATGTTTTTTTCTCTCCCACGGCCTTTGAAGCAGAAGAGAAGTACACATGTTTGGCTCAATATTAAATAGAGAGCTAAAAATGTTAGTTTTTCTCAGTGCAGATGTTATTTTGGCTAAAATGTAGCTTTGTGAATTGTATTCCTGCCATGCTACTAAGGCAGGTGGGTTACCACTAATATAAGCCCTATAACAGTGTGTGGATGCCCTTTTATGGGGTGTGTCCACTGTCCCCGAAGTATAAAATACTCACCAAGCCCCTTAATCCTAAATTAACTGCCTCGCAATCGGGCGTATTGGCAACAGGGCTGTCTGATTAATGAGGTAGCTCTCAACTTCTCCTAGTTAAAAATTGAGGGAAAGCAATGCAAACACCAGCAAAGTTTCAGCCAATGGACCTCCAGGTTAAACGTGGCGTTAAGCAGCCATAAATGAATAAATAAATATTGCCTGGGCACAAAACTTCACATCGAGAATGTTTAGTGACTCGTCTATATACTCCTCCACGAACTCTATATATCCAGCTACCCCGCATTTGTTTTAAGACCAAGGAAAATAGAATAAAAATAGTTCAGGTTTCTCAATGGATCCTAATTTTCATGCCCGACCCCTAGTCTTTTCATATCCAATTAACAAAAATACTATTTCCATTTAAAATGATATCGGAAGATATATATGCACAGCGAAAATAGGCAATACATTTTAATCCTTTATTTACCAAAATAGCAGACAACATTTTATAATAAATATGAAAAACAAAAAAAGTCTTCATTTTTGCCTCAAAAATATAGCTTGTAGCACCTCAGTTCCTCATTGCAACGAACTAAGTTTCTGAGACAAAAACGAAAAAGTAATA
Source organism: Pictodentalium vernedei (assembly GCA_031216915.1). NCBI lineage: Eukaryota > Metazoa > Mollusca > Scaphopoda > Dentaliida > Dentaliidae > Pictodentalium > Pictodentalium vernedei. The sequence continues at coordinate 41,798,102 of CM062288.1, forward strand.
AAGTTTAAATAGCGATTTTTTAAATATCAACAAAAAAACTAAAGAAAAAATTCCGATCGGCCGACTCAATTATTTTACTGCATGAAGCCTGAAGCAAAGCAATTATTATTTTTTTTTCGCATCACAAATATTTCGAATTCAAGACAGTGTGGGGGGGGGGGGGGGGGGGGGGGGGGGGGGGGGGGTCTCCCGAAAAAAATCCGAATAAATGGGCCGGGGTTGGCGGGTGGTTTAGAGGTGAAAAAAACATGTCCTGCAATTTTTTTTTCAAATGCTTGTTTTTAACAAATAGGAGCTTAATTTCACCAAATATAGGAAAAACGAATCCTAATTGACTGATAAAGTCTGTTATCACTGGCTTCTATTTGAACGGTTTAAGCCTATATTGGGGTAGAGAAGAGCCAATTTTGGTGACTTTAGGCGCTATACCTGCAACTTTTTCCTGAGCCCCAAATCCCCCCCCCCCCCCCCCCCCCCCCAGTACCAGTTGGAATTTTGACCGATTTGAAACCGAGTTGGAATTTTTTGAAGCAAAGGAGACATCAGCATTACCAAAGAAGCTCTAAAATCGAGATAGATGGAATTTTCAACTACTCATGACTTGCCCAACTATAGGAAATTTTGGCCTGGATTGGGGGGGGGGTGACACCCCATCCCTCCTGTCGCCACGTCCTTGCAGATAGACTACAAACACATGGCTTTGGCTGCTCATCATGCTAGCCAGCCTAAAAGTCGGCCATATAAGGGAAATGCCGCGGCTTTGGAGTCTATGCGAGGCGATTTGAAGAAGAATTTCTGTGCGAACCTCAGAGTATTTCTGGAGTAAATGAAATATATTGATAGCTCATGGAATTTGGGGTCAGTATCGTAGAATGGGTGGCATCCCCCCCAAATCCCCCTCGGCCCCATTTCAATTCCAAATCAGATTCTATGACATTCTGTCTATAGATAAGGGGTCGATCTTCGATACTTGCCTGGGGCATAAAAATGGCTTGGACCCCAAAAAGATCTCTGTGCCCCACTTAATATAGAGACCTGGCTGCGCTCGTGAAGTTAGGATATTTCAACATCTTACCTTTCTAGGCAGGCATCTAATGGGAAGTACTTCGTCAAGTGTGGGAATAGGTTCACGGGTTTATCAACCGTCATTACTGGCACGGTAATGCCTGTAATATCAGGTTTTCCCACTGAACGCTACGTCTCCCTATTGATCAGCCAATGTAACGGATTACGTCATGTTCCCCAGACGTCACAATATAGGGCCTTGACTTCGTCGCATGCAGATTAACTTATTGCAACAGAAGACGCTGGGAGGGAAATAGTCTCTGCTTAATATAGGCCTACACAATATATTTTTTTCATATATTCACATGTATCTCCATATCGCCGACATCTGACATTGATATCATAAACGTCTTTTGGTGAGACTTTTGAAGAAGCCATGTGAGATCAGGTACAGGGATACTCAAAGAATGAGGGACATATTTGTTCAGTTATCCCGGGTGACGCAGGTATAGTGGGCGTGGTGGGCGATCAAAATTTCGAAACATTTCGGGCTTATCGGGAAAATCTACAGGCATATTCTTGGTCCAATGGTGCTAAACGGCAGAAATTTTGTTTCCCAGTATGTAATCTGTCAAAAACATTTTAAAGATCTGTCGGAAAATTTCACCCCAACTCCTCCAACCTGCGATAAGCTATCTATGACCTTAGTTATCATGGAAACGTCCTCAACGATAGTGTATGCGTAAAAATGAAAAACAAACGCCTTCGACTCGCTGCTGATTGGTCAAATTTCTCAGATGGGCGTCAACTCCTCCTGTTCTCTCCTTCTTACTCCTTCCCCTCCCTCCTTTCGCCTCCGAGCACACAAGAGACGAACTGTTTGATGATATCCCGTACATCCTCTTCTGTTTTACCGATAAGCACACTAACCCTCTCCCCTCCCTTGTATCACCCAATTATTATTAGGTTCCGCTCCACAGGCATTTCCAAATGTGACATGCCATACACTCTCTTCAAATGCAAATATCCTGTAACATAGTTATCAAACCCATTACATGTATTACATTTCCCAAATCCACAAAAAACATATAACACTGTCTGACTAAGTAGAAATAAACAATCTGAATGTGGGTGGAATTATTTGTTGTCAAAGGCAAGACTTCAACCTGAAAAAATGCCTGAAAAAATATCGAAACCAGTCATTTTCAGCCACCTAGCAGCCTCAAAAGCAGAATTTTCCCACCAACCCCGCCTACCCACCCCTGGAGCAGAGCATCCCTTGTTTCTAAAATGCCAAAAAAATTATATGTTTCCGTCTCATTTTTTAGTTACCTGTCTGGTAACAAACCCGTGTAAAAATTACATTTAAAAAAATAGCCAATTTTTCGAAGCCACTGTTTCCCATAATTCAGCTGGTAATTTACCCCTATGTATCAGACTCCAACTCTGGGACCAAAACTTCAAATTCTCTTGTCCCACAAAAAGCCTAATGTAATCATATATCTGATACTAAAAATATTTCTCTATTTTACATGGCCTTAGTTTCAACATACGCCCTTTGTTTAGAATTTGTGCAATAGTGCGAAACTGTGGAGCGGAACCTTATTACTCACACTGAATATTTTTGACGTTGGACTGACACGTTGTACATTCTAAGAAGGGATCGCGGTGGCTCAGTGGTAGACTGTTGGACTTCTATGCTAGAGGTCCCGAGTTCGATCCCCGTCCGGGACGACCCGCGTTGTGACGTTGGGCAGGGCACTTTATCCCGGCTACCTATAAGGCGTACTGCACGTCGATGGTGCACATGTCTTCAACCGCTGTAACCCTGCTTGAGCGGAGCTTGAACAGAGTTAGAATGTTGAGGTGCTGACAGTTGCTCGTCGATGCTCGGTGGTTCTCTCCGGCTTCTTCCACCCGTAAAACTGTCACGGTCACGATTAGCCATTGAACATAAGTATGTGACCTTAAACACCAATAAATAAATCAATCAACATTCTAGGAGAAAATGTTTCGGTGTGTACATTATGCCCAAATAATAATTTACACATCTGGCACTCTTTATGACCTTCTTTATCAATTTTCCACAAGATCCAGTGACAGAAAGCTCATTTGAACAGTAAGGACCACTCCAAATGTACAAATTAGGCTTCTCATTTTGGGTATTTATTTCATTTTTTTTTTAATTTGTGATACACAGAGGATATCTAGTGTTTTAGGGTGGATACCGAAAATACCCATTTATCTTGGTCACAGGTGATATAATTTTCGGTATCCACTCAAAAACTCTAGATTTTCTTTTTATTATACGCATTTTATAAGAATCTGATAATTTCAACCTTGAATTGATGCATGAAAGTAAACAGCGTATTGAATCATTGATACGCGGAAGTGATTTCATTGATACTCGGAACAGATAGCGTCTTGCAATCTGATTCAGCTGTCGGGGTTTCTAGTCCAAACATGGCCTGAAAGTCCATGATATAAGTTTTTGGCTTGGCACGTCCTTTGGTTTAAACAACATTTTATTCTTTAAAAATGTCATATATAACAAAATGTTTACAAACAGTAAAGAAGTTGGATGAGATATCTTATATAACATTTGTTCAACAATGTAGAGTAACAGAATAATAGAGAGGGATTTGACAAAAAGCTGAAAGCTTATGTGCATCATCTCCCTTTGAAAGGACGTACCAAACCAAAAACTTATATTACGGACTTTCAGGGCATGTTTGGGACTAGCGAGTTTCATGCATCAGTTCAAGATGAATACGTGTTGTATTATTGCTAGAGATGATCGGTGTCCACTCAAAACACTAGATTTACTTTTCATTATACGTTTCTAGAACAAATTGACCATTTCCAGTGATAATTTGACTCGTATTCACTTTGAAGTGATGCCTTGAAAGCCGCCATTTTGATTGATAGTAATGATACCGTGAAAGTGAAAATTTCTATATCTTCACAGTGGGGGATACGATTTCTGTCTTTCCACAATTTCTTCGATAATCTATCGTTTAGGGTATAATAAATTGCGATACCTGCAATTGAGACTGCTTTAACACTTTACCCAACGCACACGATATCCAGTTTTGTTATTTTATTATATTTTTCAAAATGTTCCAAAAAATTCAAGAAAATCATATCATGTGACCCCTCATTGGAACGAGCTCGACGAACACGTTCCAATGAAGGGTCACATGATAGAGTTTCATTCAAATTCGTGTTTAATTTTTTGTTTCAAATACTCCATTTTTAAATTGTACGGGCATATGTGACGTATGCACGAGGTAACCGGGGCCGTGCTGTCCAATAATCGACGGGCCAGTGTGCAGTTTAAGGAAAATTACTTCATATGCCTGTGTCCTTGAGGAGCGGATTGGTGGGGTGAGGGCAGATAAGGTGGGTAGAAGGAGGATAGTATGTTTTTCAGCTTGTAAATGTTGAACAGTGTCCCTTTTTGTCCACCCCCAACCCCGCACCTCCCCCCGTCCTCTCCCCGCTTGCTCCCCAAAAGCTCAGTGTATATTATGCATTCTTTGCCTGCTCTTCTGACATTTTTTATTAATCATTACATTAAAGGACTCTCTCTAGAAGTGTACTAATATTAATGTCGGGCTAAAATTTCACTCAGGTCCTGTAAATCTGTGTTGCGAATATATTTGAAAAATGCAGAGAAATTCCAGCTGGTGGTCCACTTGGCTGAAATCTATATGTTTGTATACTTGCCTTTCTCGTGTTCCTCCAGAAATATAGGATAGTATATGGCAGGGGCGTAGCCAGGATAAATGAATGAGGGACAAAATATTTCCCCTACTTCCTTTCGCCTCGCTCTCTATTAAGAGTGAGTATCGACGTGCAGAACGCCTTAGTAGACGGCGGCATCGTGCCCACATGTAGGCAACCGGGATAAAGTGCCTTGCCCAAGGACATAACGCGGGTCGTCCCGGAAGGGGATTGGACTCGGGACCTCTAGCATAGAAGTCCAACAGTCTACCACTTAGCCACAACGCCCCCGTCCCGACTGCTAAAAGATTCCAACTACATCATAAAGGCATACGATTGTTGGAGGCATGCCTTAATGATGTAGCTGGAATATTAATCAATCGGGATTATAGTTCAGACTCAAGACTTCCAAGAAATTTATTCATAGATAAATAAAATAAAAGGATAAATAAAATATACATGTAGAAGTCGTGACGCGGCGTAGTTAACCCACTGCATTCTGATGTCAAAATGGAAATGTTTTCCGCAGAAAATATTTCCCATAATGCAGTTGGATGTTTAATCAAATATACCTTGTTTGACAGAGCTCTGTGAGCTCTGTCAAACACGATATAATTGGTTAAATTCATAATTAAACAGGATTTATTTATTGGGGTTTAACGACACTTTCGACGGCCAGGGTCACCTCGTGTCGGACAGTTTTCGGGTGGAGAATGCCAGAGTACCCGGAGAGAACCTCCGAGCAACGGCGAGCAACTGCCAGACTCCCCAGTGTACTAACTACACACAAGCAGGGTTAACATTGGATGAAAACAAGTGAAGAGCACAACCGACGTGAAGTACGCCTTAATACACAGCGCCACCGTGCAATCCGAACTAAGTGCCTTGCAGCAATGCAGCTGAAATTCCACTATTAGATTAGTTTAATGAGTAGGGTGACTGAATACAAATTTTTTCCTCGATTCAGCATAATTATAATTTATGATGTGCATATAATTTATAGTGGTCCAGTGACCTATTCACCTGTTTTTATTATTCTGTACTGTATTTCAAAGTTTTTCCAAATCACAATGTTATATTATAGGACTGATGGATAAGGATTAAACTTGATGAAGCTGTCATATTTCACTAGAATATACCAATAACATGATTTTTGAGGGCATTATGGTTCACTGACGGCCCTGCAGCAATGATGAACAGCCCGAGGGTTTATTGAAGGCCCGAGACGAAGTCGAGGGCCGTTAATAAGCCCGAGGGCTGTTCATCATTGCTACAGGGCCGCTAATGAATCATGATGCCTGACAACAATCATGTTACTATTATTACCACTCCCTGTTACAGCTAACCGCACGAGGGAATTGCTGGAAGAAATAATCACTAAAGTCGGTTCGATATTTCTGTTTCGACCGTGCGTTCGACTACAGTTCAGAAATACAAAGGGACGTCATCCGAATGGGAGTAATTCATTAGACCATGGAATCTAAAAATAGCCGGGCCGCGGGCCGTTAATGTCTATTTATACCATTATCGCCCGCGGCCCGGCTCCGTCGAATGACGTCACTGAAATTATGGAGTTTTAACGGCCCTCCAAAATCATGTCAATCGACTAGTAACTTATAGATTGAGTGGTAATAATATATCATTCACTAAAGGAGTTTCACCGATGTTTAGTCGTAAATCAGCGTCATTGATTGATGCGCACCGCGTCGTCGGGGGCCTTAAGCAGTATCTTTGTCATATTGTCATAAGGCCGTCTCTTGTGAGTTGCCACAACTGCTGAAAATTTTTCTATAACTACTACTTTAAAGATCAAAACAACTGCTACTGTTATTACTATTGTTGTAGCAATTGTAAATGGTGAAACAGCAGACCAGTTGTCGTTGGCTTTCCGAACTTTGTAACCCTTTACCCAACGCAACGGGTAAACCGGCCATCGCTATTCACAAAAATCGCCAATTAATTTTCATTATTTTTTTCATTTTTATGTCTCAAAAATGTAGGTTATGGCCCCTCTTTGGAACGAGCTCTTCCAATGAGCGGCCCAAACCTGTGTTTTTAGGACACAAAATGGAAAAACATTAGTTATTCAAGAATTTTGTTTGGGAGTGTCGTCTGCTTTTCATGTTAGGTAAAGGGTTAATGAAAAAGGCAGACTGTATTGTACACGAAACTATTAATCATTTTGATTATCTTTACACTTGATTTTTTTGCACTGGCATGGAATTGTCAGGTTAACCCCTCCTTTGCCTCACACAAACTGTCTGTTCGGTCTTTGAATCAAAAGTGCTGGCCTGAGCTGGGAAGATATTGTCTGTACTTAACAACACGAGTTGGAATGTGAGGTACAACATTTCAATTTTGGAAAAAAAATGAGTACAGAAAACTGCGAAATTCACTTGAAACCTATCTTTGTTGGATTTACTCTTCAACAAGCAGCCATAACATAGCTGTTATTGGGTGAAACCCTACTTCAAAATTTCCAAAAGTAAATTTGTTTAACCCTTTAACCAACGTAACGACCAAAACCGGTCAGCGCTATTCACAAAAATTGACTATTAATTTTCCTTTTTTTTTTTTTTTTTTTTTTTTTTTTTTTCATTTTTGTCTCAAATACATAAGTTATGACCTCTCTTTGGAACGAGCTCGTCGAGATCGTTCCAAAGAGGGGTCATAACCTATGTTTTTGAGACAAAAATTTAAAAAAAATAGTTATTCAAGAATTTTGTTTGCAAGTGTCGTCTGCTTTTCTTGTTAGGTAAAGGGTTAATTGGCTATTGTAACTCAAATGGGCAAATTTGGGTATTTTAAAACTGTGCTCATTCTAGTGATTAGAATACCAGAAGGGTCATAAATATGGCCTGTAGACTGTGCTAAAGGTTTTCGGGCTTCGGGCCCCTGTAGCCGTCAGTTTCCCAATTGCGTCCAAAGGGGATGTTCTCATCTAGACATTATATGAAGTCAACCTACCAAGTTACAATGAAATCCCTTAATAAATATTACCTGTAGACTGTGCTAAAGGTTTTTGGGCTTTGGGCTCTGGCAGCCATCATGGTTGAATGATCACAACTAAAAGGGGACATTCTCATCTGGGCATCATCTGGAGTGATCCTACAAAGTTACAATGAAATCCCTTCATAAATATGACCTGTAGCCTGTGCTCAAGGTTTTTTGGGCTTCGGACCCCTGAAGCCGTCAAAGTTGACCAATCACGACCAAAGGGGGATGTCATCATCTAGACATTATATGGAGTCACACTTACGGGTTACAATGAAGTCCTTCCATAAATATGACCAATAGACTATGCTAAAGGTTTTGGGGTTTTGGGTTCGGGCAGCCATCAAGGCTGAATGATCGCGACCAAAAGAGGACGTTCTCATCTAGACATTATTTAGAGTCATCCTACCAAGGTACAATGAAATCCCTTCATAAATATCACCTGTAGACTGTGCTAAAGATTTTCGGGCTCTGGGCCCCTGTAGCCAACACAGTTGCCTAATGGTGTCCAAAAGGGCTGTTCTCATCTAGACATTACATGAAGTCAACCTACCAAGTTACAATGAAATCCCTCCATAAATATGATCTGAAGACTGTGGTAAAGGTTTTCGGGCTTTAGGCTTGGGAAGCCATCATGGTTGAATGATCGCAACCAAAAGGGGACATTCTCATCTGGACATCATCTGGAGTTATCCTATGAAGTTACAATGAAATCCCTTCATAAATATGACCTGTAGACTGTGCTCAAGATTTTCGGGCTTCAGGCACCTGTAGCCATCACAGTTGACCAACCACGACCAAAAGGGGATGTCATCATCTAGGCATTATTTGGAGTCAAGCTAATAAGTTACAATGAAATCCTTCCATAAAAACGACCTACAGACATGCTAAAGGTTTTTGGGCTCGGGCAGCCATCAAGGCTGAATGATCGTGACCAAAAGGGGACGTTCTCATCTGGACACTATTTGGAGTCATCCTACCAAGCTACAATGAAATCCCTTCATAATTATGACCTGTAGACTGTTCTAAAGGTTTTCAGGCTTTGGGCCCTTGAAGCCGTCACAGTTTCCCAATCGTGTCCAAAAGGGAACGTTCTCATCTAGACATTATATGAAGTCAACCTACCAAGTTACAATGAAGTCCCTTCATAAATATGACCTGTAGAATGTGCTAAAGGTTTTCGGGCTTCGGGCAGCCATCATGGTTGAATGATCGCAACCAAAGGGGACAATCTCATCTGGGCATCATCTGGAGTGATCCTGCGAAGTTACAATGAAATCCCTTCATAAATATGACCTGAAGACTGTGCTCAAGGTTTTCGGGCTTCGGGCGCCTGTAGCCATCACAGTTGACAACTGACTAATCACGACCAAAAGGGGATGTCATCATCTAGGCATTATATGGAGTCAACCTAACAGGTTACAATGAAATCCTTCTATAAATAAAACCTTTTGCCTATGCTAAAGGTTTTTGGGCTCGGGCACCCATCAAGGCTGAATGATCACGACCAAAATGGGACGTTCTCATCTAGACATTATTTGGAGTCATCCTACCAAGTTACAATGAAATAATCCCTTCATAAATCTGACCTGTAGACTGTGCTAAAGGTTTTCGGGCTTCGGGCACCTTTAGCCGTCAAGGTTGCCCAATCATGTCCAAAAGGGGACGTTCTCATCTAGACAGTATATGAAGTCAACCTACCAAGTTACAATGAAATCCCTTCATAAATATGACCTGTAGACTGTGCTTAAGGTTTTCGGGCTCGGGGCAGCTATCATGGTTGAACGATCGCAACCAAATGGGACAACCTCATCTGGGCATCATCTGGAGTGATCCTACGAAGTTACAATGAAATCCCTTCATAAATATGACCTGTAGACTGTGCTCAAGGTTTTCGGGCTTCGGGCACTTGTAGCCATCACAGCTGACCAATCACGACCAAAAGGGGATGTCATCATCGAGGCATTATATGGAGTCAATCTAATAGGTTACAATGAAATCCTTCCATAAATATGACCTTTTACCTATGCTAAATGTTTTTGGGCTCGGGCACCCATCAAGGCTGAATGATCGCGATCACAATGCGACGTTCTCATCTAGACATTATTTGGAGTCATCCTACCAAGTCACAATGAAAAGCCCTCATAAATATGACCTGTAGACTATGCTAAAGGTTTTTGGGCTTCGGGCACCTTTAGCCGTCACAGTTGCCCAATCATGTCCAAAAGGGGACGTTCTCATCTAGACACTGTATGAAGTTAACCGACCAAGTTACAATAAAATCCCTTCATAAATATGACCTGTAGACTGTGCTTAAGGTTTTCGGGCTTCGGGCTCGGGCAGCCATCATGGCTGAATGATCGCAACCATAGGGGACAATCTCATCTGGGCATCATCTGGAGTGATCCTAAGAAGTTACAATGAAATCCCTTCATAAATATGACCTGTATACTGTGCTCAAGGTTTTCGGGCTTCGGGCACTTGTAGCCATCACAACTGACCAATCACGACCAAAAGGGGATGTCATCATCTAGGCATTATATGGAGTCAAGTTAACCTAACAGGTTACAATGAAATCCTTCCATAAATATGTCCTTTTGCCTATGCTAAAGGTTTTTGGGCTCGGGCACCCATCAAGGCTGCAGGATCGCGATCAAAATGGGACGTTCTCATCTAGGCATTATTTGGAGTCATCCTACCAAGTTACAATGAAATCCCTTCATAAATATGACCTCTAGACTGTGCTAAAGGTTTTCGGGCTTCGGGCCCCTGTAGCCGTCACAGTTGCCCAATCACTTCCAAAAGGGGACTTTCTCATCTAGACATTGTGTGAAGTCAACCCACCAAGTTACAATGAAATTCATCAATAAATATGACTTGTAGACTGTGCTAAAGGTTTTCGGGTTTTGGGTTCGGGCAGTCGTCACGGTTGGCAGATCATGCCCAAATGGGGAAATTCTCATCTAGACATCATAAGGAGTCATCCTACCAAGTTACAATGAAATCCCTCCACATTAAACATGACCTGCAGACTGTGCTAAAAGTTTTTGGGTTTCGGGCTTGGGCAGCCATCACGGTTGACAGATCATGCCCAAAAGGGGACGTTCTCATCTAGGCATTATACAGAGGCATCCTACCAAGTTACAATGAAATCCCTTCAAAAATACGACCTATAGACTGTGCTAATGGTTTTCGGGTTTTGGGCTCGGGCAGCCATACTGGTTGCCCGATCGCGACCAAAAGGGGACGTTCTCATCTAGACATGACCCCGAACCTGTATATGAAATTTCGTGACGATCAGACAAGAACTGCGGGGTGTAGCCCGTGCTAAAGGAAAATGTAAACAGACGTCACAGACTCACCGACTAATGCTAAAAACCACTGCATTCACGTAGTTTGTGGTCGTTGGGGGTTAACATTGAAATATTTGTGTGGTTATTTTGGTGTATCGTATTTTGCTCTAAATTTATGGAACCCTTTGAGTTGCCAGTCTCTTTTGGAAAATGAGTACTGAAAACAGCAAAATTCAGTGAAAATCTAAGTATTTATGATGCTATTATATAGTTTTTATGCAGCCAAAAACAGATATTGGATGAAGCGGGACACCAAAACATATAATACGATTTTTTTCCTCAATAATCCCAGAATATAATTATGGAAAGCAAAACGAGCCATGTCCTTTCTATTTTAGAAAAAATAAATACAGAAAACTGCAAAATACAGTGAAAAGCAAAGTGTTTGTGACAGTAATACTTTTTATGCAGCCAAAACAGATATTGGATAAAGCGGGACACCAAAAGATATAAAACAAAATATGTTCCCCAATAATTGCTCAATACTGTTATAGAAATCACACTGAGCTATGTACTTTTGGGTTTTTTTTTGGTTTTTTTTTGTTTTGTTTTTTTTTTGGGGGGGTGGGGAATGAGTGTAGAAAACTGCAAAATTCACTGAAAATCACAATATTTCAAACTGTGCTATTCTCAAAGTAGCCAAATCGAAGTTATGTTGAGTTAAGCTTTTGAGAAAAACTTAAAACAGAGGATTTGTTCAGTGAGCATCTCTTAACCCATTACCCAACGAATCGGCCGCATCCGCCCGCGTAATATGCAAATTCAGTAGATGAAAAAATATTATTTTTCAAAAAATTTCAACAAAACCATATCATGTGACCCCTCGTTGGAACGAGGTCGTTCCAACGAGAGGTCACATGATATGGTTTTGTTGAAATTTTTAGAAAAATTAAAAAAAATGATATTTAAAATAATATATTTTGATATCGTCTGCGTTGGGTAAAAGGTTAATCGCAGCAAAGCACACTGTTTGAAATTAACCCTTTCTAAATTGGTAGAAAGTAGCAACCAAAATAGGGCAATTTCGTCATTTACAAATAATGCTCTTTTTATAGCAATCAGTGTCCTGGAGGGTTAAATGTGTGACTAAAGTGTGAACAGAAACGTGAACAGTAACGTTCCTCTACATGTTCAAAACATTTTCCAGAATACAGTTATTTACTTTTATAGCCATTTCAGAGAAGATCAAGTTCTTTGAGTGTGGATTTAATGACAGGAAAAATGAGTATTGAAAACAACAAGTGTTTCTGACCAGACGAGTTGTTATACAGCCAAAACTGGTAGTGGATAAAGGGGGACACCAAAATATATAAAACAAAAATTGTTCCTCATTGATTTTTGAATGCAGTTATGGAAAGAACAATGAGTTCTTTCCTTTTTGTTTTTGGACAAATGAGAACAGAATTTGCAAAATTCACTAAAAATCAATTTTTTCGGACAGTACTATTCTTTAAGTGGCCAAAGCACATGTTGGGTAAAGCCCCAGAGCTTAACTTACAACAGCGGATTTGTGCATTAAGCATCTCAACACATAGCAAAGCAACGTGTTTGAAATTAACCCTTTCCAAAATGATAGAAGAAAGCAACCAAAGTCAGTTAATATTGGCATTTTGAAAGGGTATTCTTATTCTCGCCCTGATTGTGCTTGAACTGTAATCTGAGATTAAAAAGTAAACAGTAACTTTTTATAAAGGACGAAGGCGCCGGAGGCGCCCGAGTTGAGACGGAGGCAAAGCCGACGTCGAAACTCGTGAGTTCTTTATACTAATTTCACACTTTTTTTAACGTAGGAAGTAGTTTACGAGATGAGACTTCACGAGAATGACTCTGGCTGATTAAACTTTTAGGGATTTTTCCCAAAGGAACCAGGGACAAATGAGGTTACATTTTTTCAAGGATACTCGGACGCTAGAACAAGTGAGGATCTCCACCATTGCTTTCACCCTCATTGGGTCAAGGGACCCTTAATATATTGGGTGTGGGGGGGGGGGGGGTGGAGGATAATAGGTCACTGATTATGTCACGTGCCGTCCATAGCAGGTAAAGCACGCCCCTAAAATGGGCAAACTACTGGGCCAATTTTGACCAATTTTGATACATGGACCCAACATGCATTGCAAACGAAAACAGACAGGTCAATGGTGTCGTCACATGACTTCCCTAGCAACCAGAGCACCCCCTTAGCAACGGGCTAACTACGGGCCGATTTTGACCAAATTCGGTATACGGACCCAAAATGCATTGCAAATAAAAACAGTCAGATCAATGTTGACGCCTCGTGACTTCCCTAACAACCAGAGCGCGCCCTTAGCAACGGGCTAACTGCTGGGCCGATTTTGACCAAATTCGGTATACGGACCCAAAATGCATTGCAAATGAAAACAGACAGATCAATGATGACGTCCCGTGACATCCATAGCAACCAGAGCACCCCTTAGCAACGGGCTAACTACTGGGCCGATTTTGACCAAATTCGGTATACGGACCCAAAATGCATTGCAAATAAAACAGACATGTCAATGTTGATGTCACGTGACTTCCCTAGCAACGAGAGCGTCCCTTAGCAACGGGCTAACTGCTGGGCCGATTTTGAACAAATTCGGTATGCAGACCCATAATGCATTGCAAGTAAAAACAGGCAGGTCAATGTTGACGTCACGTCTTTTTTCCTCTTCCCTGACATGACCCAGAAGCACAGGATTAGCCATTTCATAATTTCTCTTAGAATTATCTGTTGTGATAACTACAAACAATACTGGTACGTCGGTATTTTTGTCAGTGAAATTAATGAAAATGGCTCACTGAAATTGGCACATAATGCTCTAGGCCCATTTAATTCAACAGACAAGTCTGTGCTGTCTTGTGAAGTGTGTATGTCTGTGCTGGCTTGTGTAGTCTGTGTGTCTGTTGGGCAAATCGCACAGAAACCTGGTCCGAATCGTCCACAAACATGGTCCGAATCGTCCAAAAATCTGGCCCGAATCGGCCAGAAATATGGTCCGAATCGTCCATAGATCTGGCCGAAACGTCGTTTATAAAAATCTGGTCTGAATCATGAAACTACATTTGTGATACTCGGTCTTATTATTTTAAAGATTGTCTTTACACTAAAACTGCATTGGCATATTATCATCGTCCTTTTTTGCACAACACTGCTGTATTTTCTTGTTTCTGCTATCATTATTGCATTTATCCAAACTAAAATAATTGTTACAACAACCTTGCAATTAGAGAAATTTGCCCTTGAAGTTTGTCAATTTTAAAGAAAAATGCATGCTATATTCATGTCGTTTTTGGCAACTGGGGGTTAATTTTGAAATATTTGTGTAGTGATTTTGGTGTATCATATTATGCTATAAATGTTTGAAAAAATTGAGCTAAATAACTGTAAACAATTTTGAGACTTTTGAAAAACAGTGAAATTTTGTTATGACATCACACGAGTAGGATAAATTTGGTTGAAATCGTACAGCCTGTTTTTGAGTTACGTTGAAAAATGGTGAAATTTTGATGGTTTTGGCAGAATATTTTGAAAATAAGCATTTTCACATATATGACGATACCTCATTTCACTAGAGTTTATAACATTACATAAATATGTCAAATTTGTTTGAAATCGTACAGCTTGTTCTTGAACTGTGCAACAGACAAAATTGAGGGAGAAGAAAAAAGTGAAGAAATTTTTTTGAAAAAGAAGAATAACAAGAGTGTTTCTCAAACTGGGTTTGGGGAAGCCAAATTACACATCTTTCTTACCACTAGCTTATTGTCCCATCAGCTGGTTCAGAAATTCCGCTCGACTTGAGTAATTTATTACCAGTTTTAGCAGAAACTGTTCCACAGACTCTTCAACAGCCTTGCTAAAGGTTTCTTTCAAACCACACCCATGAACAAAACATAAATTATCTAAATCGTATTTTATGCGTTTGGTTATAAAATTCAAAAATCTTTATCAGTTTTTTATTGGTACATACACTTCGTATACACCACAGTCAACGTTACGATGAAGATTTGTATGTCAAATTGACTTCGCCAAACCTGTTCACACTCACCTTTTTTCCAGTTATGAAAGCCTAAACAAATGAACACGTGACCCGGTGCATTTGACTTCGAAAGTTGTGAGGAAGATAAAATAGGGGAGATCAGCAGATTGGTTCAATATATTTTGGCTTTGAAACCATTAATTAAACTTTTGATTTGCCCACTTTAGAAAGGACTAAAAAGTTTGTTTGTGACTTTCTGCCGGAATGGATGAGAACCTCTTAAAAACATTAGGCATGAAAAAAAGTGTGAAGGTCATACAGTGTGAGGCCATTCGGTTGTAAGGAAAATTCTCTGTTTCATGTGGGACCATATAATTTTTCCACATTATTTTTTTCAAGATATAGTGTACTTTGTGAATGGAAAGGTAATTTAACCCTTTACCTAACATGAAAAGCAGACGACACTTGCAAAAAAAAATCTTGAATAACTAATTTTTTGTCTCAAAAACATAGGTTATGACCCCTCGTTGGAACGAACTCGACGAGCTCGTTCCAACGAGGTCTCATAACCCATATTTTTGAGACAAAAAAATGAAAATTAATTGGCGATTTTTTAGAATAGCGCAGAGCCGGTTTTTGCCGTTACGTTGGGTAAAGTGTTAAGCCAAACCATCCTAGTGGAGTGTGCAGAGAGTGAAACGTAAGTACTGTTGTCAATGGGAATTTTTAGGCTTCCACAGCCGATTGTTTTCAGTTCAACTTCCAAATTCCCTCCCTTGATATACAGTGGCTGCAAAAAATACAGAAATGGGTACAGAGTACTGTCAGTTGATACCTTCGAGTTAATGTTGTTCGTTATTTTACAAGAGTTGGGATCACATCTCATTCCAATTAGCAGATAATGCAAACTCAGGAACATCCACATTTTGCTGTTTTTTGTTTAATATTTTCCATCCCATTACAAAAATGAAAACTGTCATCTATGGGGCTGTCCGTAGAGATCACGATGCCGAAGCAAGGACTCTTTCGCACTTGTAAATTCAATTTTAGTACCTCCTTGCAGCGTCCAAGTATTTATGGATGAGCTTCCGGATACCTTTTCTGCAATCCAACATTCGTAACACCCGACGAGACAGTAGAAACGAGTTGTGACACAGAAGCCACGCGTTCACCCCCACCACCGCATACGTTTTTCGTAGACATGCTGCGGGGAGGGGGGGGGGGGGGGGTCCCCAACCTACGATTTTTCCAGTCGGGAATTTTCATCTGGATCGGAGTATTCAACATCTATTCGCTTTTGCAGGACTAAATTTGATATTTTAACCTACTTACACACACTCGGCCTCACAGGTTGAGTCTGTAGTACCTGATTCAGACTGTTGTGGGTTCAGCATGAATAGTATGGAATACCAGCCGGTACGTGTTAATGAAGTAAGATTAGGGCTGGTACGATTACGAAATTTCATGACCGACTTTTGAAGAATAATCGATTAAAGTCGACTTAAATCGTACTCTGTGACCTCTTGAAATAACTATATAGAAAACGATATTTTTGGTCATTACTTCATTGGGCCGGATATTCTTAAGGCATGAAGGGATGCTGCACACCTATTGCTCTCCGGGGAAAATTCAGACTCCTGACCACCTCAGGCTCAAACCTGAGCCCCAGCTCAGGTTTGCACCTTAGATGGTCAAGAGTCTAATAATAGCTGCATTGAGATTTAAGAAGGCAATTGCACTCCTTGGAAAACTGAGGACAATTATTTGTACTCCCATACTTTCTACAACGCCGGACCTGATGGCATGTTTGTTGTACCTTTCTTTCTCATATCAGTTACAATGTATTTTGATATTCTACAGCCTCTTAACACTTCTTACGGGCACGGTGGGAGGAGAGTCTTTGAAATTGTTTTCGATCATGGGCGTTTCCGACGATTTGTTTATTTATTGGTGTTTAAGGTCACATACTTCTGCACAATGGCTAATTGTGACCGTGACAGTTTTACAGGCGGAGGAAGCCGGAGTACCCGGAGAGAACCACCAAGCATCGACGAGCAACTGTCAGCTCCTCAACATTCTAACTCTGTTCAAGCTCCGCTCAAGCAGGTTTACAGCGCCTGAAGATATGTGCACCATCGACGTGCAGTACGCCTTAGTGTAGGCAGCCGGGATAAAGTGCCTTGCCCAAGGACACAACGCGGGTCGTCCCGGACAGGGATCGAACTCGGGACATCTTCTAGCACAGAAGTACAACAGTCTACCACTGAGCCAACGCGATCCTTTCCGACGATTAGTCGACTTGTAGATTAATCAAGACTGGCCTGAACAAGATATTGTGTCACGACTTCTACATGTATATTTTATATATTCAAAAATAAATTTCGAAGAAGTCTCGAGTTATAATCACACCTGAAGAATATTATAACTATATCATCATATTTGATCAGTCAGGAATTGAGCCATCAAAGTCGAGACAAATCAGGATTAACCTCCCCCCCCCCCCCCCCTTAGACCATCTACGGCCAATGCCCCTGTTCAACCCTTTACCCAACGTAACGACCAAAACCGGCCAGCACTAGTCTCAAAAATCGCCATTTATTTTTCATTATTTTTTTCATTTTTTGTCTCAAAAACATAGGTATGACCCCCTCATTGGAACAAGAGGCCCCAGGGGGCCAGAGGGCGCTCATCTGACATGGTAGTCTAAATATCAAACCAGGGACTTGACTTGAATAAGCTGCATACGCCCCTCCTAAGAAAAGCATATACCAACTAGATGAAGCGATTGTGCCCACACAATACACAGGATTTTCCTTCTATTTTCAGTTCCTGCACTTTAACGTCTCAAAATTGAGATAAACACATAAAAAACAGATTTTTTTCCCAAACAAAATACTTTCAGCCTAAATTTTTTTCTTCTTCTTAAAACGCATAAAAAACGCTAAAACTAATTTCCGGATTTTGGTCCAAAATTTTCTAAGTCCCACCGGACCCCAAATTTTCAGGGTAAAAAAATTTTTTTTTTTTTTGTCTTAAAATTGACCAAAACGCAGAAAAAACAAAAAAAAAATTTTTTCGGGTTTTGGTCCAAAATTTTCTAAGTCCCACCCGGACCCCAAATTTTCAGGGTAAAAAAAAAATTTTTTTTTTTTTTGTCTTAAAATTGACCAAAACGCACCCACCCGGACCCCAAATTTTCAGGGGGAAAAAAAAAAAAAAATTTTTTTTTGTCTTAAAATTGACAGAAATGCATAAAAAACAAAAAAAAATTTTTTTCGGATTTTGGTCCAAAATTTTCTAAGTCCCACCCGGACCCAAAATTTTCAGGGGAAAAATTTTTTTTTTTTTTTGTCTTAAAATTGACAGAAATGCATAAAAAACAAAAAAAAAATTTCGGATTTTGGTCCAAAATTTTCTAAGTCCCACCCGGACCCCAAATTTTCAGGGGAAAAAAAACAATTTTTTTTTTTTGTCTTAAAATTGACCAAAATGCAGAAAAAACAAAAAAAATTTTTTTTCGGATTTTGGTCCAAAATTTTTTAAGTCCCACCCCGACCCAAAATTTTCAGGGGAAAATTTTTTTTTTTTTTTTTTTTGTCTTAAAATTGACAGAAATGCATAAAAAACAAAAAAAAAAATTTTTCAGATTTTGGTCCAACATTTTCTAAGTCCCACCCCGACCCAAAATTTTCAGGGGAAAAAATTTTTTTTTTTTTTTTGTCTTAAAATTGACCGAAAGGCAGAAAAAACAAAAAAAAATTTTTTCGGATTTTGGTCCAAAATTTCGAAGTCCGCAACGGGACCCCAAATTTTCAGCCTAAATATGAACCCAGGGATTTGGCTTCAACAAACTTGAATCTCACCCCCCTAAGGATGCTGCATACCAAATATCAAAACATTCTTATTGCTGGATCTGAAGAAGAAGATTTTTCAAAAATACTCCTCATACTGCACTAATTTAAACATTTGGGCTCCCATAGAGAGCCCAAATATTGACCCAGGCAATTCATTTCAATAAACATGTGAAACAATCTTCCAAAGATGTTATATGCGAAATTTTAAAGCTTTTGGAGCAGCGCTTTCGGAGAAAAGTAGTCTTATGTTTTTCCCATTACCCACAGTGTTAAAAAATGCTGACTCAGCACTTTTTCAAAAGTCCCCAAAAAGTACCCCATGATAAAACCGATGGCAATTTTTTTTTATCATTCCATTCTGTTGGTCCTATGGAAGCTTCACAACAAATAAGAATTCTCAGTGCCGTGTAGTTTTGGAGATATGGGCGTTTTCATTTTTTTCTATTTTTAGCTCCTGTGGTTCCCACGGGGCTATGGGGAAAAAAATTTCGGCATAAATTAGGTACTTATGACCCAATAAGTACTCATGTAAAATTTGGTTCAAATCGGCCTCGCGGTTTGGAAAATAGAAATTTGGGGCGGGGCCAAAATTTTTGCCCCTCCTTTAACATCGTCAAATATTGCCTCTCCAACTTCTCTTGAACAAACTTGAGTCTACGCCTCAAAAGGAAGCTGCATACCAAATATCAAGTCTCTGCTATTGCTGGTTCTTGAGAAGAAGATTTTTTAAGAATTGCAGCATTTTTGCCCCATCCCTCTGCTCAATGTGAGCCGAAACCTAATTTGACAAAAAATCAAAGTCCGCAGACACAACCCCTTCTCACATGAAATTTCATTAATATGCGGCCAGTGGTTTGGGAGAAAAAGCCCAAACACCACCTTCACGACGGACGCCGGACGACGGACGAAAAGTGATCAGAATAGCTCACCCTGACTTTCAGTCAGGTGAGCTAACAAGCTCGTCGAGCTCGTTCCAATGAGGGGTCATAACCTATGTTTTTGAGATAAAAAATCAAAAAAATTAGTTTTTGCAAGTGTCGTCTGCTTTTCATGTTAGGTAATGGGTTAAACATTTTGAGAGCATGCCAATACGCCGATACATATTCCGGTGATACATAATTACTAATAAATGGAAACAAATTCAGTTTTATATCTCGTCATTGACTTCTTTCTTCAGCCGGTTCAGTCAGGTTCTTCAACATGGTAGAATCGGACGAAATTGTTCAAAGCATGGCCAGTTTATAACATCTTTTTAAAAATTGTGTATGTGTGTTTAAAGTCACAATCAGCATGTATGTCTATATCAAGACAGCAACATAGGTATGAACTCAAGTTTAGCCTATAATAGTATAGCATGTTCCCGAATGGGCATTATTTCCCGAAACTTTGCAGTGGCTGCTCAAGCTAAATTCCCAGAGGAACCGGAGTCGTTTTGCCGGGGCTGATATGAGGCATGTTTCTGCACCATCCAGCTGGATCCGGCAGGTGCCGTACGTATTGCATAAATAGTATACTAAGGTCTGTATAGTTATATATGTACAAACAGTGATCTGGGTATATGATGGAATACTGATGGGGAAGGTGAGCTTACTTGAAAGTTTTCCCCGCGAAACGGTTGACGTTGCTATTGGAAACCCCTCAATGAGGTTTTTTGGAAGTGCTTTTTGGAAAACGTCCATGGTTAACGAATCCCCTTTTAGTCGTATGAGGCCACGAGGGCCATCGGGAAATCCCATCAATGGCGTTTATCTACCATCCCTCTCATCCTCATCTGGGTACTGAACGGTCACGTTCTGCGCAATCTCTTTCCATGAACTGTCTCTACATGCAAAATGCCCATTTGGCGCATGAGGAAATCTATCAATGAGGTTTTATCTGTCATCCTCCTTAACCTCATCTGAGTATTTGGGGGATACCTACTACAGGGTGTTGTACTATTGGAGGATACCTTTTGGAAGATAACTTTTAGTGGACACCCTTTAGACAATAGTTATGGTTCCTGATGTCTGTTTGTCCGTGCCGTCTAAACCACCCATGGCCTTCATAATACCAATGTCAGTGCTGCTGACTTGACCATAGTCACTGCCATCTACCCTGAGATGAACTTCTACCGTAGTCACCCAAAGCTCTGGTCTTCAACCCACTTTTCAGCCTTGTACCATTACTGTTGATGTTTAACATTATCTGCATGCTTGCAAGATATCTCAGGTCACGACCTCAACCATTGGCCAAATCTTGGAATGTCCATTAGACATCCCATACCCTACTATGATACTAGAAACCAAGCATACACCCCACAATATTATGATCTAGCATCCCAAAGTACCCATTGGACAGCCTCAAAATATTAGGTGGGTGGTTTTGTAGTACTAAAGGCCAATAGTAGACGACCAGGGGTAAATATCATTCCCCGTATACTACCACACAAGACAACTGAACATACCCCACCATACCACATGACTAGTAGATCATAAGGCTACATACAGTGCGCCCTATGGTGTCGTACCAGACAAGAAGGCCTACCCTACACCACTGTTTGACTTATACCCCACAACACAGCGTGACATAGCATTAAGTACTACCGCTACCATCTGTGGGCCAGCACAATGCCTTAGGTGGATAGTGGTACCAAAGGCTAACACTGAACCAGCAATGGTACCGAGTGAACATCCTATACTCCCTAACTAGATAACTGTAACTAGGTTCCCCCACCCCCACGTAAAAATACCACTTGATCTAGAATAACTCACTATCTGCACCACTCAAAGGATAATACAAAGCATTTGGTAGGTTATTAGTACCAACAGTTAAGATGGGACCAACAGGGGTATATACCACCCATCTTATATTATTGTTCTAAACTTCCGGGCATTACCCTCACCAACAATACCGCTTGGCCTAGCATTACAGTCTACCTATACCAACTTTAGGGCAGTATAATTCTTGAGTGGGTCAATAGTACTAAAGGTTAACAGTACACTTACAGGGGTACCGACCGTACATTCAATACTACCATTCTAAACTACCAAGGACTACCTCGCAATACCACACTAGATGAACATATAATATCCCCACCCAACCCACAATATCACCTGGCATAGCATTATGTACTACTGGTATGGGCAGTACATAATGCTATGCCAGGTGATATTGTGGGTGGGTTAGTAGTACCAAGGTCTAACAGGGCATCTACAAGAGTATATACCGCCCATACTATACTGTCATATCAGTATGGTAAAAGAAGCCTGTCACACCCTGATTGGAAGAATATAATGCCGGATTGTTCAGTGGACAACAACAGTGGTCAAAGGACACGACATCAATGGCAGCATCAACAGTTTTGCGTATAAAGCTTTCAAAACACACCTTCCCCATCAATATTCCATGATACACAAGTTATAGATTGGATATAAGCAGGATGGGCAGTTGGATGAATAGACTGATAGATGGGAGGGCAAAGGAACAGTGACAGCTCATAAAAATAAAAAGTTTGATATTTCAAATTATAATATCTAAGCGGCCCAAGCATCAGCATGTTGAACCTAAAAAATAATCATCTTGCACAATCAAGGGTGATAACTGAGGAATTACTAGAACTGGGAATTTAAGAATTGAACAGTCTTCAATTTATAATAATAAGAAAAACTGTCACAGGACAAAATAAAGTTTTCTGCATGATCAAGGGTCATAACAATGGAATTATGGCCATTAGAAATCGTAAAATCAATCATACATTTTATTTTATGGACATAAAAACCTTCAAATTCCAAATCAATCCACCTAAGAGTTGTACAGTTATTATGTAGAAACAAGAGAAAATGGAACAAAAATACAAATGCCTTGGTACAATCCAGCACCATAAATATGGAATTATGTGCATTAGAACTGGAAACATCTGCTTTATTTTATTATCATAAATAGAATTTTCAACTTTCACATGTCCTCCCCCCCATCCCATCTAGGTTTGCCACTTCTGTCCAGCAATTGGAGAAGTCATAATCTTCATTCTAACAACATAATAACCAGAAAATCTGAAGATATATCATAAGTAAACTACCATTATTATTTCCCCGACCTCCAAAGAAGGATTCATGGGTATCTCGTGAAGCCCTCCATCCATACACCCGTCTGTCTGTCCATCCACCTGTCCATCCATAAGCATTTACATTTGACTACTTATGTGGCTCGGAGTTGTCATAAATGGATATTGATGTGGCTAATTTCTGTTACGTGGCTAGCCATGTAACAGAAATTTTCTAGGCATCTGAAAATCATTTATGTCACTAAACTAGAGGTACTGTGAGCAAATTCACAAAGTGATACCCCAGGCGCCTGAAATGTATAAGTTAGATTATCTCCCCTTAGAAATGTCAGAACGGAATTATATTGCTTCATGCACATCTTCATATGGAGTTCTTCCATTGTGTAAAGTTTCATGAAAATTCTTCAAATGGTTTAGGAGGAGTTGCGCTTACAAGGATGGACAGACGGTATAAGTTAGATTATCTCCCCTTGGAAATGTCAGTACGGAATTATATTGCTTCATGCACATCTTCATATGGAGTTCTTCCATTGTGTAAAGTTTCATGAAAATTCTTCAAACGGTTTAGGAGGAGTTGCGCTTACAAGGATGGACAGATGGTATAAGTTAGATTATCTCCCCTTGGAAATGTCAGAACGGAATTATATTGCTTCATGCACATCTTCATATGGAGTTCTTCCATTGTGTAAAGTTTCATGAAAATTGTTCGAACGGTTTAGGAGGAGTTGCGCTTACAAGGATGGTCAGACGGACAGATTATCTCCCCTTGGAAATTTCAGAACGGAATTATATTGCTTCATGCACATCCCCATATGGAGTTCTTCCATTGTGTAAAGTTTCATGATAATTCTTCAAACGGTTTAGGAGGAGTTGCGCTTACGATGGATGGACAGACGGACGGACAGGGTGATTCCTATATACCCCCCAAACTTTGTTTGCGGGGGGTATAATAAAACACTTTACATCATAGTCACATAAACCCTTTACCCAACACAGACAATATCAAAATTTATTATTTTAAATATCATTTTTAAATTTTTTTCAAAAAATTTCAACAAAACCATATCATGTGACCCCTCTTTGGAAAGAGCTCGATGCGCACGTTCCAAAGAGGGGTCACATGATATGGTTTTATTAAAATTTTTCAAAAAATAATACTTTTTCAGCTGCTGAATTTGGATATTACGCGGGCAGATGCGGGGTATTCGTTGGGTAAAGGTTTAAAGGTTGAAACAGTGATGTACAAATCTTTGGACATCCATCCATTGGCAGCCACATAATTGATAGCCTCATAAAAGTTGAGAAGCCACTTAAAAATATAAGACTCATAAAATTATATATGGACAGCCACATAAAAGTTTGGAAGCCACTTAAAAATAAAAGCCACATAAAATATATATGGACATGGGTACATAAATAGACATTTCTCAGAAAAGCCATAAAATTGACAGCCACATAATTGATAGCCACATAAAACTGGAGAAGCCACTTAAAAATATAAGCCACAACAAATATGAATGGACATTGGACACACAAAAAGCCAAAAAGGCCACATAATTTTGAGAAGCCACTTAAAAATGTAAGCCACATAACTATTGATTGGACAAAGGAGCTGCATTAATTTGAGAAGTCACTTAAAAATATAAGTCACATAACTACCTAAAACCACATAAGTGATAGCCACATATCTACTCGGATGTGAGTACGTCCAACCATACAAACGTTTTGCATTGTAATTTGGATTTCCTTTGGTATGCGGATAGACCCACATGGGGGAATGGATATGCACAAGGAACAGGTTCTGTCCAATAATTTTTCCCAGAGTTATGGCCCTTTTTCATTTTTTGGTCTCAGAAAATAAATTTTTCTCTTTTCACTCTTTTGACTTAGAAACTTTTTCTGTCCCACAATACCTTTAACCCTTTACCCAACGAATAGGCCGCATCTGCCCGCGTAATATGCAAATTCAGCAGTTGAAAAAATATTTTTCAAAAAAATTAAACAAAACCATATCATGTGACCCCTCACTGGAACGAGCTCGTTCCAACGAGGGGTCACATGATATGGTTTTGTTTAAATTTTTTGAAAAATTTGAAAAAATGATATTTAAAATAATAAATTTTGATATCGTCTGCGTTGGGTAAAGGTTTAAGGCTACTTGGAACATGCCTATGGGTTGGGGGTAGTGGCCCACGCTTTTCGTAACCCTTGTTTATTTCATTTATTGGGATTGTACGTTAACTGGTTGAGTGCTGTAAGTCACTATCATGGCTCTGCTGATAAGTGCTGAAAGCCACTTCAGTGGCTTTACAATGTATTCATTAGCTTACTTTTTAGCTAAGCAATAAAAAAAGTTTATTATAAAAAACATTTTATTAAAATTTAGTGGAGAGTGCCAAATCACAATGGCGTGGGTTGTGGTGTACTTTGTCCCTTGGGTGCAAGAAGACTTTGCAATGCTAAAGCATTGCAAAGCCTTGTTGCACTCAACGGACAAATTTATCAATTTTATTAACTTGGATAAAATATCAGACATAAACCATTTAATTTTTAGGTTTTTAGGTTTGCATTGGTTATAACTATATGTGTGACTGAACCAGATGGGCCTGTCCATAAACCCCCCTGCTATGATTATTCAAAGACGAAGAGTGGCACAACCCTGGTAAAAAAAAAGTGTGATCAAAACTATAATCGCAGGTGCACAGGTTCAAATGGTTGTGAATATTCATACCAAGTTTCAAAAGAATCGATCTGTAAACATCCAAGAAAATCTCTGGACAAAAAGGGGCATAACTCTGGTCAAAAAAGTCCAATCAAAACTATAATCACTGGTGCACATGGTAGTGAATATCTGTACTAAGTTTCAAAGGAATCGACCCATAAACATCTGAGAAAATATCTGGACAAAAATCTAGCATTCCAAGACATGTGAAAAAGGGGCAGAACTCTGGCAAAAACAATCCGACCAGAACTATAATTGCAGGTGCACAGGTTCCCATGGTGGTGAACATTTAAACCAAATTTCGATGACAATGGTCCATAAACGTCTGAGAAAATCTCCGGACAAAATTATGTCTATGGACAGATGGACAGGCAGATGGACAGATGGATGGATGGATGGACAGATGGACAAGATGATTCCAGTATACCCACCCCCCCCCCCCCACCAAAAAAAAACAGAACAACTCATTGCAGGGGGTATAAAAAGAGACCACACAGCATTCAAAAGGACCAGGTGGGAGGGCCCGAATCTCAGGAGGGAGAAGTCACTTCTCCCTAAAATCAGGCAGACCCCTGGCAAGATAAACAGATTTTTAAACTTTTTTAGGCCTAAGTTAAAGATTCTTATTATGACCAAATCAAGACACTTAAATGGAATGATAACAGACAGTGGCTTCTATAAGGCCTGTGATTATGTTACAACTTAAGATGCATTATTTGTCCACAGTGTCTGCATCAAGAAATAGTTCCTGATAAAGAATAGATTGCAAAGTATTTAATGACACAAATTTAATGAAAAAGTTTCAAATAAACATCACCTAAGGCCTAAAAAAATTAAAAATCTGTTTCTCAGGCCCTCCCGCATGGTCCTTTTGGCTGCCGAATGCTCTCTTTTTATAACCAATGTAAACTTAAAAAAAAATTAAAATCAAATGGTTTATGTCTGATATTTTACCAAAGTTTAAAAAATTCATAAATTTGTCCCTTGAGTGCAAGAAGGCTTTTCAATGCTTTAGCATTGCAAAGCCTTCTTGCTCTCAAGGAACGAAATACACCACCACCCATGCTATTCCAATGATTATGAGGCCGAAAACATAAACCAAGAACATGAACTTTTGATGGCAAAGAAATAATTACAGAAATAAAAAAAATGAAAGTGTCAATGACACTGTAGCTTAACTTGTGTGTTGTGTTTGATGAAAAGGATAATGTTCAATGTTTATGAAAGGATTATGAAATAAGACAAGAATTGTGATAATTGGGAATATGTTCATTTCTGTTCCCTGTGTGCTATGTTTATGATAAAAATAATATGAGGTGTACACTGTACTAAAGAGCTGAGGGGTGGGGTAATATGACCTCACAGTTAATGTATGTGGCCCTCACAGTTAACGTATATCAACAAAAGTTACCAAGTTACAGTGAAATTATTCCAAAATGAGTCATCCTATCAAGTTACATTAAAATCCCCTCATAAATATGGCCTGTAGACTGTGCTAAAGGTTTTCGGGCTTCGGGCCCCTGTAGCCGTCAGTTTCCCAATTGCGTCCAAAGGGGACGTTCTCATCTAGACATTATATGAAGTCAATCTACCAAGTTACAATGAAATCCCTTAATAAATATGACCGGTAGACTGTGCTAAAGGTTTTGGGGCTTTGGGCTCTGGCAGCCATCATGGTTGAATGATCGCAACCAAAAGGGGACATTCTCATCTGGACACTATTTGGAGTCATCCTACCAAGCTACAATGAAATCCCTTCATAATTATGACCTGTAGACTGTTCTAAAGGTTTTCAGGCTTTGGGCCCCTGAAGCCGTCACAGTTGCCCAATCGTGTCCAAAAGGGGACGTTCTCATCTAGACATTATATGAAGTCAACCTACCAAGTTACAATGAAATCCCTTCATAAATATGACCTGTAGACTGTGCTAAAGGTTTTTGGGCTTCGGGCTCGGGCAGCCATCATGGTTGAATGATCGCAATCAAAGGGGACAATCTCATCTGGGCATCATCTGGAGTGATCCTGCAAAGTTACAATGAAATCCCTTCATAAATATGACCTGTAGACTGTACTCAAGGTTTTCGGGCTTCAGGCACCTGTAGCCATCACTGTTGACCAATCACGACCAAAAGGGGATGTCATCATCTAGGCATTATATGGAGTCAACCTAACAGGTTACAATGAAATCCTTCTATAAATATAACCTTTTGCCTATGCTAAAGGTTTTTGGGCTCGGGCACCCATCAAGGCTGAATGATCACGGCCAAAATGGGACGTTCTCATCTAGACATTATTTGGAGTCATCCTACCAAGTTACAATGAAATCCCTTCATAAATATGACCTGTAGACAGTGCAAAAGGTTTTTGGGCTTCCGGCACCTTTAGCAGTGAAAGTTGCCCAATCATATCCAAAAGGGGGCGTTCTCATCTAGACATTATATGAAGTCAACCTACCAAGTTACAATGAAATCCCTTCATAAATATGACCTGTAGACTGTGCTTAAGGTTTTTGGGCTTCGGGCTCGGGCAGCCATCATGGTTGAATGATCGCAACCAAAGGGGACAATCTCATCTGGACATCATCTGAAGTGATCCTACAAAGTTGCAATGAAATCCCTTCATAAATATGACCTGTAGACTGTGCTCAAGGTTTTTGGGCTTCGGGCACTTGTAGCCATCACAGCTGACCAATCATGACCAAAAGGGGATGTCATCATCTAGGCATTATATGGAGTCAACCTAATAGGTTACAATGAAATCCTTCCATAAATATGACCTTTTACCTATACTAAAGGTTTTTGGGCTCGGGCACCCATCAAGGCTGAATGATCGCGATCAAAATGGGATGTTCTCATCTAGACATTATTTGGAGTCATCCTACCAAGTTACAATGAAATCCCCTCATAAATATGACCTGTAGACTGTGCTAAAGGTTTTCGGGCTTCGGGGACCTTTAGCCGTCACAGTAGCCCAATCATGTCCAAAAGGGGACGTTCTCATCTAGACATTATATGAAGTTAACCTACCATGTTACAATGAAATCCCTTAATAAATATGACCTGTAGACTGTGCTAAAGGTTTTCGGGCTTCGGGCTCGGGCAGCCATCATGGTTGAATGATCGCAACCAAAGGGGACAATCTCATCTGGGCATCATCTGGAGTGATCCTACGAAGTTACAATGAAATCCCTTCATAAATATGACCTGTAGATTGTGCTCAAGGTTTTTGGGCTTCGGGCACTTGTAGCCATCACAGCTGACCAATCAAGACCAAAAGGGGATGTCATCATCTAGGCATTATATGGAGTCAACCTAATAGGTTACAAAGAAATCCTTCCATAAATATGACCTTTTACCTATACCAAAGGTTTTTGGGCTCGGGCACACATCAAGGCTGAATGATCGCGATCAAAATGGGATGTTCTCATCTAGACATTGTTTGGAGTCATCCTACCAAGTTACAATGAAATCCCCTCATAAATATGACCTGTAGACTGTGCTAAAGGTTTTCGGGCTTCGGGCACCTTTAGCCGTCACAGTAGCCCAATCATGTCCAAAAGGGGACGTTCTCATCTAGACATTATATGAAGTTAACCTACCAAGTTACAATGAAATCCCTTCATAAATATGACCTGTAGACTGTGCTAAAGCTTTTCGGGCTTCGGGCTCGGGCAGCCATCATGGTTGAATGATCGCAACCAAAGGGGACAATCTCATCTGAGCATCATCTGGAGTGATCCTAAGAAGTTACAATGAAATCCCTTCATAAATATGACCTGTAGACTGTACTCAAGGTTTTCGGGCTTCAGGCACCTGTAGCCATCACTGTTGACCAATCACGACCAAAAGGGGATGTCATCATCTAGGCATTATATGGAGTCAACCTAACAGGTTACAATGAAATCCTTCTATAAATATAACCTTTTGCCTATGCTAAAGGTTTTTGGGCTCGGGCACCCATCAAGGCTGAATGATCACGGCCAAAATGGGACGTTCTCATCTAGACATTATTTGGAGTCATCCTACCAAGTTACAATGAAATCCCTTCATAAATATGACCTGTAGACAGTGCAAAAGGTTTTTGGGCTTCCGGCACCTTTAGCAGTGAAAGTTGCCCAATCATATCCAAAAGGGGGCGTTCTCATCTAGACATTATATGAAGTCAACCTACCAAGTTACAATGAAATCCCTTCATAAATATGACCTGTAGACTGTGCTTAAGGTTTTTGGGCTTCGGGCTCGGGCAGCCATCATGGTTGAATGATCGCAACCAAAGGGGACAATCTCATCTGGACATCATCTGAAGTGATCCTACAAAGTTGCAATGAAATCCCTTCATAAATATGACCTGTAGACTGTGCTCAAGGTTTTTGGGCTTCGGGCACTTGTAGCCATCACAGCTGACCAATCATGACCAAAAGGGGATGTCATCATCTAGGCATTATATGGAGTCAACCTAATAGGTTACAATGAAATCCTTCCATAAATATGACCTTTTACCTATACTAAAGGTTTTTGGGCTCGGGCACCCATCAAGGCTGAATGATCGCGATCAAAATGGGATGTTCTCATCTAGACATTATTTGGAGTCATCCTACCAAGTTACAATGAAATCCCCTCATAAATATGACCTGTAGACTGTGCTAAAGGTTTTCGGGCTTCGGGGACCTTTAGCCGTCACAGTAGCCCAATCATGTCCAAAAGGGGACGTTCTCATCTAGACATTATATGAAGTTAACCTACCATGTTACAATGAAATCCCTTAATAAATATGACCTGTAGACTGTGCTAAAGGTTTTCGGGCTTCGGGCTCGGGCAGCCATCATGGTTGAATGATCGCAACCAAAGGGGACAATCTCATCTGGGCATCATCTGGAGTGATCCTACGAAGTTACAATGAAATCCCTTCATAAATATGACCTGTAGATTGTGCTCAAGGTTTTTGGGCTTCGGGCACTTGTAGCCATCACAGCTGACCAATCAAGACCAAAAGGGGATGTCATCATCTAGGCATTATATGGAGTCAACCTAATAGGTTACAAAGAAATCCTTCCATAAATATGACCTTTTACCTATACCAAAGGTTTTTGGGCTCGGGCACACATCAAGGCTGAATGATCGCGATCAAAATGGGATGTTCTCATCTAGACATTGTTTGGAGTCATCCTACCAAGTTACAATGAAATCCCCTCATAAATATGACCTGTAGACTGTGCTAAAGGTTTTCGGGCTTCGGGCACCTTTAGCCGTCACAGTAGCCCAATCATGTCCAAAAGGGGACGTTCTCATCTAGACATTATATGAAGTTAACCTACCAAGTTACAATGAAATCCCTTCATAAATATGACCTGTAGACTGTGCTAAAGCTTTTCGGGCTTCGGGCTCGGGCAGCCATCATGGTTGAATGATCGCAACCAAAGGGGACAATCTCATCTGAGCATCATCTGGAGTGATCCTAAGAAGTTACAATGAAATCCCTTCATAAATATGACCTGTAGACTGTGCTCAAGGTTTTCGGGCTTCGGGCACCTGTAGCCATCACAGTTGACCAATCACGACCAAAAGGGGATGTCATCATCTAGGCATTATATGGAGTCAACCTAACAAGTTACAATGAAATCCTTCTATAAATATAACATTTTGCCTATGCTAAAGGTTTTTGGGCTCGGGCACCCATCAAGGCTGAATGATCACGGCCAAAATGGGACGTTCTCATCTAGACATTATTTGGAGTCATCCTACCAAGTTACAATGAAATCCTTCTATAAATATAACATTTTGCCTATGCTAAAGGTTTTTGGGCTCGGGCACCCATCAAGGCTGAATGATCATGGCCAAAATGGGACGTTCTCATCTAGACATTATTTGGAGTCATCCTACCAAGTTACAATGAAATCCCTTCATAAATATGACCTGTAGACTGTTCTAAAGGTTTTCGGGCTTTGGGCACCTTTAGCCGTCAAAGTTGCCCAATCGTGTCCAAAAGGGGGCGTTCTCATCTAGACATTATATGAAGTCAATCTACCAAGTTACAATGAAATCCCTTCATAAATATGACCTGTAGACTGTGCTAAAGCTTTTCGGGCTTTGGGCTCGGGCAGCCATCATGGCTGAATGATCGCAACCATAGGGGACAATCTCATCTGGGCATCATCTGGAGTGATCCTAAGAAGTTACAATGAAATCCCTTCATAAATATGACCTGTAGACTGTGCTCAAGGTTTTCGGGCTTTGGGCACTAGTAGCCATCACAACTGACCAATCACGACCAAAAGGGGATGTCATCATCTAGGCATTACATGGAGTCAACCTAACAGGTTACAATGAAATCCTTCCATAAATATGACCTTTTGCCTATGCTAAAGGTTTTTGGGCTCGGGCCCCCATCAAGGCTGCACGGTCGCGATCAAAATGGGACGTTCTCATCTAGACATTATTTGGAGTCATCCTACCAAGTTACAATGAAATCCCTTCATAAATATGACCTCTAGACTGTGCTAAAGGTTTTTGGGCTTTGGGCCCCTGTAGCCGTCACAGTTGCCCAATCATACCCAAAAGGTGACTTTCTCATCTAGACATTGTATGAAGTCAACCCACCAAGTTACAATGAAATTCCTCAATAAATATGACCTGTAGACTGTGGTAAAGGTTTTCGGGTTTTGTGCTCGGGCAGTCGTCATGGTTGGCAGATCATGCCCAAATGGGGAAATTCTCATCTAGACATCATAAGGAGTCATCCTACCAAGTTACAATGAAATCCCTCCACATTAAACATGACCTGCAGACTGTGCTAAAAGTTTTGGGTTTCGGGCTTGGGCAGCCATCACGGTTGATAGATCATGCCCAAAAGGGGACGTTCTCATCTAGGAATTATACAGAGGCATCCTACCAAGTTACAATGAAATCCCTTCATAAATACGACCTGTAGACTGTGCTAATGGTTTTCGGGTTTTGGGCTCAGGCAGCCATACCGGTTGCCAGATCGCGACCAAAAGAGGACGTTCTCATCTAGACATGACCCCAAACCTGCATATGAAATTTTGTGACGATCAGACAAGAACTGCGGGGTGTAGCCCGTGCTAAAGGAAAATGTGAACAGACGTCACAGACTCACAGACTACCAGACTAACAGACTTCCGCACGCATGATGGCAATAGCTTATCTTGACTATGTCAAGTTAAGCTAAAAATAAAAAAATGCTTGCCCGCATGCAATTTTACAAATAATGGCCTGAGAAACAGAAGATCTACTTTGTGTGGCCTAATGTCACAGAAAACAAATGTTTATCATTCCTCATACACGAGTCAGAATCTATGTTTATTCTCCGGTGCTTGATGCATTGTGTATTACCATTTTTAATGAATGGGCTTAACTCTTAACCCGCTGAGTATTTTCAAGATATTTTTTCATCAAATCTAGTATTGGCTGCTGTGAAGCAGCCATGACAAGAGTTGATGAAAATTTAATCTAAATATAACAAGAAATCATTGGCAAAAACATCCATTCCATTTACAGGTTAACCCTTTTCCCAACGAATCTCCCGCATCCGCCCGCGTAATATGCAAATACAGCTGCTGAAAAAATATTATTTTTTGAAAAATTTCAACAAAACCATATCATGTGACCCCTCTTTGGAACGAGCTCGTCAAGCTCGTTCCAAAGAGGGGTCACATGATATGGTTTTCTTGAAATTTTTTGTAAAAATTTAAAAAAATGAGATTTAAAATAATTAATTTTGAAATCGTCTGCGATGGGTAAAGGGTTAAAATATGTTTAAATATGCACAAATTGTACTTATATCAGTGACAAGAGAAACCCTGTGCTGGGCAGGAATATCCGCCAGCAGCATGCAAAGAATTAATAACTGTAAAAAGAGACTGATCATATGATGAAAGTGATATTTTATTCAAATATATATAATAACATTAGAAATATATCAGTAAATAAACTACAAAAAAATCATATATCTTTTGGAATGTTAATCAGTGAATAAAATGGAAATATAACAAAATATTCTACTCAAGTGACAACGGTAACATTAAAAACATATTCACAGCCAATGTGTGAAAAATACGGAGGGTATCCAAGATTATTTATTTATTTACTGGTGTTTAGGGTCACATATTTCTGCACAATGGCTAATCATGACCACGACAGTTTTACGGGTGGAGGAAGCCGGAGTACCCGGAGAGAACCACCGAGCAACGGCGAGCAACTGTCAGCTCCCCAACATACAAACTCCACACAAGCAGGGTTAGCATTGGTTGAAGACAGGTGCACCATCGACGAGCAGTATGCCTTAGTACACAGCGTCACCGTGCCCCCAAGTGGGCAATGGGGGTGAAGTGTCTTGCCCAAGGACACAACGTGGTTGCCGCAGGTGGGATTTGAACCGAGGACCTCTCGGTTTGCAGCCTGCACCTCTACCAACTGAGCCACCGCGCCCCCAGGGTATCCAAGATGATTGAAAAGATACTAGAATTGTCTTATTAGTGGATATAATGAACTGAACATTTTCAGTGATGGAAATCTGACGCAGGCAATTTTCTGCACGCCTACTGCTTGTGCAATTTGAATCTCATGTATGCATTTTTTGTGTGCTTGGTTTCAGAAATTTAATACATCACTGGTACAGTACAGTTGTGGAAGACTGGACGTAATCCACGCATAGGTAATCATGTCCACACATGCATTTACTAGGTAATAAAAATGTTCAACAACAAAATTTTAATTAATGAAGCACCGGGTTGTACCCAGTGCTTCATTAACCCTTTACCTAACATGAAAAGCAGACGACACTTGCAAAAAAAATTCTTGAATAACTAATTTTTTTCATTTTTTGTCTCAAAAACATAGGTTATGACCCCTCGTTGGAACGAGCTCGACGAGCTCGTTCCAACGAGGGGTCATAACCTATGTTTTTGAGACAAAAAGTTAAAAAATTTATAGTAATTTATATATTTTTTATACTTACCAATGACCCAGACATAGCTGGTGCTAACTCTTAAAATATAGGGCCAAACACAAATTTTGCCCCCCAATCCCCAAAATTTGCATCTAAAACTAAAGAAAACATGTCCAGAGAGGCCCTCCACACCTCGCCCCCACTGCGCATGCGCAGTGTCAAGGACGTTCCGAAATTGGCGCCATTTATCATTCTAATAACCAGTGCCTGGTAAGCGCTATGTACTCAGCGGGGAGGCAAGAGTTCCCAACTCCTGGGAGGGCCATCCCCGTCTGGGTCATTGGTAAGTATAAAAAATATATAAATTACTATAAATTTTTTAACATTTTTATACTGTACCAATGACCCAGACATAGCTGAATAGTAAAAAGGCTGGAGGGCCAAGGACATAGAGCAAAATGGAATACGCTCAATAAAATAAAATAGAGTCATCCCCTGTAGGGAAAAGAAGTAATAGGCCTTACATGTATCTTTCTTATTTATGATAAATTAGAAAGATACAACACCTTCCAAAAATTGAGCTTCATACATCCATGTACTCTATTAATATCCAATAATCCTTATACTAATAATTTTTAAAGTAAGCCAATAATAAAGTAAGTCTAGAGAATAGAGACTCTTATACTCCTAAAAGAGTGTGAGAATTGCATAATCATGTCCGTTGACATATGCAATATTCAAAAGCTATACTTTAAAAACTAAGACTTGAATGAATTTTATAAACTTAAACTTCTCACTAAACAACCATCCTAAAAACAGCTCAGAATTACTAACTCCGGAGGAGGTATCCCCTTGTTTTCATAGTAAAAACAGGTGACCCAAGGGAACACCCTCCCCCCCCCTTTTTCTTGCCCTGGGTCAAATAGCCCAGAGCGAAGAGGGCAGCCGAACGGAGACACTGCCGAAACAGACAGCCTACCTAGCTATAGTAGCAACTGTTAAGTGAATGACATTCTGAGCAGTAGATAATAGACCTAACAATAGAGGCCTCCAGAAATGGACTCGATATTTCTGAGATAAAATTCATGAATGGATGGCTGAGCGCAATGAGCAGCCTTCAAAAATCTATAATAGAACACTATTAATGTAAGCCCAAGAAGTAGAAGAACTCTTACTTCATGAGCCGAAATCTTAAGCACAACTGCTAAGCCAATGATATACCATAAGCAGTACGCTAGTTAATAGAATCCATTAACAATAAAATGGAGCGTAACGTCCTTCTACTAGACATCAAAGACAGAAGAAGCTTACGCCCTTGTAATAAACAGATATCTGTTTATAAATACATAAACTGTACCCGGAAAGAGTAAAGGCCTATGCCCATACGAAGACGGAAGGACCTTAAAATAATAGGTTCCGGATAATAGGAGCCTAACTCTTATGCAACAATCCAACCTAAATAGTAACGGAAGTATTGATTCCGAAACTATGAAAGTGAAAATCATCCATCGATAGTGCATGAAACTCACTGACTCTACAGTAAAAGAGAAACCAACAGAATTACTGTCTAAAAGGTCAGAATTTGAAAACTACTGTTTCCAGAGGCTCAAATGATTACTTAGCTAAATAAGAACCTGAAGTTAAAATCCGTATAGGAATTTAATCTAAAGATTCTAAGTCTATTTATCAAAAAGTTACTAACTGACTTAGATAAAGAGACAAAAGACTCAATTGTAAACTATCGTAGAGTGCATAGGTATGAGGTAACATAAACCTATAACCTAAATAACAACAGGCTGCAGTAGATCTTGTGAAACAAGTATACTAAAAAATAGCAATGAGTAGTATGGAGGGATCAACCATATGAACATAATGATCCCTACACCACGACGGAAGAGCCTCCACTTTAGTCGCATAGAATAGCGAAGAAGAGGATCTCCTATAGTAAGAAATCGCGTCCAAAGCTCGTCCAGTACAGTGCTTACAATGCAATATGGACCACACAACGGAAAACATGAAGGTTGCGACCTTGCTGGTTGTGATAAAAATGACACGATTTACCCAGTGAAAAAAGATCCTCACATAGAGGAAGATTTCACGTTAAGATCCACAGTAGACAAGAGAGTAAATTACTCATGATCTCTGTGAAGATAGAGATGCTATCAACAGAAATATATTGTGGTTGTTTATCTTAGCAATACCTGCTAAAAACAACAGCGCCGGAGGATACGCGTATCCTATCATTCTGTCCTATAGATCAATAGAGCGTTAACAGTATTAGCTCAGAGATCTGGACAAGCCAACACATACGTCTGCAATTGATTAGCCAACTGTGTCATAAATAAAACATCATTGGGCGCTCCCATAGATAGCAAATCTGATTGAATACTTGTTTGTTGAGAGTCCATTCTGACAGCAACAAGCGACCCGTAAGAGAACGGGAGTGCGATAAAACAATCAGACGACCCAGAATATGACGGACCAAAACTGAACTTGGTGTACTATAACCAACAGACGGATTCTTTCCATTAAATTGAATAACGGAAACGAAAGAGTGCCTCCCTGGTTCCGGAGATACGCCACTACTGTCGAATTAAAGGACAGGAATTTGGGCATGCGTTTCTGAATAATGTTCATGCAATGACATAAAGCAAGCCTAAAAAACATTATTCCGCGGAAGTTAACTGATAGCTAAAAGACTGCGGAACCCAAAGACCCTGGCACTTCGAATCCGTAGGGATCAGTATATATCCCAATCTGTTTGACTGGCAACCGTCATAACAGCCACACTCGGGTCCGGCAACTGCGGCGGCACTCTCTGAGTCAACCACCGAATGTTTGCCCCAGTCTGAATCTCTTGTAACACTAGATAGACAAGAGAATGTATAAATCAAGCAATTCATGGATTGCCGGAAAGTTGCCGTCGAAGAGAAGCTCCTCCGAGAACGAAGCGACTCTGAGAGAGTTCTTAACCTACTATCCACGCGTGGATGTAGCTAGGGCTGCCTCACGTCTAACCAACTCCAATCAGCCACTGAAGGGCGGAGTTATACGTGAACAAACTACTGCCCTCAAAAGAAATTACATTGAGAATAATATCCCGTAAATCTTTTCTTGAAGACGTAATGATAACGCCTCAGTAAGGCGGATTACGTATAAAAAAACGTCTAAGTTAAGTCTAATATACATAATGTCGTTCCCAACATTGAAATTGGAAAAGACATAAACGGTGAAAAAGAATATATGCAGTCTTTAATCACACCGTCTAGACGCATATGAACTCTCGGTATGCCCTGCTCTGCCAAAATAAACTATATGTAAAAAAGATAAAATGGCAGAAATGAGCCACGCGGACAAGAAACTAAACTATCATGCTTAGTAGCCGTCTTGTATATATATAAATATATAGCGTCGAAAAATAAAACACATGTTGTAATGACAATATTGGACTGCGTCGGTAAGTCAGGGACAAAGTCCCTGTACCGATCGAAAAATCCGAGTCCAATGACGCTATAAGTCTCTTATCCAAGATCGCAGCAATGAAGTCCGAAAAATAATCACTGGAAGAAATGCCAGAAGATATGAAAGGCATCTTCCGATACTACTAAAGGGAAAACTCGAAATCTTTCGAATCCCTTTCGCCATCCTGTCGGACCCTATAAAGCGTTCGGTCGTCCGTAGCTTGATGCAACCGCGGACCGCACCGACCCAGCGCCGTCGGATAATTCCTGATTCGACCGAGAAACCGTCAATTGCTGGGATGCTGCGAAACAACTGTGCTAACTCGGATAGCACGTCCGTCACTGAGGCCTGAGGAGCAGCGGTCTTACGATGCATTGCCGCAGGAAGCTCCGAGATCGTTACCCCGTGCATACTTCCAATATGCGAGCGAACGGAGTGTATAGGCCTCGTGTCCCTTGGCTACCGGATGGCGCGACCTATTCGCTGTGGAATCACTGAATGCCGAAACTGATCGGATACTCGAGGTCACGTAGCCAATGTGCGGTCGTGTGCCCTGCTGTGAGGATGAGGAAGCATTAAAGACAGTCTCTCGGACTGTCAATATAACGGAGCGTCCCGAGCAACGGACATATGCTCCGAATGTAAAATATCTGAACCACAACATGCGGTCCCCTATGTTGTTGGCTTCCTCCGATCTGTCCTCAATCTGCCGTCACTGGGTGAGTACTAAAGTAATTAAAGTGCTCGCATCACCCAAATCTCTTTCCTAGACCGCAACGGACGAACCCGGCAGCCGAACCATTCGATGAATGTACGCTACACCGGGTGAGCTAGCGAATGTCACTCCGTAAGCGATAGACATATTCCATGAGCACTTATTGCCGCTAACTCTTCATTAACTATGACGACAGAGGCACACTTTTGAAAGACATCTCCATAACTCTTCGAACAAGAAACCAGAAATGCTTGGATAGCAAGCATAAAATAATAATATATATAGCGTCGTCCAATAATTCGAAAGTTTGTGTGACATTATTGGACTATGTCGGAACTGAGGGACGATGTCCCTGAACCGAACCAAAAATTTCTAAGTCCACCGACGCTATCAGTTTCTTATCCGGCATCGCAGCATATGTTGTTCCGAAAGGGAAAGCTTGAAATCCACCGAATCCCTTTCGGTATCCCGTCGGACCGGATGAAACTTTCGGACGTCCGTACCCGCTTCCGCGGAGCGTCCCGACCCAGCATCGTCGGATAAAATATATGCGACAGATTCAGTTGATGCTGGGATGCTGCGATAAACTGTGCTAATAAGGAAAGCACGTTCGTTCCCGAGGCCTGTGCAGTAGCGGACTTACGATGCATTGCCGCTGGAAGCTCCGTGTACGTTGACTCCCGCATACTTCCTATGCGAACGTCCGGAGTCTGCAGACCTCGAGTCCCCGGCTACCGACCCAGCGCTGTCGGATAATTCTCGATCCGACACCGTTTCTGTCGGCTGCTGGGATGCTGCGATAAGCTGTGCTATGTGCACAAGAATGTCCGGCGTCGAGACCTGCGGAGGCGCAGTCTATCGCTGCTTCGCCGAGGGCAGCTCCGCATCAGATGGCTCCCGCATACTTTTCCTATGCGAACGTCCGGAGTCCATCGGTCTCGAATCCCTGGCTGCCGGATGGTGTGACCTGGTCGCCGAAGAATCCTTGATCGGCGAAGCTGGTAATATATCGGCGGTCACGCAGCCAAGGTGCGGTCGTGTGCGCTGACGAGAAGAGGAAGCCTTAGCAGTCTCAGCGGACTGCCTATACAACGGAGCGTCCCGAGCGACGGACGTATGCTCCGCTAACGACACATTTGTACCACAACATCTGGGGCCAGATGTTGTTGAACGAGAGAGGGGCCTCTCTCGCTTGCCGTCCGGATGGACCGGAACGAGCTATGAACCGGACTAAAAGGCTTCCTCCGTTCTCCCTCCGATCCGCCGTCACTGGGTGTGCATTAAGTTAATTTTATAGTGCTCGCATCACCCCAAAATTCCTTCTAGACCGCAACGGACGAACCCGGCTGCCGAACCATTCGGTGAATGGACGCTACACCGGGCGAGCTAGCGGACGTCAAAGGCCGTCGAACCTACTAGGGTCCTCTTAGGCAATTGGCGTATTACATGAGCACTTTTCCGCTAGCCCTTCATTAATTGTGACGACGGAGGCACACTGTTGGAAGACATCACAGATACATCACCCTAATCTTGATCGTCTGAAATAGAAATTGATAAAGTAGAGTGACCCTGCGGGGAAAGGACCGGAGTGTCCAAATCCCCAACAACATACCGTGACATACGCTTCCCATATTGTCATCGAAATCATACGATACAGAACCGGAGTTAATGCGAGTACACTGACCACATATAGAATGATAATAAGGTCAGAGGAAGACTTCCTCTTAAAACAATAGATCAATATCCTTTCAATGTGAAAAGAAAACAAGTCCTGGTACTCGCACTAACCCCTGGCAATCAAAATACATAATAATAATATGATCCATTAATATAGAAAAAATAATTGAAATCAAAATATTTTGAAAAAATATTTTTTCAGAACAGCCCAAGTTTCTGAAAAGTAACGTTGAGCCCCAATGGATCCCAAGCCTAAGTGTGGACAAAAATTTTAAAAATATTTTAAACAATTTATTCAACACTTACGAACAATAATAATGTATCTAGTTATGATTGAAATAACATAAAGATATTATTATTTAGAAATCCCCCCCTCACACAGAGGGCTGTTGTAAATGTAAACAATGAGTGTAAAAACACTAAAATAAGACTCCAGGCACCCAGGCCCGAAATCAGTTACCAAAAATACACCATCTGATGCAAAACAGAGACTTCCAGGGAAGAAACTGCAGAACATCAGATGGTAGATGCAGAACACAACGCCTAACCACCCGGAGGTGAAGACGTAAACATGGGGAAAGAACAGAATTCATTCTGTTATTCAGCTAAACTCCCAAGAAATTTTAGTAATAATAATTACAGAAATTATGCCAAAAGCATGGGAGAATAGCAAGGGGGAACTTAAAGGACAGGGAGAGAGGAAAAACACTTGTAAAAACAGTGTAACTAAATAATCAGAATGACAACAAAATGGCTGCTGCCTTGAAAATAGGTAACTTAACATAATTTCATTAAAAAGTTAAAAAATTTATAGTAATTTATATATTTTTTATACTTACCAATGACCCAGACTTAGCTTAGCTGGTGCTAACTCCACAAAAACCAGGGCCAAACACAAATTTTGCCCCCCAATCCCCAAAATTTGCATCCAAAACAAAAAGAAATAATGTCCTAAAGGACCTCCATAGTACGACTCTACTGCGCATGCGCAGTGACGCAGTCGTCCCGAAATTGGCGCCAAATATCATTCTTACTGGCAGTGCCTGGTCAGCGCTATGTACTCAGCGGGGAGGCAAGAGTTCCCAACTCCGGGAGGGCCATCCCCGTCTGGGTCATTGGTAAGTATAAAAAATATATAAATTACTATAAATTTTTTAACATTTTTATACTGTACCAATGACCCAGACTTAGCTGAATAGTAAACAGGCTGGAGGGCCTAGGACATAGAGGAAAATCCAATAAGCTCAATTATAAAATAAAGAGATAACCCCTTAAGGAGAAAAGGAGTATTAGGCTTTACATGTATCTTTCTTATTTAATATTTAAATTAGAAAGATACACTACCCTTAATAATTGAGCACAATAACATTCATGTTCTCTATTAATATCCAGTATAACCTTTATACTAATTATTATTAAAACAAGCCAATAAATAAAGTAGTCCAGAGAATTGAGACTCTTTATAATCGTTTAAAAGTGTCCGAGTATTGTATATTAAAGCCCGTTTGACACTTGACATATACAAATGCTTCACACCGAGCTACACTTTAAAAGTAAGACATGAATGAAATTAAACATTAATATTACACTTTAAAACCATCCCGGAAGCGACTCAGAAATACTGTCTTGGAGGAGGCATTCCCTTGCTTTTCACTATAAAGCAGGTGACCTAAGGGAACACCCGCCCCCCCCCTTCCCCTTGCCCTGGGTCAAATAGCCCAGAGCGAAGAGGGCAGCCGGACGGAGTCACTGCCGGAACAGAAAGCCTGCATAACTATAGTTGCAACCGTTTAGTGGACGACATTCTGAGCAACAGATAACGGACCTAAACAATGCAGGTCTCCAGAAATGGACTCAATATTTCTGAGATAAAAATTAGTAAATGTGGATGGCTGAGACCAATAAGCAGCCTTCATTAAATCTGTAATAGCAACACTATTAGCATAAGCCCAGGAAGTAGAAAGAGCTCTTACTTCATG
This sequence comes from Pictodentalium vernedei, assembly GCA_031216915.1. Classification (NCBI taxonomy): domain Eukaryota; kingdom Metazoa; phylum Mollusca; class Scaphopoda; order Dentaliida; family Dentaliidae; genus Pictodentalium; species Pictodentalium vernedei. Next base: position 41,840,518 of record CM062288.1, read on the forward strand.
AGCAGAAATCTTAAGCACAGACTGCTGAGAAGAAGATAAATCTTCATACGCAGTACGGATAGTTAACTGAATCCATCTAGCAATAGAATGGACTGAAATGTCCTTTCTATTAGGCATCAAAGACAGAAAGAAACGTTTCCGTCCCTTTCTGATGAACTGAGATCTCTGTTTATAGATACGTAGTGCTCTAACAGGACAGAGTAAAGGCCTACGCCCGTCTGAAGACGGAAGAGCCTTAATAACAATAGGTTCCGGATATTTATTAGGAGCCTGATTCTTAGCTAAAAAACCGACGTTAGTAGTGAAGGTGATAGTGTTCCCAACACTACGATAATGAGAATCATCCACCGATAGTGCATGAAGCTCACTGACTCTTCTGGCAGAAGAGAAAGCTAAGAGAAAAGCTGTCTTATAAGATAAGAATTTGAAATCTACTGTCCCAAGAGGTTCAAATGGCTTTTCCTTCAATTTAAGGAGAACCCAAGCTAAATTCCACTTAGGAATTAATCTAAGAGTTCTGGGTCTATTTATCGAAAAGTTTCTAACCAATTTCGATAAAGAGACATTAGATCCAATTTGTAAACTATCATGATGTGCATAGGTATCAGATAACATAGATCTATAACCCTTTATAGTAACCGGTTGCAGTTTGATTTCGTCAAACAAGTATACTAGAAAGTTAGCAATGTCTGGTATAGAGGGATCAAATATATCAACAGAATGATCCCTACACCAACGACGGAAAACCTTCCACTTAGCCGCATAGTTTAGCGAAGAGGAGGTCCTCCTACAGTTAGAAATCGCGTCCACTGCTCGTCCTGTAAAGTGCTTGCCATGCAAGAAGGACCGCACAACGGAAAAACGTGAAGGTTGAGACCTTGCGGGTTGTGATGCAGTTGGCGCGATTTCCCCTGCCAAAGAAGATCCTCTCGTGGAGGGAGCTTCCGCGGTAGGTCCCACAACAGACACCTGAGTAGATTTATCCACGGTCTCTGTGGCGACAGAGATGCTACCAACAGAATCTTGCATTGAGATTGTTTTATCTTTAGCAATACTTGTTGAATTAACGGCGCTGGAGGATACGCATATCCTATCATTCCGTCCCAAGGGATCGATAGAGCGTCTACAGCAAATGCTCTTGGATCCGGACACGGGGACACATACGTCTGCAACTGATTGTTGAGATGTGTCGCAAATAAGTCTATCATTGGCCGTTCCCATTGGTAGCAAATCTGATTGAATACTTGTTTGTTGAGAGTCCACTCCGACAGCAACAAGCGACCCTTTCGAGAAAGGGAGTCTGCTAGCACATTCAGACGACCCGGTATGTGACGGACCGAAAGAAGAACGTGATGTTCCAACGCAAACAGAAGGATTCTTTCCGTTAGATTGAACAACGGAACTGAATGAGTGCCTCCCTGATTCCGTATATACGCCACTACTGTCGTATTGTCGGATAGGATTTGGACATGAGCATCGTGAATAATGTCCATCCAGTGACGTAACGCAAGCCAAATTGACATCATTTCCTTGATGTTTATGTGCTTGCACAGGAATTGCGGATCCCAAAGACCCTGGCATCTCGAATCCGTTGGGATTAATGATGCACCCCAACCTGTTTGACTGGCATCCGTCATAATGGTAAAACTCGGATCCGGCAACTGCAGCGGAACTCCTTGAGTTAACCACTGAATGTTTGCCCAAGTCTGAATCTCTTGTTTCACTTGATCTGACAAGAGAACGTCTACATCGAGCGAATGAATTTTCACACTCCAATTCTGAGTCAAGAAAATTTGAAGAGGCCGTGTGCGTAGCCGTCCCATCGGAATGAGATCCGCAGCGGCTCCGCACAGACCTATCAGTCTCATAAATTCTCTCGCTGTGACTTTGTCTGTATTTAGACAATAGCGAGCGTAACAACTGACTAATTTCGCTCTGGTTAACGGCAGACGAACGAGATTGTTGTGCGTCTCGAAGCTCATTCCCAGATGAGTGAATGACTTGGACGGCACCAGATCCGACTTCTCCTCGTTTACTATGAAACCGAGACGTCGGAGCAATAGAAGAAGATTCTGAACATCGTTCTGAAGCGTTAACTCGTTGCCGTACCTCTGAAGAATGTCGTCCAGGTAGGCCGACGTTACCGCAGACGAATGAGCTCGGAAGTAAATCATTACCGAGTTCATTACTCGAGTGAAAGCCCAGGGTGCTAGATTCAATCCGAAGCACATGGCCCGGAACTGATACACCACTCCTAGGACTGCGAAGCGTAGATACTTTCGGAATGTCGGATGTACCATGACGTGAAAGTACGCATCTTTGAGATCTATGCTCGTTGCATAATCGTTCACCCGAATACTCGCTCTGACCGATCGAATCGTCTCCATATAAAACTTCGGAGCGATGATCAGCTTGTTTATCCAGCTCAAATCTATGACTGGACGGAACGAGCCGTCTGGTTTCGGAACCAGAAACAGATGGCTGTAGAATCCCAGCGATTCCTGGTTTTCTACGACCTCTACCGCGTTCTTCATTAAAAGAGACTGCACCTCTGATAGCAGAGCGTCTCTTTTCTGAGGGTTTGACGGAAGATGAGTCCACTTTGGACTTCGAGTTAATGGAGGCTTTCGTTTGAAGGATATCTTTAGACCTTCCGAAGTCACTCCTCTCACCCAAGGGTCGTCCGTAATCGACGCCCACTCTTGAGAAAAACTCGACAACCTTCCGCCAACCGGAACGCGATAGAGGTTTGAGCCATCACCTCCTGGATCTGCGAGGCCTGCGGTAGGAGAAACCACGTCTTCCACGACCCGCACCTCGCCTCGTCGACCTCGGGGCGTCCGACCGATTGTCCCGGCCTGAAGGACGTCCCGAACGAGAGTCGCTATCCTGACGGTCTCTCGAATAAGAGCTAGAGGACGCACCGGAACCTCTATAGGAACCTCTCTTGGGCGGATAAGACCCAGAAGTGCCTGCCTTATTCGTGTCTGCTGAATCCGACCTTTTAGGAGCGGATCTAAACAACAGAGAATCACTAGCTTTCTTTTTAATATTATCATAAATAGCGGAAAGCTTGCCGTCAAAGAGAAGATCTCCTGAGACCGAAGCGACTCTAAGAGAGTTCTTCACCTTAGAATCCACTAGTGTGGATGTAGACAGGGCTGCGTCACGTCTAACCAACTCCAGATTAGCCACTGAAAGGGCGGAGTTACACGTGGAATAAGCTACTGCCCTTGAAAGAAGTCTTAAGGAGGATTGTATATCCTGAAACTCTTCCCCTTGAAGACGCAGTGATAACGCCTTCGTAAGGTGATCTGCGTAAGATAAGGCATCTAAATTGGCTCTGTTAGACGCAATAGCTGTTTCCAACACTGCGGTTGGAATAGAAGCTGACGACGGTAATGATAGCTCTAAGTCTTCCGCCTCGTCGTCCATACGCAGAGGAACTCTCGGTATACCCTGACCTGCCGTGTCGAATTTATTCCTTGCATTAATGAAAGGCAGGTTGAGAGTATTTGCGGACAAGAAGCCTGCTTTCCCTGTCCTGGAAGCAAGTTTAAAAATAGCGTCGTTCAATAATTCAAATGTTCTTGCAACATTATTGGACTGCGACGGAAACTCGGGAGCGATGTCCCTGAACCGCTCGAAAAAATCAGAGTCCAATGACGCTATAATTCTCCTGTCCGGAAGCGCAGCAGTCTGGCCCGACGGAACAACTTGAGGAAGAAAGTGCCGGATGAAGTCTACGGCAGCTTTGTGTTGTTCCGAAAGGGATAGCTCCAATTCATCCGTATCCCTTTCACCATCCGGTCGGACCTCCCGATGTTCCCGGTCGTCCGCCCCCGATGCTTCGGCGGAGCGTACCGACCCAGCGCCGTCGGATAATTCTCGATCCGACACCGTCTCTGTCGGCTGCTGGGATGCTGCGATAAGCTGTGCTATCTGCACTAGAATGTCCGACGTCGAGACCTGCGGAGGAGCGGTCTTTCGCTGCTTTGCCGAGGGCAGCTCCGCATCGGATGGCTCCCGCATACTTTTCCTATGCGAACGTCCGGAGTCCATCGGTCTCGAGTCCCTGGCTGCCGGATGGTGTGACCTGGTCGCCGAATAATCCTTCCTCGGCGAAGCTGGCAAGATATCGGAGGTCACGCAGCCAAGGTGCGGTCGTGTGCGCCGGCGAGAAGAGGAAGCCTTAACAGTCTCTGCGGACTGCTTATACAACGGAGCGTCCCGAGCGACGGACGTATGCTCCGCTAAAGACACATTTTGTACCACAACATCTGGTCCCAGATGTTGTTGTACGAGAGAGGGGCCTCTCTCGCTCGCGGCCCGGCTGGACCTGGACGAGCTAGGAACCGGACTAAAAGGCTTCCTCCGTTCTCGTTCACTATCCGCCGTCACTGGGTGTGCATCTATTATTTTTATAGTGCTCGCATCACCCAAAATTTCCTCTTGGACCGCATCGGACGAACCCGGCTGCCGAACCATTCGGTGAATGGACGCTACACCGGGCGAGCTAGCGGACGACATTTGTCTAATTTCCATGAGCACTTTTGCCGCTAGCTCTGTATTTAATTGTGACGACGGACGCACACTTGAAGAAGATAACATGGAAACATCACCCTGTTCTGGTTCCTCTGAAATAGAAACTGAGAGAGTAGAGTGACCTTGTGGAGAAAGAGCCGGCATCGCTCTTTCTCCCGAAACAACATATCGTGACACACGTTTCCAATGTTTCTCATCCCAATGTTCACATACAGGACAGGGATTAATGCGAGAACACTGACTACAATTAATGCAATAATCATGAAAGTCAGAGGAAGATTTCTTCCTATTACAATTTGAACAAGTTCCTTTCATTGTGAAGGAACAACAATAAGTCCTAGTTACTCGCAAAAACCCCTGACACAAAGATACATAATAACATGATCCATTAATAAATGAAAAAACAATTGCAAAACAAAATTATTTTGAAAAAATATTTTTTCAGAGAAGCCCAAGTTGCTGAAAAGTAACGTTGAGCCCCGATGGATCCGATGGCAAAGTGTGGTCAAAAATTTTAAAATTATATAAAATAATTAATGAGACACTTTCGGATAATATAAATGTATCTTATAATGAGATAAACTACCTCAAAGGCAAACAGCCCCCCTCAAAAAAGGCTGTTGCCAATGAAAACAAACAGTGTAAACACAGAAGAAAACATGACTCCAGGCACTGACAAAACTGGCCCGGAATCAGTCCTCAATTACACTCTATCTGATGCAAAACAGAGACTCCCAGGGGAGAATCTGCAGAACATCAGATGGAAGATGCAGAACACAAACGTTATACACCCATGGGTGAAAACGTAACTATGGGGAAAATAACAGAAAACATTCTGTAACCAAGCAACTCTCCCAGGGAAATTTTAGAAATGAAACTTCTCAAAAATATGCCAAAAGCATGGGAGAATTGCAAGGGGGGACTTTAGAAGGTTAGGGGAGAGGAAACACTGAATAAGCAGTGCAACAATTAGCAAGAATGACAACAAGAGGCGTTTGCCTCGAAAATAGGCAACTTAACATAATTTTAACAAAAAATTTTAAGTACAGCCCTGATTATTTTTTGCCACTTCTTTTTTCCTCTCCTCCTTCTATCCTCCTTAGAATCACATTTTCTCCAAGAATTACGTGTCTGGCATCCTTTAAACTGAGATTTACAAGCACAAAGATCAGTGAGATGTTGACTGATGAAGGGCCAAACAGAGAATGATATTTGGCGCCAATTTCGGGACGACTGCGTCACTGCGCATGCGCAGTAGAGTCGTACTATGGAGGTCCTTTAGGACATTATTTCTTTTTGTTTTGGATGCAAATTTTGGGGATTGGGGGGCAAAATTTGTGTTTGGCCCTGGTTTTTGTGGAGTTAGCACCAGCTAAGCTAAGTCTGGGTCATTGGTACAGTATAAAAATATTTTAAGTTACAGCCCTGATAATATTCTGTCACACATTCTTTTCCTCTCCTCCTTTTCTATCCTCCTTAGAATCACCATTTCACTAATATTTATTTGTCTGGCATCATTTAAACTGAGATTTAAAAGCACAAAGATCAGTCAGATGTTAACTGATGAAGGGCCAAACTTAGAATGATAAATGGCGCCAATTTCGGAACGTCCTTGACACTGCGCATGCGCAGTGGGGGCGAGGTGTGGAGGGCCTCTCTGGACATGTTTTCTTTAGTTTTAGATGCAAATTTTGGGGATTGGGGGGCAAAATTTGTGTTTGGCCCTATATTTTAAGAGTTAGCACCAGCTATGTCTGGGTCATTGGTACAGTATAAAAATATGAAAATATTTTAAAAATTAATTGGCTATTTTTGAGAATAGCGCTGGCTGGTTTTGGCCGTTACGTTGGGTAAAGGGTTAATTAAAATGTTTGATGATTATTCCTATAGTTATTAGTGTTTGGAATCTAATATTATTGCGTGTGCGGAAATATTGCCCACCCCATGGAAAGTGACCAGTCCACGGTGACCACACTGTATCTTGGACACTCCAACAGATCCTTTCACGAAGGGTAAAATAGATTTGTTATTGAGCCTGCCGTTGCTCTTGTACCCTCCAAAAAGTATGTTTACTTTGTCTGATCAATCTGGAGCAACTTAATTATTTTTGTTGGCTCAAAAATCATATTATTGATATTATCTGTAATAATATTATTTCAGTTCTATCTGTTCTCCAAAGAATCCTCCACCCCAGTATTGGCCAATTGAGCAAGAAATTCTGCCTGGAATCCAGGCAGAACGTCTTGCTCAATTTGTGCAATACTGAAGTAGAAGGGTTTGTAATAAATTAACAGAGATTCAACAACAGTTCACTGGCAATGGTTGGCTTGAATACCTGTCATGTAGAATACACGCAATTTCTGAGGCATTTAGAGGATGTTGTGAAGCAAAACAATGAAAAGTAGTTCAGGAGAGTTGATTGCACACCTAAGTAGTTCCAAAAAAAGTGAGATTTTGCCACCTGCATTTTCACTAGTGACTCTAGATCTTCCAAAAGTGAAAATTTTGAGTTTCCTTGTAATCACAAATGATACAGTTCTGATATCCACTCAAAAACCATATGCTTTATAGATAGATTTCCTTTAAATCTGATTGTTTACCCAAAGTAATGCCAAAAGCGGCCAGTGCTATGCACAAAAATCGCCAGTTAATTTTCATTATTTTCAAGAATTTTGTGTGCAAGTGTCGTCTGCTTTTCATGTTAGGGAAAGTGTTAAGAACATAAAAAAGAACATCACATCATACAAAGCTTCATAAGTGTTATGTGTATACTGTACTTGAACAGAACCTTTTGTCGTGATGTTTTGTTGGGGATGTTTTGCAATGAGTCACATATGTGCAGTGATTAGCTGTACCACCCCGAAAAAATAGTCAAGTCGCAATAAAAGATTTTAACTTACTATCAACATGTATTTTGTCTGTATTAACTCTGCAACTGTTGTGTATCCGACTCCCTGATACAGATGTTTGTATCAGGGGATCAGATACAAGCACGTTCCTTTTGCGTGAGTTCCATTTTTTTTCTTTTTGTTCATCAGTACAAATAAATAGTTTGTTATATATTCGTCTACTTCTTGACTTATCCCCAATATATTGTAAGATAAAATGATTATTACCATTATGTGGATGTACAAAATATGTATCCGAATCTCGCTCCGGGTTCTAAGGGTAGATCACGACTTGTCTTTGACTCATTGTGATCTGCCTTTAGAACCAGGAGCTCGACTCGGATACATATTTTGTACATCCACATAATGGTAATAATCTCTATGGATACAAGCACAATGAGCACCTAACATTTTTATATATAGTCTATAACCTGGACTTGCAAAAAGCCAGCATCAGCTGATCAAAATGATCAGACTCCATTTTCAATTGTGTCAATTAATGTGATAAAATTCCTTCAACATGAATGAAATTGAACAGGATGATAAAAAATAATCAAGCTCAGCATAAATATGTTTTATTTTGTCAGTCAATGGAATTTCAAATCAAATTCAATTCACTTCAAAAGTCACCCAAGGAATAGGTGGGTGGTTTCATTCCAAATTTTTAGAAGCATGCATTTCTGCTGTGGGGAAGAACTGCTGAACTTCTGGAGGTTCATAATAAAGTCATGTAACAAACTACCAGCAAAAGTCGCACCACACTTGACCATTTCACTGAAGAGCTGAGCCAGATGATTTCAGGTAAGAAAGTACAGTCATTTCAAATGATTTTAAACTTTAAATAATTACTTCAATTTTTAACAACGTTCCCCTCCTGACTGGGCACCAGTGCAATATTCTTTAATCGGGTGCTTCTGCATGAACCTGCACTATAATAGGAAGAACAAGTGTTTTTATGAACTTCTTCCACTGTTATTTTTTTTAATTAATCCTTTACAGTTACAACTAGAAGTCCTGTCATGAAATGTGCACAAATAGCACGTCGATCTGCGCATTAATCTATGCATTATTACCATAGTAAGGCTATCAAATTCTGCACATATGGCCTGTGCACAAGCAGTGTTTCAGCCAATGGACCTCCGGGTTACCCGGAGGTCCATTGGCAGAAAAATTGTCTATGTTTGCTTTGAGTAACCAGGAGAATCTGACGTGCTTTGGATGCCATTCGATATGGCAATTGCGCGCAATTCCTATGCGCAATTAAGCCTAGATAAGTGCACAGTTCATGACAGGACTTCTAGTTTTAACTGTACCTATCACAACAAACTCTTGAAATTCTTGAACAATTCGAAATTTAAATTTTCTGCCTCAAAAATATTGCTTTTGACCCCTCCATGGAATGAGCCTAATGCATTTGTTTTTATGAGGGATCATATGCTATATTTTTGAGACAAATGAAAATATAATCAAATTTGAAAGAAAATTTTTATGAATAGTGCTAGCCAGTTTTGAACATTCTGTTAGGTAAAGGTTTAATGAGTGTTTACTCCACAAGGTGTTTTTATGAAAACTTTTCTCTTTCTATACTCTAGTTCAAAAACTGACCCATGGTTCAAAGGTTAATTAGTTAAAAATACATATTAGATATACATGGATGCTTTAATATTTTTCTTTTTAAATGCACAATCACAGCCAGTATGATGAAAGAAATCAAAATATATCACATAACAAAAACCCTGCGAGTGATGGAGCCCAAATTTGGGCTCTACTGAAAACTGCCAGTTCTTCAGTAAAAAAGGCATCATACGGTTTCAAGTGTTCCATATTTAGTCATACGCTAAAATATTTTGCTCACAGGGATGTGTTTTGCTACAGTTTATTGGCTCTCTCCAATTTAAAATCCAGGTGAAGAAGTGAAAGATGTGGTTAAAATTGGCTGTATATATATCAAGAAATATAGACAAAATAATAAAATTAATAAATGGACGGATGAAATAACAGACTTCTCAAAATGCTGCAACAATATAAAATTCAGCACATCACAACAAAAGGGTCTAAAAAAAATTTTTTACAAGCTGTGCCAATTCAGTGAAGATAATATATAGAGAGTAATCGCTTGACTGGACTGGTTACGTGAAATAATTCATTAGAGGTGAGGGACGTTGTGCAAATACGAGTGGGCAAATGCACACGAGTGTTTTACAATATAGTCCCTTGCCTCGAATGAATTATTTCATGTAACCAGTCCAGTCAAGCGATTACTCTGTTTATTACTTTTCATTATCAACGATAATTATATTATTTAACCTTTTACCTAATGTAACAGCCAAAACCGGCAAGCGCTATTCTCAAAACTCACCAATTAATTTTCATTTTTTGTCTCTAAAACATAGGTGATGACCCCTCATTGGAACGAGCTCGTTGAGCTCATTCCAATGAGGGGTCATAACCTATGTTTTTGAGACAAAAAAATTAAAATAATAGTTATTCAAGAATTTTTTTTGCAAGTATCGTCTGCTTTTCATGTCAGGTAAAGGGTTAAAAAAAAACAAAAAAACAAAGAAGTCCCCATTACACCCTCGGCAAAGCATCTTCGTTTGCGTACACGGATACATGACACAATTGTTGATTGCTTAATTCACTTGTGAAGTTATCGTTTATAATTAAACCCGGAAATCCCAGTAAATCACACTTTGGAAAGTACTAAATTAAGATAAATGAGAAAGCTCTTTCTATTTGACTATGTAGCACCTATGTGTACCCGAATACTGGAATTTTGTGAACATAACAACACGTGAGTGACTCTAAACAACATATTTCACCATTATTCTGGTTCTGGTTCAGCTCGAGAAGGTGAAGGCTCTAATCCTGGAGAATTTGGATTGTGTCTTCTCAGGTAGGACTTTCTGAAAAAATAATGAAGACATTTACACACTTGATTTAATCCTTAAGTCTCCCTACAGCCCTAAACAGTCCCTCTTATACTGCTTTAGGGCATGGAGGCTGTTTTTGTTTTTTGGTTGAGTTTTGGTTTTTTGCCGCAAACCAAAAAGCCAAATCAACAGGCGCCAAAAAAATGGCCATATGGTTTTTTCATACTGTGACATTAAACTTCGAAATTTACAATGATCCCCTCATAATCTAATTTTGAAAATGGCAATGAACGTCAGCAGAATGGCAAATCCAAAAACGATTATTTCCGTATATATCCGTGTATAAGTCACTCCCTCGTATACATCTCATCCAATTATTTCCAGTCAAAATACCTCCCCTCCGACGATTACCTTTGTATAAGTCGCACACCAACCGTGAGAATAGCTGGTGGGGTCTACACAAGAACGACTATGGCCAGTGAGTGTGGGCTTTTACTGCATGAAATTAGGAGAGTGTCGGAACATGTGAATGTTTTTTTTTTTGTTTTTTTTTTATTTCAGTCATATTTATCTCATATTAAATGCATGAAATAAAATAATAATAAAAATGATATAGTGTTATTTACTTTGACCATTTATTCCCCATGTCATACTCGTTGATGCCGTAAATCCATTATACTTTACATATAACAACATGAGGGAGAGAACATACTCAGTAGGCCTACTTTGAAAGGAGGCGAGAGGTCCAGTGAGAGATCGAGGAACAGGACAATGAATCTAGTCAATGTATTATGGTGATTTTAAACATAACAGAAAAGTTACCAGTACAAATTATTTATTTTATCAAAATTAAAACTGAACACAAAATAACAAAACAGGTATATATTGTATAGCAGTGGCGGCGCCAGGATTTTGATTCACGGGGGGAGGAGGGGAGAGGGGCAGAGGGGGGCTAAGTAACATGTGGGGGTACAAGGTCAAGAAGCCTTCGGCATCTCCCGAAGGTTGGAGGCCTGAGTCATAGAGGTCGGTATGGGAGGGTGTGACTGTCACCCATTGGTTTGGGATCTGTGGGCCCTGTCCCAGGACAAAAATTTCATATTTGGGTAATTTGGATGCCATGGGGGAGATATCTGAGCATTTCTGCAACACCTGACGTGGTCTTCAAAGTCACCCAGATTGTGTCAGATAGCAATTTGAAGTTTGGTTTTGGGGGAATTCGAGGGAATTGTGGGGGGGGGGGGACTTTTAAACAAAGCTGATAGGGCTGATACCTCACTTTTATCACGTTTTCTTGGAAAAAAAATTTTGTTTCAAATTGGATTGACACAATTCAGTCGTGGAGGTATTTGTTTTAACCCTTTACCTAACGTAACGGCCAAAACCGTCCAGCGCGATTCTCAAACATCGCCAATTAATTTTCATTATTTTTTTCATTTTTTGTCTCAAAAACATAGGTTATGACCCCTCATTGGAACGAGCTCGTCTCGCTCGTTCCAACGAGGGGTCATAACCTATGTTTTTGAGACGAAAAATGAAAAAAATTAGTTATTCAAGAATTATTTTTGCAAGTGTCGTCTGCTTTTCAGGTTAGGTAAAGGGTTAAATAAAAATGTGGAATGACTAAAATGAAATGATAATTCAATGGTGAATGGAGTCGATCCGCTTATAAAGCAAAGCCTACTCTACTTCTGTTTATATAATAATCAGGGGTACTGTTTTAGAAAACCTTTGCTTTTGACGATGTATCCAGTAACTGTGATCAAATAGAACAATACTCAATATAAAATAAAGTGATCATGTTGTGGAACAAATTATTTATTGAAGTTGAACAGCTGAATAACTTCGAGTTTAAAAATTGAAATTTTTATAAATGGTGACTGGTCGTAATGGACACAGTGAGTTGAAATGAACAGTTGTACCAGTAACAGTGTTTGCAGCTACATTGCTACAAGCACTGTTACCGCTACAATATAAAATAATGTGATCAATTACAATCTGTAAACATTCAGTTTAGGTTATGGCAGAAGTATATTCGAAAATATTTGAATTTCCAATTTTGAATAGAATCGAATCAAATATTGACTTTTGAATCAAACTTTGAATTTTCGCAGGAGCCTACAGTTAAAACTAGAAGTCCTGTCATGAAATGCGCACAAATGGCACGGTGATATGCGCGTTAATGTACGCGTTATGGCCCAAGTAAAGCTATCAAATTCGGTACATATGGCCTGGGCATAAGCAATGTTTCAGCCAATGGACCTCCGGGTAACCCGGAGGTCCATTGGCAGAAACATTGCATGTGTTTGCTATGAGTAACCAAGAGAGCCTGCCGTGCTTTGGATGCCATTCGATATGGCAATTGCACGCATTTCCAATGCGCAATTAAACCTAGATAAGCGCACTATTCGTGACAGGACTTCTAGTTTTAACTGTACCTAAATGGTCATTCACAAGTTATTTCCCGGCCTGTATACACGCAGTCAACAATAATTGATAAAATCTGAGGATTTAAGGGTTAACAATCTACCTAACATAACAAGCATTTCCTGCCAGTTCTATTTACGTGTACAAAAAACATCAGTCAAATTATTTTTTTCAATTTATGCCTCCAAAAGAATTTATGACAATGTATTTGAACAAGCTTGTCACAATGAGGGGGTCATAAGGTATGTTTTTATGCATGAACTAAAAGTAATTAAAATGTTTTCTAAGGTTGTTGGCAATGTGTGGTATATAAAGGAGTTTATGTCTCCTTACAAGGAATGCATGGGTTCAGTGGTCATGGTATTGGACTTCAAACCAAAAGTTCCACAGTTTGACCCCCCTGCCTAGGGTAACTGCATTATGCCCTTGATTGCACTTAATCCCTGAGCATAACCACTGTGCCACTGTACTCCAATTATTTAGTTATAACAATTCTATTTACCAATTAACTGTCCATAAATATGCAGGCCTGGTATTCTTTAGGAGTGCAGGAGTGTTGCACACCTACTGCACGCCTAGAAAAAAATGAGGAGGGCAATTTTTTGCACCCCTTGATTTTCTGGAATGCCAGCCCTGTTTGGGACTGCCTTTAAAATCTATTATCATTTCGTCTCCCGAGTCTCAATGTGTTCTTTGTGCCAAATGGCACAGAGAACACATTGGAACTCATGGGACAATTTGCCAATGTTGCATTGATTCGCAATAATTCATGACCCATTCTGTGTTGCATTTCGATACATTTTGAGTGTAGAAGACAGTCACATAAGAATCGAATGCAACATTTTGAATATATTTATTTATTTATTGGTGTTTAAGGTCACATATTTTTGCACAATGGCTGATCATGACCACAACATGAATATCAACTCAAGACCAGGGGTGAGTGTTAATAAGCCATGTTGCCCATTTTAGAGAGGGTTTGCACCTCCCAAGCATTGGTGACTGGGTCCATTTTTACCAGTAAAACAGAGTCTGTTTACCACAGTGAACAGGCACTGCTTTACTTCCCAGGGTTCCCACAGGGACAACATTTCGAATAATGAGAAAATGTGTGCGCCAATTTTCCACTATCTAGCTGAACGTAGTACAATTTTTCAGTCACAATATTAATATCTTGAAGTGAATATAACCAAAATAGCCTACAAGTTTTTGCATTGAAAATTTCAGGTGCAATTGCACTCCAAATCAATCTGAGGAGGGCAACTGTTTTGCACTCCCTGATTTTCTAGATTGCCAGGCCTGATTATGGAACATAAAATAAGGATATGCTAGGATGCTGAACAGTGATAATGTTGTCAGCACTTAGACGTAGATGGAAATATGTTGTGTTAGTGCATTCAGACAATGAGAAAATATAGAATGTAAATTTATGCAAATCCTACATGAAATTTACTCAGGCCGGACAGGGTGAAACTGATAAAAAATCTTACAGTATGGCTGCCGTGGTCTGGTCACTTTTCATGGGTGGGCAATATTTTCACGAGAGCAATAATATTAAATACTGCACACTAATTATAGGAATAATCATCAAAATTTTAATTAATGAAGCACCGGGTACAACTGGGCATTTCATTAATTAAAATTTTGCTGATGATGATTTTTATTACCAGGTAAATTCATTCATGCCCATCACTGGCTTATTTTCAAGGACGAGACACGGAAACTGAACTCTGCAAAGTTGGTAGGTGGAATTATTTTTGATTATGGGATTATTACAAGGTGAGAACAGTAATCAAATTTGTGGATAATGTATCTCCTTACAACTATGGTATATGGAAAATACTGTCAATACACTGAAGTATTTATTTTTAGTTCACAGACACGATCCAATGAAGGTCTGTCAAGATTAATCGAGAAATTGACTAATCGCTGGAAACACCCATAATTGACTACAATTTCAAAGTCGGAGATTATGGGTTTCCATCACTCCATTTCTGATAAATTATTAGTAATGACTTTCCTCCCCATCATGCTCATAGGAAGTGTCAGAGACTGTAGAATATCAAAATACATTGTACCTAATATGGGAAAGAAGTATAAAGGTACAACACATGACATCAAGTCTGGCATTCTCGAAAGTGTGGGAGTACAAATACATGTAATTGCCCTCCTCAGTTTGCCAAGGAGTACCATTGCCCTCTGAAATCTCAATGCAGCCATTATTAAAGTATAGACCACCTCATGACCAAACCTGACCCTAGGCTCAGGTTTGGGCTGAGAATCTCAAGAGTCTAAATTTTCCCCTGTAGAGCAGTAGACATGCAGCATACCTGCATGCCTAAAGAATGTCCAGCTCGAGGAACTAATGACCTAAAATATTGTTTTCTATATAGTTGTTTTCTTCTTCAAAAGTCGATCATCGTAATTTTCTGTTTGTGAAAGTCAGCAAAAGTAGTGCTGAATGGTATTTCGATTTACTGTGCCTCGAAGTCAAATAATGACTAATCAGGCCACATATATATAGCATTTCTCACGATACCAAGTTCAAAATGTCAGCACTCGCTCAGTAAGTGTTTTAATCAGGCCTGGAAATAAGCGGTCTCACATCTGCAGAATGAGGTCCCCAGAGGGTGAATCTGATGATGCTATCCCATACAGTGGGCCAAGTTATCCTCTGGATACCTCCTTCTGTTTAGTTTTGAGACCCTGATTCAGATTGAGGTTCCCAGAGGGTAAATTTAGTGATGCTACCCTGCTGTGCAGGGTAGCATCACTAAATTCACCTTCTGGTGACCTCATTTTGCAGATGACAGTCTGCTTATTTTCTGGCTTCGTTTTAATAACAGGTTAGTACCAATTTTGTATAACATATTTAAAACAAATTATGGGTTGCAAACAGTTTCAAAATACATAAATTATTGGTTTTGTGATATTTAAATGCATTTCCTAAATTTTCTATTGTCGTTGGTTGATCATTCATCTCACAACATGAATGTCATGAAATTAACACTCCTTATCTGTTTCAAATTCAATTCTCTGCATTGTGTTGGGTGGTATTGTTTCCACCTCACCTTCTACCATGCTTTAATAACACCAGTCAACTAGATATGTGGTAACTCATAACACTGGTTATAATCAGTATTATTTATTTATTTATTTATTTATTGGTGTTTAAGGTCACAAACTTATGGACAATGGCTAATCATGACTGTGACAGTTTTACGTGTGGAGAAAGCCGGAGTACCTGGAGAGAACCACCAAGCAACAACAAGCAGCTGCCAGTTCTCCAACATCGTAACTCCACACTGCAGCACAGGTGGGATTAGATGAGCTGAAGACATGGGCATCATGGACGTGCAGTATGCCTTAGTACTAGGCGTCATCATGCCCCCATGTGGACAATCAGGGTTAAGTGCCTTGCCCAAGGACACAATGCGGGAGTCCGATGCGATCACTCAGGCGGTCACCCTTCCGAGGACTAACTGGGCTTGACATTGCTTATCTTCGGTGATCGGAGGAGAACCGGTTAATGCAATGCCACCACAGCCCCATAATCAGTATTAAATCCAGTACCATTAAAACCAATAGTGGTGGAGTTTCATTTAATCAATATATAGAAAACACAGTATTAATGTGATATTGGTGACAACAGCCCATAGGCTAAGCCGATGAGTCATCATTCTCAAGGTTTATACATTGTCATCCCTCAATTTGCGAAAAACAAACTGAAAAATTGACGTGAACTTTTGTCATTTTAACAGCAAGAAATTAAGACTTGCGTGAAGTTTTGAGAAGAGCTAATTTCAAACAACCAACCTTACGAAATTTTGCATGATGCCTTGCTTTAACAATGGTGAAAAGTAGGATCAGACAAAAACCAAGAACAATATAAAATTAAATTTAGAAAGCTTTATTATACTCAACTAAATATGGAATTTTATTTTGTAAAAATAAAAAAAACATTCTACGAAGTGAGTTTACTTGATTTCATTCATATTTTTCTAACTATTTCAAGGCTCATATAGTGGTGAAAATCACACCACGTGATTTGTTTAGTGTCATCAGAAAAGTGTGTGATCAAGGGAGCTAACTATATAACTACACCTGTCAATGAGTCTGACTTTCTTGTGAATTGATTAGTGTTGAAACGATTAATCAATGTAGACTCGATTTTCAGAAAAATCGACTCTGAAATCTGCCAGTCGACTAGTCGGGAAACTCAAAGATGAAGTCGTAAAATGCCAATAGTGGGGGTTAATGATTACAAACATCAGACATTTCTGCTTTGTGGTGGACCTATTTTAAATTGTATTGAGAAGTGAATATCAATGCAATCATTGTCGTTTGTTGATGCCGATAATGTTACAACTTAGATTTCAGCAGCATTACAAGCACTGATTTCACCTAACCTAATCACTGGCACATATTGAAGAAAAATACTTTGATGTACAACTTCAAAGATGCTGTTAATTCATTCAAGCGTTCCGTCCCTCACCCAAGGCGCCCACACTTTTTAATTGATATAAAAATAAAATACATGACTGTACTGGTTTGGGTGTGAGCTGGCGAAGACCAGATATGAAGGTGAGGAAACTGTCCATCACAAAATTTGACCCGGGAGTTTTTAATTAATTGCACCGGGCGAATGGCGGCACACTTCAAACATTTTACAAATTCACGAAACTTCTGTTTTAACATCAGTGGGTACTTTTTCCACTGTACGGACAGAGGACTGGGCGGCATGCACTTCCCAGGTATCCTAATTTTTTTTCTGAATGGTTAAAGCTATAATATACACGACGTTTTAAAAAACTCAAAATACGAAAAAGAGAACAGCTACGTTCATGACTGTGACAAGGAAACTTCATCAAACACCTGTCAAACGAGTCATTAAACAAAAGGGTTATCAACTTACATGTAACAGTCTCCTATCACCTAATTTACCGAGACAATTATGTTTTCAACAGAAAAGGCGACTAGTCGATTTTGAATCAATTACTCCCGTCGACTAGTCGACTTTGAAAAATAGGTACAGTGGAGCCCAATTAATTGGATATCTCTTAACTGAATAACCCTGTTAACTGAATATAATTTCCCAATACAAAACCATTTACCATACCTCCAGTACAAATTTGACCTGTTAATCGAATATAGGTTATAGAGTAAACTCCTGTTAATTGAATAAAAAATGTTGTAACCTGTCGAGAAATTATCCTGACTCGCCCCAGTTTTTCTTTGTTTATAGACCTATTTGGCCTCAGTACATTCAATACAGGCATTTAATCTAGGGCTGTCACGATTTTTCAATTTAGGAATCGATTAATCGTCGCAAATAATCGATAATAATCGATTAATCATACCTAGATGACCCCCCCACCCCTCTCCCTCTCTTTGAAGTCGATAAAAATGAAGTTCAAGTCAGCTGACCTATCTCAAGTAAACAACGAAGACGATCAACTTTTAGGTACATTCAAAGCTTTGATGTTCTGAACTTTTGAACCGTCAGTGTAATAATCAAGACCGGTCGGCAGTTGCGATCTTCACAACTGCCGACCGGTCTTGATTATTACACTGACGGTTCAAAGATTCAGAACATCAAAGCTTTGATGAATGTACCTGGAAGACAAATGCTTCCAACGGCTTCTTGGGGTTTAACATCGATGTTCTTAACTCAATACCTTTCGAAACAATAGTTTTTTCATCAAATTTTCTTTTAATTATTAAACATCTAAAACGGGATACAATTTACCGATTATTCGACAACGAAAAATACTAATCGATTTTGCCGTTACCGATCAACAATCGATTAATTGATTGATCGTGACAGCACTAATTTAATCTATTATATCTTGTTTGACAGAGCTCATGGAGCTCTGTCAAAAAAGATATAACAGAATAAATTTTAAGTTTATCTCTAGAATACAGAAAAGTGACACAATCCCTGTTAATTGAATATTCCTATTAAATGAATAATTTTCATTGGCAAAGGGGCTATTCAATAAACAGGGTTCCACAGTAATCGTTTCAACACTAGAATTGATGCGATCATTTTAAAATGATTAACTGAATTGATTACTTTGCAGTTGTCAGTAACTTTCACTTTATAAAGTTCATTCTGGTGATTGGACTTGACCATAAAAGTTCCTACAGAAATTGGTGAGATGTTTGACTGCCATTTGAAGTCAGTCAAGTGGTTTGATCACCATTTGAATTTACTCCAAATGTCACAGGCTGACTTGGTGTGTCAAGAACAATAACACTGTATACAACAGTATTTGTCATGAAATATTGCCATCTCTTTGAATATCTTCCACCCTTAACCCTTTACCCAATGCAGACGATATCAAAATTTATTATTTTAAATATCATTTTTTCAAATTTTTCAAAAAATTTCAACAAAACCATATCATGTGACCCCTCATTGGAACGAGCTCGATGAGCTCGTTCCAATGAGGGGTCACATGATATGGTTTTGTTGAAATTTTTTTAAAAATAATAGTTTTTCAACTGTTGAATTTGCATATTATGCGGGCGGATGCGGGCGATTCGTTAGGTAAAGGGTTAAAGCATTAATAATCAAAAGTGCAGAGTATAGTGGAGCCCACTTAATTGGATATCTCTTAATTGTATATCCCTGTTAATTGAATATAATTTTCAAACACAAAACCATTTACCATATCTTCTGTACAAATTTGATCTGTTAATTGCATGTGGGTTGTAGAGTAAACTCCTGTTAATTGTATATAAATTTTTGTATTATGTCGAAAACATTACTGTGACACGCTCCAAATTCCCCTTATTTATCAACCTTTTTGGCCTCACTGCATCCAATACAGGCATTTATTCTATTATAATATAATAGAATAAATGCTCAGTTTACCTCCAGAACACAGGAAACTGACCAAATCCCTGTTAATTGTATACTCCTGTTAACTGAATAATTTTCACTGGAAAAATGGATATTCAATTAAGAGGATTCTACTGTATTTAAAAATACAATCCGTAGAGTTTTGGATGCACAACCTCCTTGCATTCTATTATCATCAGGTTTCCCAAAGACAGAAGAAGAGTTCAAGCAGAGAGATACTTTTTCAAATTTAATTTCAGTGAATTTGCTATTTTGATTTAAAAGTATAATTCCATTTCACCCCACAAAACATCTTAACTGATGGCAGGGTTCCCACGGATTTGAAAAAAAAAATTCAAGGCCTTGAAAAGTCTTGAATTTGAAGCCTTGGCCTTGAAAAGTCTTGAAAACAGGACATTTCTAAATATGTAACATACTTTGCACTAAAAGTGCAAAGTATGTTACATACTTGTAGTGCGAATATTCAAGACTTTTCAAGACTATTTGTTTTTTTTATTTGTTTTTTCCATCATTGAAGTCTCGAATTTGTGTTGAAAAGGGTATGGAAAAGTCTTGAATTTGCCCCCCTGAAAAGTGCAGGAACCCTGGATGGAGTGCTCAATTGTTTTTATGTTAGCAAAATTTTATTTCTTGTCTTGATCTTGTCACGATTTATGGGAGAGTGCCTGTAGGCACTCTCCCATAAATAGTAACAAGGCAAATCGATACAGACCAGATAATTTTACTTTGAAGTTAATATGAAGCACTTATTATTATTTATTTATTTATTGGGGTTTAAGGTCACATACTTATGCACAATGGCTAATCGTGACCGTGACAGTTTTACGGGTGGAGGAAGCCGGAGAACCCAGATAGAACTAACGAGCAACGACGAGCAACTGTAAGCTCCTCAACATTCTAACTCTATTCAAGCTCCGCTCAAGCAGGGTTACAGCGGTTGAAGACATGTGCACCATCGACGTGCAGTATGCCTTAGTACACTGCGTCATCGTGCCCCCATGAAAGCAACCAGGATAAAGTGCCTTGCCCAAGGACACAACGCAGGTCGTCCCGGATGGAGATCGAACTCGGGACCTCGAGCATAGAAGTCCAACAGTCTACCACTGAGCCACCGTGCTCCCTATGAAGCACTTCCACAGAATATAAAGCTTTTAAGTTGCAGCAGACACACTTTATAGTAAAGCCCAAATTTGGGCTTCCAGCACTCAACCAGTTAAAAAAAAAAACAATGAGAACTAGAGGTCTACTTAACCCTTCACACAATGCAGACGATATCAAAATTTATTATTTTATATATCATTTTTTTAAATTTTTCAAAAAATTTCAACAAAACCATACCATGTGACCCCTCACATGATATGGTTTTGTTGAAATTTTTTGAAAAATAATATTTTTCAGCTGCTGAATTTGCATATTACGTGGGTGGATGTGGCCGATTCATTGGGTAAAGGGTTAAGATCGATGGCAAGCATATGTCAAGATATTATCCAACGATACAGGGCCAGTACCAATTTTTGTCACTTCAAGTAGGTGTTCAAATCATAGGGATAAAACTGTAATAAAATTTCATCCTTATGCAAAACAATTTTATTTCAATGTTTTCCAACATGTGGATGGGTTTAATAATAATAATAATAATAATAATAATAATAATTGATTTTCTAGAGCCTAAAACCACAAATAGTGCTCTAAAATACTTGACAGAAATAAATACACTTTTCTGAAATAAAGAGTCACATCTGTTTTGGTTGCCTCTTGGAGAGGTTCAAGAGAATGCTTCAGTAAATAGGAAAGTTTTTTAAGATTTCTTTTGAAGATATCGAGAGTTTCTGAATTTCTGACACTAATAGGCAGGGAATTCTACAATCTGGGATCTACGATGGAGAACACACGATCATTAGCCAGATTAGATCTGCTAAAAGGTACAACTAGTTGAATTTGGTATTTAGATCTGAAACTGCGTGATGGTTTATATACAGTGAGGAGCTCTTGCAGGTAAACTGGAGCCAGTTTGTGAATACATTTGAATACTAAGATCAATATTTTGAAATCAATTCTCTGTTTAACTGGAAGTCAATGTAGTTGTCTTAAAACAGGTGTTATGTGTTCAGAGCGTTTGATACCAGTTTGTTTGTTTGTTGGTGGTTAACGTCACATATTTATGCACCATGGCTAATCGTGACACAACATGGAGATGAAGTCAAGTTTAGTCAATCGTTGATCTACATGTTGCCCATTTCAGAGGACTTTCACCCCAAGCACTGGTGACTGGGTCCTATTTTACTAGTAAAACGGAACTGGTTTACCACAGTAAACAAGTGCTGCTTACTTCCCGGGGTTCCCACAGGGACTTTGATACCAGTAATTATCCTAACATGACAGCATTGAAAATATTATCTTAAATATTTATGTATTGGAGTTTAATGACAGTTTCGTAAGCCAGGGTCACCTCGTGTCGGACAGTTTTAAGAGTGGAGGAAGCCAAAGTACATGAAGAGAACCACCGAGCAATGGTGTGCAACTGTCAGATTCCCCAATGTACTAACTCCACACAAGCAGGGTTAGCACTGGTTGAATGTGAATACAAATGTGATGTTGAATAAATTAGAGTATTCCTTTAAGTGTGTGTAAGGTACGAAAGCCAAATCTCTTTCAGTTTCTATCGTTGGACTGACAAACAAGGAAGGGTATTCGAGACAACATGTGCAAACATGAAATGATGTGAAAGTGCCAAAAATGGTGTTAAACAGAAAAATCCAAAACAAGTATTCTTTTATTTTTTGGAGCACAACAAAATACTAAAATTTAATGAAAATCTTAATTAAGGCGACAAAAAGTAGATCTTCTGTTTCTCAGGCTATTTTTTGTAAAATTATATGCGGGCGAGTGCTTTTTTATTTTATTTTTTATATTTGTAATTATTTCTTTTCCATCAAAAGTTCATGTTCTTGGTTTGTTTTAGGCCTCATAATCTACAGAATAGCATAAGTGGTGGTGTATTTCATCCCTTCAGTGCAAGAAGGCTTTGTAATGCTAAAGCATTGCAAAGCCTTGTTGCACTCAAGGGACAAATTTATTAACTTTATTAACTTGGGTCAAGTATCACACATAAACCATTTAATTTTTTATTTTTTTTAAGTTTGCATTGGTTATAATAAGAGAGCTTAGGGCAACCAAAAGGATCATGTGTGAGGGCCTGAGAAACAGAGTTTTTACTTTTTTAGGCCAAATGTATTTTAAATTTTCGAACCCTGACGTCCAGTGCTTCACAGGTCAGATCAGCTTTATTTAATCATTAAGAATTTCTGAGGACATATTTTTAGAAAGATATGGTTTTATTGAAGAATATACAGTACGACCACAGTGGACTAGTCACTCTTTCCACAGGTGGGCAATATTTCCACGGATACAATAATATTTGATTCCAAACACTAATTATAGGAATAATCTTCAAAAATTTACTTAATGAAGCACCGGGTACAACCCAGTGCTTCATTAATTAAAATTTTTCTGGTGATGATTTTTATTACCTGGTAAACAGATGTGTGGACATCACTGTCCACATGTGGATTTCGACCAGTCCAGGGTGACTGTATTGTATTCCCAAAATTTTAGAAGGACGAGCCTCAAAATGGGGTTAAAAAGAAAAAATTAAGACCCCCCCCCCCCCCCACCCCCCCCCCCCCATTAAACTTGCACTGGTTGCATCGGGGATAGAAAGTCTAAAAATTAAAGACACTGTTGATAATCTGAAAGGACCAAAAAGCAGTATGTGAAGTTTCAAAGCCATGGCCATTAGAACTACTGAGGTCTGTCAGTAATAAAAATGGACTTGTTAAGGATAACTGTCCAAATCACAGAAAACATAAAGTAATATGCCCAACGGAATTTACAACATATTTTGGGAATTTGAAGTCGGATTTTCAAAATGTTTTTCAGTTTTGTATTTGGAATAACCCATACTAAGATGCCACTTGAATTAAGATGAACTAAAGTGTCACTGACTTCAACTTGATCCATCGAAATTTAATTTTGAGAAATGTTTCCATGTTTTTTATGTTTTTATGGCTGCAATTTCAAGAGTTACGTGGATAGCAAAATGAAAGCACAAAATTATGCCCTTTTGGTTATTGCTGCATCCATATACAAAAAACACAGAAAATAACATTAAATTGAACTGCAGCAAAGTCGAGGGTGGCATATACCCCCGTCTGCAATACCATGGATAGTATTACAGAAATGAAACATTTATTACTGGGTGATGCTGAAGGATGACAGACAACAGACCTGAGACAGATTACAGACCATTGGGGCATATATCATAAGAACTATTAAGTGTCGCCACAGGGTGACACAAAAAGGTCCCCCCACCTCTAATTCTGTGAAAAAAATATTTTTCTGCAAACTTTATATATGTTTCACATCTGCAAGACATGTGTAACCATATCCTAACGTTTCAACTCTCTAGATTTGAAATTGCGGGAGGAGTTGATTACACCACAAAGGTACCCTTAATTAAACAAGTTATTATTCATGACTGAATTTTGGGACAGACAAAATCAAAGTCCATTAAATGCAATAACTCATACAATAATGCACTACATAACATCTGCCTTGTACTGTGGGTAGACGGGGGCATGGTGGCTCAGTTGGTAGAGGTGCAGGCTGCAAGCCGATAGGTCCTCGGTTCGAATCCCACCTGCGGCAACCGCGTTGTGTCCTTGGGGAAGACACTTCACCCCCTTTACCATCCTGGGGGCACGGTGATGTTGTGTACTAAGGCATACTGCACGTCGATGGTGCACCTGTCTTCAACCACTGCTAACCCTGCTTGTGTGGAGTTGGTATGTTGGGGAGCTGACAGTTGCTCGCCATTGCTCGGTGGTTCTCTCTGGGTACTCCGGCTTCCTCCACCCGTAAAACTGTCTCGGTCATGGTTAGCCATTGTGCAGAAATATGTGACCTTAAACACCAATAAATAAGTAAATAACTGTGGGTAGACATCAATAGGACACATCAAATATGAAATCATTCCACTGAGAACTCTGCAAGTTATTCATGAATTAGTTTCAAGGCAGACAAATTCAAAGTTCATAAAGGGCAATGACTCGGGCAATAAAATCTCGCTCGACACCTGCATTTCACTATGGGTGTACAGTCATAGGATACACTTGCATACCAAATATCAAGTCACTCAACCAAGTACCTTACAAGTTATTCATGATTGAATTTTGGGATGGATAGACAGATGGACAGACAGATGGTTGGGCAGATGGATGGACTGACAAGGTGAATCATAATACCCCCGCTGGGGATGGCGGGGGATATAAACAAGAGGCCCCAGGGGGCCTGAGGGTGCTCACCTGACATGGAAGCCTGAATATAAAACCCAGGGAATTGATTTCAACAAGTTGCATCCGCCCCTCCTTAGAAAAGCTTATACCAAATATCCAAAGATTCAGACCAGTGGATCTAAAAAAAAATATTTTTAAAGAATATTTCTCATATTGAACTAAGTTATAATTTGAGCTCCCATAGGAAGCCCAAATATGAACCCAGGGCCTTGGCTTGAACAAACTTGAATCTCACCTCCAGTGGGATGCCGTTTTACAAATATCAAAAGATGCTGACTGGTGGATGTGAAGAAGAAGATTTTTGAAGAATATTCCTCATATTGAACTAAGTTATAATTCAGGCTCCCACAGGGAGCCCAAATATCAACCCAGGAACTTGGCTTGAACAAACTTGAATCTCACCCCCCTAAGGATGCTGCATGCCAAATATCAAAACATTCCAACTGCCGGATCTGAAGAACAAGATTTTTAAAGAAAATTCCTCATTTTGAACTAAGTTATAATTCAGGCTCCCACAAGGAGCCCCAATATGAACCCAGGGACTTGGATTTAATAAACTTGAATCCCCCCTCCCTCCTCCCCTAAAACGATGCTGCACACCAAATATCAAAACATTCCGACTGCTGGATCTGTTGACGAAGATTTTTTAAGAAAATTCCTCATTTTGAACTAAGTTACAATTCAAGCTCCCACAGTGAGCCCAAATAAGGACCTAGGGACATGGCTTGAACAAACTTGAATCTCACCCCCAAAGGATGCTACATACCAATTATCAAAACATTCCAACTGCTGAATCTGAAGAAGAAGATTTTTAAACAAAATTCCTCATTTTGAACTTTGAACTAAGTTATAATTTGGGCTCACACAGTGAGCCCAAATATGAACCCAGGGACTTGGCTTGAACAAACTTGAATCTCACCCTCTAAGCATGCTGCATAACAAATATCAGAAGATTCTGATTGGTATATCTGAAGAAGAAGATTTTGAAAGAATATTCCTCATACTGCACTAATTTAAACATTTGGGCTCCCATA
This sequence comes from Pictodentalium vernedei, assembly GCA_031216915.1. NCBI lineage: Eukaryota > Metazoa > Mollusca > Scaphopoda > Dentaliida > Dentaliidae > Pictodentalium > Pictodentalium vernedei. The sequence continues at coordinate 41,866,507 of CM062288.1, forward strand.
AAGAGCCCAAATATGGACCCAGGGAATTGATTTCAATAAACATGTGAAACAATCTTCCAAAGATGTTATAAGTGAAATTTGAAAGCTTTTGGAGTAGTGGTTTGGGAGAAAAGTAGTGTTAAATGTTTTCCCCATTACCCACAGTGTTGAAAAATGCTGACTCAGCACTTTTTCAAAGTCCCAAAAAAGTACCCCATGATAAAACCGATAGCAATTTTTTTTTACCATTCCATTCTGTTGGTCCTAAGGAAGCTTCACGACAAATAAGAATTCTCAGTGCCATGTAGTTTTGGAGATATGGGCATTTTAATTTTTTTCTATTTTTAGCTCCTGCAGTTCCCATGGGGCAACAGGAAAATTTTTTTTGCATAAATTAAGTACTTATGACCCAATAAGCCCTCATATCAAATTTGGTTCAAATCTGCCTCTCGGTTTGGAAAGTTAAAAAATTTATAGTAATTTATATATTTTTTATACTTACCAATGACCCAGACATAGCTGGTGCTAACTCTTAAAATATAGGGCCAAACACAAATTTTGCCCCCCAATCCCCAAAATTTGCATCTAAAACTAAAGAAAACATGTCCTGAAAGGCCCTCCACACTTCGCCCCTACTGCGCATGCGCAGTGTCAAGGACGTTCCGAAATTGGCGCCATTAATCATTCTAAAAACCAGTGCCTGGTAAGCGCTATGAACTCAGCGGGGAGGCAAGAGTTCCCAACTCCTGGGAGGGCCATCCCCGTCTGGGTCATTGGTAAGTATAAAAAATATATAAATTACTATAAATTTTTTAACATTTTTATACTGTACCAATGACCCAGACATAGCTGAAGAGTAAAAAGGCTGGAGGGCCAAGGACATAGAGCAAAATGGAATACGCTCAATAAAATAAAATAGAGTCATCCCCTGTAGGGAAAAAGAAGTAATAGGCCTTACATGTATCTTTCTTATTTATGATAAATTAGAAAGATACAACACCTTCCAAAATTGAGCTTCATACATCCATGTACTCTATTAATATCCAATATAATCCTTATACTAATAATTTTTAAAGTAAGCCAATAAATAAAGTAAGTCTAGAGAATAGAGACTCTTATACTCCTAAAAGTGTCTGAGGATTGCATAATCATGTCCGTTGACATATGCAATATTCAAAAGCTATACTTTAAAAACTAAGACTTGAATGAATTTTAAAAACCTAAACTTCTCACTAAACAACCATCCCAATAACAGCTCAGAATTACTAACTCCGGAGGAGGAATCCCCTTGTTTTCATAGTAAAACAGGTGACCCAAGGGAACACCCTCCCCCCCCCCCCCCTTTTTCTTGCCCTGGGTCAAATAGCCCAGAGCGAAGAGGGCAGCCGAACGGAGACACTGCCGAAACAGAAGCCTACCTAGCTATAGTAGCAACTGCTAAGTGAATGACATTCTGAGCAGTAGATAATAGACCTAACAATAGAGGCCTCCAGAAATGGACTCGATATTTCTAAGATAAAATTCATGAATGTGGATGGCTGAGCGCAATGAGCGGCCTTCAAAAATCTATAATAGCGACACTATTAATGTAAGCCCAAGAAGTAGAAGAACTCTTACTTCATGAGCCGAAATCTTAAGCACAACTGCTAAGTCAATGATATACCATAAGCAGTACCGATAGTTAATAGAATCCATTAACAATAAAATGGAGCGTAACGTCCTTCTACTAGACATCAAAGACAGAAGAAGCTTACGCCCTTTGTAATAAACAGATATCTGTTTATAAATACATAAACTGTACCCGGAAAGAGTAAAGGCCTATGCCCATACGAAGACGGAAGGACCTTAAAATAATAGGTTCCGGATAATAGGAGCCTAACTCTTATGCAACAATCCAACCTAAATAGTAACGGAAGTATTGATTCCGAAACTATGAAAGTGAAAATCATCCATCGATAGTGCATGAAACTCACTGACTCTACAGCAAAAGAGAAACCAACAGAATTACTGTCTAAAAGGTCAGAATTTGAAAACTACTGTTTCCAGAGGCTCAAATGATTACTTAGCTAAATAAGAACCGAAGTTAAAATCCGTATAGGAATTTAATCTAAAGATTCTAAGTCTATTTATCAAAAAGTTACTAACTGACTTAGATAAAGAGACAAAAGACTCAATTGTAAACTATCGTAGAGTGCATAGGTATGAGGTAACAAAAACCTATAACCTAAATAATAACAGGCTGCAGTAGATCTTGTGAAACAAGTATACTAAAAAAAATAGCAATGAGTAGTATGGAGGGATCAACAATATGAACATAATGATCCCTACACCACGACGGAAGAGCCTCCACTTTATCCGCATAGAATAGCGAAGAAGAGGATCTCCTATAGTAAGAAATCGCGTCCAAAGCTCGTCCAGTACAGTGCTTACAATGCAATACGGACCACACAACGGAATACATGAAGGTTGCGACCTTGCTGGTTGTGATAAAGATGACACGATTTACCCAGTGAAAAAAGATCCTCACATAGAGGAAGATTTCACGTTAAGACCCACAGTAGACAAGAGAGTAAATTACTCATGATCTCTGTGAAGATAGAGATGCTATCAACAGAAATGTATTGTAGTTGTTTATCTTAGCAATACCTGCTAAAACAACAGCGCCGGAGGATACGCGTATCCTATCATTCCGTCCTATAGATCAATAGGGCGTAACAATATTAGCTCAGAGATCTTGACAAGCCAACACATACGTCTGCAATTGATTAGCAAGCTGTGTCATAAATAAATCATCATTGGGCGCTCCCATAGATAGCAAATCTGATTGAATACTTGTTTGTTGAGAGTCCATTCTGACAGCAACAAGCGACCCGTAAGAGAACGGGAGTCCGATAAAACAATCAGACGACCCGGAATATGACGGACCAAAACTGAACTTGGTGTACTATAACCAACAGACGGATTCTTTCCATTAAATTGAATAACGGAAACGAAAGAGTGCCTCCCTGGTTCCGGAGATACGCCACTACTGTCGAATTAAAGGACAGGAATTTGGGCATGCGTTTCTGAATAATGTTCATGCAATGACATAAAGCAAGCCTAAAAAACATTATTCCGCGGAAGTTAAACTGATTGCTAAAAGACTGCGGAACCCAAAGACCCTGGCACTTCGAATCCATAGGGATCAGTATTATATCCCGATCTGTTTGACTGGCAACCGTCATAACAGCCACACTCGGGTCCGGCAACTGCGGCGGCACTCTCTGAGTCAACCACCGAATGTTTGCCCCAGTCTGAATCTCTTGTAACACTAGATAGACAAGAGAACGTATAAATCGAGCAATTCATGGATTGCCGAAAAGTTGCCGTCGAAGAGAAGCTCCTCCGAGAACGAAGCGACTCTGAGAGAGTTCTTAACCTTACTATCCACGCGTGTGGATGTAGCTAGGGCTGCGTCACGTCTAACTAACTCCAATCAGCCACTGAAGGGTGGAGTTATACGTGAACAAACTACTGCCCTCAAAAGAAATTACATTGAGAATAATATCCCGTAAATCTTTTCTTGAAGACGTAATGATAATGCCTCAGTAAGGCGGATTACGTATAATAAAGCGTCTAAGTTAAGTCTACTATACATAATGTCGTTCCCAACATTGAAATTGGAAAAGACATAAACGGCGAAAAAGAATATATGCAGTCTTTAATCACATCGTCTAGACGCATATGAACTCTCGGTATGCCCTGCTCTGCGAAAATAAACTATTTGTATAAATGATAAAATGGCAGAAATGAGCAACGCGGACAAGAAACTAAACTATCATGCTTAGTAGCAGGCTTGTATATATATATATATATATAGCGTCGAAAAATAAAACACATGTTGTAATGACAATATTGGACTGCGTCGGTAAGTCAGGGACAATGTCCCTGAACCGATCGAAAAATCCGAGTCCAATGACGCTATAAGTCTCTTATCCAAGATCGCAGCAATGAAGTCCGAAATAATAATCACTGGAAGATAATGCCAGAAGATATGAAAGGCATCTTCCGATACTACTAAAGGGAAAACTCGAAATCTTTCGAATCCCTTTCGCCATCCTGTCGGACCCTATAAAGCGTTCGGTCGTCCGTAGCTGATGCAACCGCGGACCGCACCGACCCAGCGCCGTCGGATAATTCCTGATTCGACCGAGAAACTGTCAATTGCTGGGATGCTGCGAAACAACTGTGCTAACTCGGATAGCACGTCCGTCACTGAGGCCTGAGGAGAAGCGGTCTTACGATGCATTGCCACTGGAAGCTCCGTGATCGTTACCCCGTGCATACTTCCAATATGCGAGCGAACGGAGTGTATAGGCCTCGTGTCCCTTGGCTACCGGATGGCGCGACCTATTCGCCGTGGAATCACTGAATGCCGAAACTGATCGGATACTCGAGGTCACGTAGCCAATGAGCGGTCGTGTGCCCTGCTGTGAGGATGAGGAAGCATTAAAGACAGTCTCTCGGACTGTCAATATAACGGAGCGTCCCGACCAACGGACATATGCTCCGAATGTAAAATATCTGAACCACAACATGCGGTCCCCTATGTTGTTGGGCGAGAGAGGGACCTCTCTCGCTCACAGCCCGGACGGACCTGGACAAGCCAGGAACCGGACTAACAGGCTTCCTCCGATCTGTCCTCAATCTGCCGTCACTGGGTGAGTACTAAAGTAATTAAAGTGCTCGCATCACCCAAATCTCCTTCCTAGACCGCAACGGACGAACCCGGCAGCCGAACCATTCGATGAATGTACGCTACACCGGGTGAGCTAGCGAATGTCACTCCGTAGGCGATAGACATATTCCATGAGCACTTATTGCCGCTAGCTCTTCATTAACTATGACGACAGAGGCACACTTTTGAAAGACATCTCCATAACTCTTCGAACAAGAAACCAGAAATGCTTGGATAGCAAGCATAAAATAATAATATATATAGCGTCGTTCAATAATTCGAAAGTTTGTGTGACATTATTGGACTATGTCGGAACTGAGGGACGATGTCCCTGAACCGAACCAAAAATTTCTAAGTCCACCGACGCTATCAGTTTCTTATCCGGCATCGCAGCATTCTGGTCCAACGAAAGAAGCTGTAGAAGACCAAGTCAGATGACATACACAACAGCATATGTTGTTCCGAAAGGGAAAGCTCGAAATCCTCCGAATCCCTTTCGGTATCCCGTCGGACCGGATGAAACTTTCGGACGTCCGTACCCGCTTCCGCGGAGCGTCCCGACCCAGCATCGTCGGATAAAATATATGCGACAGATTCAGTTGATGCTGGGATGCTGCGATAAACTGTGCTATTAAGGAAAGCACGTCCGTTCCCGAGGCCTGTGCAGTAGCGGTCTTACGATGCATTGCCGCCGGAAGCTCTGTGTACGTTGACTCCTGCACACTTCCTATGCGAACGTCCGGAGTCTGCAGGCCTCGTGTCCCTGGCTACCGGATGGTGTGACCTGGTCGCCGAAGAATCCTTGATCGGCGAAGCTGGTAATATATCGGCGGTCACGCAGCCAAGGTGCGGTCGTGTGCGCTGACGAGAAGAGGAAGCCTTAGCAGTCTCAGCGGACTGCCTATACAACGGAGCGTCCCGAGCGACGGACGTATGCTCCGCTTGCGACACATTTTGTACCACAACATCTGGGGCCAGATGTTGTTGAACGAGAGAGGGGCCTCTCTCGCTTTTCTCGCTTGCCGTCCGGATGGACCGGAACGAGCTATGAACCAGACTAAAAGGCTTCCTGCGTTCTCCCTCCGATCCGCCGTCACTGGGTGTGCATTAAGTTAATTTATAGTGCTCGCATCACCACAAAATTCCTTCTAGACCGCAACGGACGAACCCGGCTGCCGAACCATTTGGTGAATGGACGCTACACCGGGCGAGCTAGCGGACGTCAAAGGCCGTCGAACCTACTAGGGTCCTCTTAGGCAATTGGCGTATTTACATGAGCACTTTTCCGCTAGCCCTTCATTAATTGTGACGACGGAGGCACACTGTTGGAAGACATCACAGATACATCACCCTAATCTTGATCGTCTGAAATAGAAATTGATAAAGTAGAGTGACCCTGCGGGGAAAGGACCGGAGTGTCCAAATCCCCAACAACATACCGTGACATACGCTTCCCATATTGTCATCGAAATCATACGATACAGAACAGGAGTTAATGCGAGTACACTGACCACATATAGAATGATAATAAAGTCAGAGGGAGACTTCCTCTTAAAACAATAGATCAATATCCTTTCAATGTGAAAAGAAAACAAGTCCTGGTACTCGCACTAACCCCTGGCAATCAAAATACATAATAATAATATGATCCATTAATATAGAAAAAATAATTGAAATCAAAATATTTTGAAAAAATATTTTTTCAGAACAGCCCAAGTTTCTGAAAAGTAACGTTGAGCCCCAATGGATCCCAAGCCTAAGTGTGAACAAAAATTTTAAAAATATTTTAAACAATTTATTCAACACTTACGAACAATAATAATGTATCTAGTTATGATTAAAATAACATAAAGATATTATTTTTTAGAAATCCCCCCCTCACACAGAGGGCTGTTGTAAATGTAAACAATGAGTGTAAAAACACTAAAATAAGACTCCAGGCACCCAGGCCCGAAATCAGTTACCAAAAATACACTATCTGATGCAAAACAGAGACTTCCAGGGAAGAAACTACAGAACATCAGATGGTAGATGCAGAACACAACGCCTAACCACCCGTAGGTGAAGACGTAAACATGGGGAAAGAACAGAATTCATTCTGTTATTCAGCTAAAACTCCCAAGAAATTTTAGTAATAATATTTACAAAAACTATGCCAAAAGCATGGGAGAATAGCAAGGGGGAACTTAAAGGACAGGGAGAGAGGAAAACACTGAAAAAACAGTGTAACTAAATAATCAGAATGACAACAAAATGGCTGCTGCCTTGAAAATAGGTAACTTAACATAATTTCATTAAAAAATTTTAAGTTACAGCCCTGATAATATTCTGTCACACATTCTTTTCCTCTCCTCCTTTTCTATCCTCCTTAGAATCACCATTTCACTAATATTTATGTGTCTGGCATCATTTAAACTGAGATTTAAAAGCACAAAGATCAGTCAGATGTTAACTGATGAAGGGCCAAACTTAGAATGATTAATGGCGCCAATTTCGGAACGTCCTTGACACTGCGCATGCGCAGTAGGGGCGAAGTGTGGAGGGCCTTTCAGGACATGTTTTCTTTAGTTTTAGATGCAAATTTTGGGGATTGGGGGGCAAAATTTGTGTTTGGCCCTATATTTTAAGAGTTAGCACCAGCTATGTCTGGGTCATTGGTACAGTATAAAAATATAGAAATTTTGGGCGGGGCAAAAATTATTGCCCCTTCCATAACGATGGCAAATATTGCCCCTCGAACATCCCATGAACAATCTGAGTCTACAACTCAAAAGGAAGCTGCATACCAAATATCAGGTCTCTGCTACTGCTGGTTCATGAGAAGAAGATTTTTTAAGATTTTGGTGCCCCTTGAGGGCATGGCACCACCCAGGGAGAGGGGCAACTTCATTTGAACAAATCCGAATTGGCATTAGGTAATAAACATTTACCCAACATTTGAATAAAATTGGGCTGTTAGTTATGGTGGAGAAGTCGGTTTTGTAAAGTTTACGGCGCACAACGGACGGAAAGTGATCAGTAAAGCTCCCCATGAGCTTCGCTCAGGTGAGCTAAAAAACAAATAGTATACCTCTATTTATTTTTTGTGTTCTACAAGTACAGTACGGCCGCCATGGACTGGTCACTTTCCATGGGTGGATAATATTTGCATGGATGGATAATATTTGCATGGATGCAATAATATTAGATTCCAAACACTAATTATAGTAATACTCATCAAAAATTTAATCAATGAAGCACTGGGTCAACCTGGTGCTTCATCAGTTAATATTTTGAAGATGATGATTTTTATTACCTGGTAAATGCATGCATGGACATCACCGCCCAAGCGTGAATTACGACCAGTCCCAAGTGGCTGTACTGCACCTCAGCCATACCCACAACACCTCTAAATATGGCACAAGGGGACTGATTGAAAAAAATCTGTAACAGGTCATTACAAATATCTCATATGCCAAACCCTATTGCATTTTAAGCAGTGGTTTGAAAGTAATGCATTCTGTATTATCCAGTGTTAAATTCTGGGACTCTTTCACACCATTAAATATGAACCCCTGGGAGCATATTTTGTACAAAGTTGTAAATTATATCCTAGTACAGGTTTTATATATGCAAACATTTGGAGCTGATGTCTGGGGGACATGATTTTCAATATTTCCTCTATTATCCAGTGTTAAAGTATGAGAACTCCCTGCGCCCTCCTATGATACCCCAAAACATGACCTACAAGCTTGTTGCCCACTAAGTCACTGCTACTCAATTTGGTACTATCCTATATTGAACCATATATTGGGAGAAATGGGGTTAAAGTAAAAAAAAAAAATTTGAAAATGCCAAGAAAGTACACTTATTTGTTATTATAAAATTGTCAGAACATATTTGAACATAATATGAGACCCTCATGTCATCACCTTCTCTTCCCACATCCCTGATGACTTGAATGTCCTAGTTAAGGAACCTAACATGAGTTATGATGAGGGGCAGTCAGGGTTTCCGCTAGGTGAAAATTTGTGGGTCCGGTAGTTTAAAGAAAGTGAAACTCACACGCCAAAGGCGTGTGCCGCACGTGCCAAAGGCACGTGCGTATAGAGGGGAGTCTGGAGTTCTCCCCCCAAGAAAATTTTGATTTTTAGGTGCTCTCTGGTGGCCTCTGAGGACATTCTGGTCGCTAAAATGATGAATAATTGATGTGGAAAATATGTATTTTTTCCTCCTACAATTCTCTAAAGTCCCACGGGACACACAATACTACATCAGGTCGGAGGTTTCATAAAAATACAAACCCAAAACAACACAAAATCCACGAATCCTAACAGTGACTGAGCTTTGTTTACAACCGCTCACTGTAATATTCGAAAAGAACCATGATGCGGAGTGTGATGTCATGCATGTGCAATTACCGTACTGACTCATGTAGAAGCCCAGGGGGGTGCATGTAGTGGATAAATTGCAAAGTGTGTGTGTGGGGGAGGAGGGGGGGTACTTCGGGACGAGTAATAGTGCTTGCAAGACGCGTTGGGATGTGTCTGAAATTGGCGATATAAGGCAAGTAAATATTCACTGGGTATGTTACGTTTCTTTGGAAACCGCCTACCAATTTTATAGAATTTGCTTTAAAAATTCTCATAATTATCTTGTACATACGTTTCATTTTCAGATTTCGGGTTTTAATCCTCAATTTAATGAATAAAACAAACAGAAAACCATGCGGTGTTGTTTTCATTTTTTTTTGTACAGGCTACTCTCGAAAGTCGAAGCCAGAAATGGACGTCAAGTATGTCAATCAGCACTGCAAACCACACCCTTGAAAACAGACAAACATTGTCTGTTTAAAAATAGAGGTTTTTTTAAATATGTACATTTTTAAAAAATTTTACGAATAAAACAAAAGATAGCTTCACACAAACTCAATAAAAGAATCATAATATGAAGACCAGATAAAATTTACACAGCGAAATATGAATAACAAAATAGTTGCCTCCCTTGGCACCATTCGAAAAATTGATTTTACACTGAAAGTCATAACTTCACATGTTGCAGGGCATGATGAAATGATAAATGAGCATGTTTTATTGAACCAATAAGTCATAAATCATATCCCTGGTTATATTGTTATATAATTCTCAAATACCAGAGTTGTAATTTTTTTTTATTTTTAATTACCTCTTTCTCATTAATTTCTGAACACCCGTTTTTCACAATGAGTTGTGCACGCTCAAAAGTGGCAGTGTTCTTTCACAATGAGTTGTGCACCGCTCGAAAGTGGCAGTGTTCAATCAGTATCTTTCTGATGATATTCAACCACTGTGAAAACTGTGAAAACTATATAAATTCATAAGTTTAGTGAACAGTATACTGTAGAGGATGGCAAAGCCAGATCGGCTGTCTAGCTGTCACCCCCTGGAAAGGTGTGTAGTAGTTGCAAACAGACTGTGACCAAATGGTACTTACTCAAGAGAAAAAAGGAGAAAAAGGGGTGTGACGCTAAGTTGGAGTGGAGTTCGAGTGATTTCATTGTGAAGATGTAATAGCGGAATGTTTTCCAGCAAAGAAAAGCCAGAGGGAGATTTGTCGTTAGGGATTTATACATTGGTACCAAACAAGCTGCTCTGGTAACTAGTCCATTACTCGATGCTAATGACCTTCAAGTACTTCATGGCTTTCAGGGAGTGATAGAGGGATAAGACTGCGTGCAGTGGGCATTCTTGTTGGCCGGCAAATTCAGAGGGCATCATGCAGGGGCTGTTCAATGAATGCGCCTGCAAGCAAGGCTTGTTTTCTTTTGTTTTGTTTTTTTTCAGGTTGATGTTAAGTTCATAAAGTTACATTTAATTATGGTTATTTTTAAGGTCATGTGCATCACTCTATTAGTTGGTTAGTTACTGGTGGGTGATTTCAAGTCCATAGCAGTTCACATTCAAGTTCAATTGGGACATTTTTAGGGTTGTTGGGTGAAAAAGGGGGCAGAAGTGTAAAGAGAACATTTCAGTAAATTCATCTCATACCATTGTTTATTACTTTCCACAGTGTGATTTACTGGGATTTCTGGGTTTGATTATAAACGATAACTTCACAAGTGAATTATGCAATCAACAATTGTGTCATGTATCCGTACGTGCAAACGAAGACACTTCGCCGTGGGTGTAATGGGGACTTCATTGTTTTTTGTTTTTTTAAAATGAAAAGCAGACGACACTTGTAAAAAAAATTCTTGAATAACTATTATTTTCATCTTTTTGTCTCAAAAACATAGGTTATTGGATGAGCTCGTTCCAATGAGGGGTTATAACCTATGTTTTAGAGACAAAAAATGAAAAAATAAAGAAAATTAATTGCCGATTTTTTAGAATAGCGCTAGCCGGTTTTTACCGTTTCGTTAAAGGTAAAGGGTAAAATAATATAATTATCATTAATAATGAAAAGTAATAAACAGATTAATCGCTTGACTGGAATGGTTTCGTGAAATAATTCATTCGAGGCGAGGGACTATATTGTAAAACACTCGTGCACATTCGAGCACTCGTGTTTGTACAACGTCCCTCACCTCTCATGAATTATTTCACGCAACCAGCCCAGTCAAGCGATTACTCTCTCTGTAATAAGAGGTGGGTAACTGTAACTGCTCCACTGTGAAAATGACTGGCCCTTTCGATATATTGATCTAATGTATTGGCTCTTCAAAAGTGTATTTATGTGTATGTGGGTAACTGAGGTGAGGGTAGTTACTGAGGGTTCAGCAGTTCAACATGCACCACTTTTTTTGAGTTTTATGAATCAGGAGTCATAAAAAATGACATTTATTGAGGAGGTATTTCAGGGTTCATACACTCAAGGACAAAAAAAAATTCAAGGACTTTTCAAGGATACTTCAAGGACAAATAAGCATTTATCAAGCAGCTATTTTCTAATGGGACTGTCATTTCTCAAAAATCTCACCTGCATCTAAAATCTGTTTCTTGCACAATTGGCTGGGTGCTAGATTCTGTTTGGTGGTTACAATTTATACAATATTTTATTTATTATGAATCATTGGAGAGTGCCTGCAGGCACAAATCACAAGCCTTCAGGCACTCTCCAATGATTTATAATAAAGAAAATTGATGTGAAGAAAGTGTCATTTACTACTGAGTGCGCACCGAGTCTGTGCAAAGAATATAAAGACCTGATTAAAGTTCTCTCACTTTTCAGTTAAACTAATGGTGGCTTCCAGCACTCCACCAGTTATTTCCAATATACATGTTTTCTTTCCTCACCTTTTTCAAAAAATTAAAACCAAATAAAATTGAAAATTTAGCAAAAGGTTGAACTCAACACAAGCTGCAATGATAGCAGGAAAAATCCAAGAACATTCAAGGAATCTGACTGATTTTCAAGTACTTTTCAAGGGCATGTTCTGAATATTTCAAATTCACGGAGTTTGACTAAAACTGAAGGACTTTTCAAGGCTGTGCGAACCCTGTATTTTATCAGCAAAGTGACCAACCATCACACCAGTGTATAGGGGGAGATTCATAAGGGCTGTTGCATACCCATTTTCATAATCCTTGTGATTGTGTGAGGCATGCGATAGGTTTACAGATGCGATTACATGTCTCAGAATCTAAGCACTGGAACTGGTTAAATTCCTAGTTGCATTATGGAAAAAATTTGCTGCTTCAACATCAGTGTGTAGGGGGTTAAAAAGAAATCAGACAATCAGATTTTTAGCACTCACAAAATGGAACCTGTGAGAGTGATTTTTTGTGTGGTTGCATTTTCCTTCGCATATGTCACAGTGTGAGAGAATAAAAATTAAATGCATGAAAAGACAACTCACAATATGTTATTAGTGGCCTCCAACTCTTTAATTTTGTCTTCAGTTGCCTCCATCCACTGCTTGTAACGTTCCTGCCATTTCAGCTGCAACAAACAATAACATTTATCTATTGACTGGTGTGTATTCTTAAATCTGATTGGTCAACACTGAGCCATCTTACATTATTTTCACAAAACCATGGAGAAATCTTGTACCATGTAGACATGGTTTTACAGGAAGGATTTATCCATGTACAGTATATATCAAAATAAGTTGTAGCATAACTGCAATAAACTAAGTATACTGCTGCTCATGCACTGATAAGATCAGAATCTGACATCATTTTCAGAAAAGCTTCCAGAAAATGATGTCTGCTTCTGGTCTTAGCAGTGTAGGAAGAGAAAGATACATAGTTTATAGTGGTTATCCTACAACTTATTTTGAATTGTACTGTAATAGGTATTTTATTTCTGTTCCCAAGAATTCATTTTCCAGTAATTGCCACACTCTGAATGCAGAAGTGTTGCACAAGGGGGCGTGGTGGCATTCTCGTCAGATCACCGAAGTTAAGCAACGTCGAGCCCGGTTAATCCTCAGATGGGTGACCCTCTGAGCGAGTGATTCAGACTCCCGCGTTGTGCCCGTGGGTAAGGCACTTAACCTTGATTGTCCAGATGGGGGCACGATGACGCCGTGTACTAAAGTGTACTGCACATTGATGGTGCGCATGTCTTCAACCAATCTAACCCTGTCTGTGCTGCAATGCGGAGTTATGATGTTGGGAAGCTGGCAGCTGCTCGTCGTTGCTTGGTGGTTCTCTCCGGGTACTCCGGCTTCCTCCACCGGTAAAAATCTCACGGTCATGATTAGCCAAATTTAAAAAAATTAAAAAGAAAGAGGTACCCAGAGGATAAATTGGGATAGCATCATCAAATTCACCATCTGGGGACCTCATTCTGCAAATGCCATTACTGCTTATTTTCAGGCCTGTTTTTAACTGCCCTGGCTTTGGGCAGGTAAAAACCCATTGTACGTGAACACATTCAGGTATATATGCTCCCCTCCCATAATGCCAAGATAGACATATTTTTAACACTGGGGATAAATTTGTGAGGGTTTATTGTCTATGTATTACAACACGGAGTGAAATCCAACACCATGTAGGAACTGTGAGTGTAAGATTCACACACACCTGTTACCGAAGGTTTGTGATGATCAGAGCATCCACATGAAAGATGTGGAACTATTCTCTTTGTTTTACTGCAATTGATAAGGCCCCAAACACTTTCAACCCAAGTCTGGTGACAATAAGACAATCTATGTGGCAGATATAGAACAAACACTTAATGCCAACAACCTGGGGACGAAATTTGCAAAACCAAATTGAGGGAAACTAACTTTTTACAAAATTTGTGCCTCAAAATGTAGGTTACAACCACTCATTGGTACGAGCTTGGTCCAATGAAGGCACAAAGGCTATTATTGGAGGCAAAATGTTTAAAAAATAATAAAATCTGAATCAAGATTTTTGTGAAGAGCAGTGAACAGATATGGTCAGCACATTAGATAAATCATTAACTGATTGAGTGCTAGCCACATTCATGGCCAGGGCTTCCGCTAGGTTAACATAATTGGGTCCGATTTTGGATATTGGGGAATTTTTTGTTAGCGGCATCAAAAACCAAAGGTATTTGACGTAGGGCTGCACAGTATATCGATAAACTGGTATTCAAACCAATATCGACTGAATACCGGCGTAATTACAAAAATATTGGTTTATCACCATTATTTATTTACCTACAAGTTAATTTTCAAGGTATTTGGAGTTTTTTAAGTGTAGCCCGGAAATACAAAAAATTCAACAAAACTATATCAATGGTTCACACGATATTGTTTTGTTGAAATTTTTGGGAAAAATCTGATAAACTGATTTTTAAAATAATAAATTTTGATATCGTCTGTGTTGGGTCAAGGTTTTTTGAACTGCATCATCAAGGCATGCTAATTCGTTCCGACAGTGATGCCTCAAGTCTCAATTGTGGTACTTATGTTCATATATACGAACAGTTTTCGATATACCGGCACACCGTGGTGATCTGACGAGAAATGGTTACCACAATGCCACCGTGGCCCCCAAATAGCACATAAATATCAAAATTATAAAATTAGCTATTCTCCGCTAGAATTCCAGCTACCAGGTCTATGGATCAAAGAGTACAATCATATCTTAACACTGAAGAGTATGTTGCACATGTTCAGGTGAGAGCAATCTGATACACTTCAAACAGTGATGAACAGAACAGAAAGGAAGGCTGCAAAGCTTTACAATGGGTCTTGTCTTGGGGTGATTTGGAAAGGGTGTCCAACCTCATAGGAACCAAATGTTTAGAAAGAAAATGAATAGTTTTTGTTTGAAATTAACAGTCCGAGGGTGTGTGATTTATATAGAAATATTCACTCATATTCTGATTACAATACATCTGCACTAACCAAGTGGGGGAAAATTGGTTTGGGGAATTGGCCCATTTCACGTACCCAAAAACAGAGTGGCGGAAGTCCTGATAGCTCTATTGAAAAGTGATGGAATTTTGATAATTCAACATCAGTTTGCAGATGGTTAACCCTTTACCTAACACTGTATTTTTAAAACATAAATTAAATTTCACATTTTTCGAAAATAAATTCCACAATTTTTCAATAAAACAATACAAATGTTAAAAAATTCATAGTAATTTATATATTTTTTATACTTACCAATGACCCAGACATAGCTGGTGCTAACTCTTAAAATTCTAGGGCCAAACACAAATTTTGCCCCCCAATCCCCAAAATTTGCATCTAAAACCAAAAGAAATCATGTGCTAAAGGTCCTCCATACTTTGCCTTCACTGCGCATGCGCAGTGTCAAGGATGTCCCGAAAATGGCGCCAATTATCATTCTTACAAGCAGTGCCTGGTCAGCGCTATGTACTTATCGGGGAGGTATGAGTTCCCAACTCCTGGGAGGGCCATCCCCGTCTGGGTCATTGGTAAGTATAAAAAATATATAAATTACTATAAATTTTTTAACATTTTTATACTGTACCAATTACCCAGACATAGCTGAATAGTAAAAAGGCTGGAGGGCCTAGGACATAGAGGAAAATCCAATAAGCTCAACTATATAAATAGAGTCAACCCCTCAAGGAGAAAAGGAGTATTAGGCTTTACATGTATCTTTCTTATTTTATGATAAATTAGAAAGACACAACACCCTCCATAATTGAGCATAATAACATTCATGTTCTCTATTAACATCCAGTATAACCCCTTATACTAATTATTTTTAAAGTAAGCCAATAAATAAAGTTAGTCCAGAGAATTGAGACTCTTTATATTCTCTTAAAAGTGTCCGATGATTGTATATTAACGCCCGTTTGACACGTGACATATACAAATGCTTCACACCGAGCTACACTTTAAAAATATGACATGAATGAATTTTAAACATTAATATTACACTTTAAAACCATCCCGGTAACGACTCAGAATTACTGACTCCGGAGGAGGAATCCCCTTGCTTTTCACTATAAAGCAGGTGACCCGAGGGAACACCCTCCCCCCCCCCCTTCCCCTTGCCCTGGGTCAAATAGCCCAGAGCGAAGAGGGCAGCAGGACGGAGTCACTGCCAGAACAGAAAGCCTGCATAACTATAGTTGCAACTGTTTAGTGGACGACATTCTGAGCAACAGATAACGGACCTAAACAATGCAGGTCTCCAGAAATGGACTCAATATTTCTGAGATAAAAATTTGTGAATGTGGATGGCTGAGACCAATATGCAGCCTTCATTAAATCTGTAATAGCAACACTATTTGCATAAGCCCAAGATGTAGAAAGAGCTCTTACTTCATGAGCTGAAATCTTAAGCACAGACTGCTGAGTTGAAGATAGATTATCATAAGCAGTACGGATAGTTAATTGAATCCATCTAGCAATAGAATGGACCGAAATGTCCTTTCTATTAGGCATCAGACACAGAAAGAAGCATTTTCGTCCCTTTCTGATAAACTGAGATCTTTGTTTATAAATACGTAAAGCTCTAACAGGACAGAGCAAAGGCCTACGCCCATCCGAAGACGGAAGTGCCTTAATAACAATAGGTTCCGGATATTTATTAGGAGCCTGATTCTTAGCTAAAAATCCAACATTAGTAGTAAAGGTAATAGTGTTCCCGACACTACGATAGTGAGAATCATCCACCGATAGTGCATGTAGCTCACTGACTCTTCTAGCAGAAGAGAAAGCTAAGAGAAATGCTGTCTTATAAGACAAGAATTTGAAATCTACTGTCCCAAGAGGCTCAAATGGCTTTTCTTTCAGTTTAAGAAGAACCCAAGCTAAATTCCATTTAGGAATTAATCTAAGAGTTCTGGGTCTATTTATCAAGAAGTTTCTAACTAATTTAGATAAAGAGACATTAGATCCAATTTGTAAACTATCATGGTGTGCATAGGTATCAGATAACATAGACCTATAACCTTTAATAGTAACAGGCTGCAGTTTGATCTCGTCAAACAAGTATACTAGAAAGTTTGCAATGTCTGGTATGGAGGGATCAAAAATATCAACAGAATGATCCCTACACCAACGACGAAAGACCTCGACTTAGCCGCATAATTTAGCGAAGAGGAGGTCCTCCTACAGTTAGAAATCGCGTCCACTGCTCGTCCTGTAAAATGCTTGCCGTGCAAGAAGGACCGCACAACGGAAATACCTGAAGGTTGAGACCTTGCGGGTTGTGATGAAGTTGACGCGACTTCCCCTGCGAAAGAAGATCCTCTCGTGGAGGAAGTTTTCGCGGTAAGTCCCACAGCAGACACCTGAGTAGATTTATCCACGGTCTCTGTGGAGACAGAGATGCTACCAACAGAATTTTGCACGGAGATTGTTTTATCTTTAGCAATATTTGCTGAATCAATGGCGCTGGAGGATATGCATATCCTACCATTCCGTCCCACAAGATCGATAGAGCGTCTACTGCATATGCTCGGGGATCCGGACATGGTGACACATACGTCTGCAACTGATTGTTGAGTTGTGTCGCAAATAAGTCTATCATTGGCTGTTCCCATTGGTAGCAAATCTGATTGAATACCTGTTTGTTGAGAGTCCATTCTGACGGCAACAAGCGACCCTTCCGTGAAAGGGAGTCTGCTAATACATTCAGACGACCCGGAATATGACGGACCGAAAGTAGAACTTGATGTTCTAGCACAAACAGAAGGATTCTTTCCATTAAATTGAATAACGGAACGGAATGAGTGCCTCCCTGGTTCCGGATATCGTATTGTCGGACAGGATTTGGACATGTGCTTTCTGAATAATGTTCATCCAATGACGTAATGCATGCCAAATTGACATCATTTCCTTGATGTTTATGTGCTTGCCTAGAAACTGCGGATCCCAAAGACCCTGGCACTTCGAATCCGTTGGGATCAATGTTGCACCCCAACCTGTTTGACTGGCATCCGTCATAATCGTAAAACCCGGATCCGGCAACTGCAGTGGGACTCCCTGAGATAACCACTAAATGTTTGCCCAAGTCTGAATCTCTTGTTTCACTTGATTTGACAAGAGAACGTCTATATCGAGCGAATGAATCTTTACACTCCAATTCTGAGTCAAGAAAATTTGGAGAGGACGAGTGCGTAACCGCCCCATCGGAATGAGATCCGCAGCGGCTCCGCACAGACCTATCAGTCTCATGAACTCCCTCGCTGTGACTTTGTCCGAGTGAAGACAATAGCGAGCATAACAACTGATTAATTTCGCTCTGGTTAATGTCAGACGAACGAGATTGTTGTGCGTCTCAAAGCTCATTCCCAGATGAGTGAATGACTTGGACGGCACCAGATCCGACTTCTCCTCGTTTATAATAAAACCGAGATGTCGGAGTAATAGAAGCAGATTCTGCACATCGTTCTGAAGCGTTAACTCATTGCCGTACCTCTGAAGAATGTCGTCCAGGTAGGCTGACGTTACCGCATACGAATGAGCTCGGGAATGTATCATTACCGAGTTCATTATTCGAGTGAAAGCCCAGGGCGCTAGGTTCAAGCCAAAGCACATCGTTCGGAACTGATAAACCACTCCTAGGACTGCGAAGCGTAGATACTTTCTGAATGTCGGATGTATCATGACGTGAAAGTACGCATCTTTGTGATCTATGCTTGTAGCATAGTCGTTCACCCGAATACTCGCTCTGACTGACCGAATCGTCTCCATATAGAACTTCGGAGCGACAATCAGCTTGTTTATCCAGCTCAGATCTATGACTGGACTGAACGAGCTGTCTGTTTTCGGAACCAGAAACAGATGGCTGTAGAAGCCCGGTGATTCCTGGTCTTCTACGACCTCTACCGCGTTCTTCATCAGAAGAGACTGTACTTCTGATAAAAGAGCATCTCTTTTCTGCGAATTTGATGGAAGCTGAGTCCATTTTGGACTTCGAGTTAATGGAGGCTTTCACTTGAAGGATATTCTTAGTCCTTCCGAAATTACCCCTCGGACCCAGGGGTCGTCCGTAATCGACGCCCACTCGTCTATAAAACTCGATAATCTTCCGCCTACCGGAACACGATAGAGGTTCAAACCATCACTTCCTGGACCTGCGAGGCCTGCGGAAGGAGAAACTACGTCCTCCACGACCCGCACCTCGTCCCGTCGACCTCGGAACGTCTGACCGGTTGTCTCGGCCAGAATAACGTCCCGAACGTGAGTCACTGCCTTGACGGTCTCTAGAATAAGACCTAGAGGACGTATAAGAACCTCTATAGGAACTTCTCTTGGGCATACTTGTCCCAGAAGTGCCTGACTTACTCTTTTCTGCTGTATCCGACTTTTTAGAAGCGGATTTGAAAAGCAGAGAATCCGAAGCTTTCTTAGGTATCTTATCATAGATTGCTGAAAGCTTGCCGTCGAAGAGAAGCTCTCCGGAGACCGAAGCGACTCTGAGAGAGTTCTTCACCTTACTATCCACACGCGTGGATGTAGCTGGGGCTGCGCCACGTCTAACCAACTCCAGGTTTGCCACTGAAAGGGCTGAGTTATACGTGAAATAAGCTACTGCCCTTGAAAGATGTCTTAATGAGGATTGTATATCCTGGAATTCTTTCCCTTGAAGACGCAATGATAACGCCTTAGTAAGGTGGTCTGCGTATGATAAAGCGTCTAAGCTAGCTCTGTTAGACATAATTGTCGTCTCCAAAGTCGCAGTTGGAATAGACATAGACGACGGTAAAGACAATTCCAAGTCTTCCGCTTCGTCGTCTAGACGCAGAGGAACTCTCGGTATGCCCTATCCTGCCCTTTCGAATTTATTCCTTGAATTGATGAAAGGCAGATTGAGAGCATTAGCGGACAAGAAACCAGCCTTACCTGTTTTGGTAGCAAGCTTATAGATAGCGTCGTTCAATAATTCGAATGATCTTGTGACATTATTGGACTGTGACGGAAACTCAGGGACGATGTCTCTGAACCGATCAAAAAATTGTGTCCAATGACGCTATCAGTCTCTTATCCAGCATCGCAGCAGTCTGGCCCGACGGAACAACTTGTGGAAGGTAATGCCGGATGAAATCTACGGCAGCTTTATGTTGTTCCGAAAGGGATAGCTCCAAATCCTCGGAATCCCTTTCGCCATCCTGTCGGGCCGCATGATGTTCTCGGTCGTCCGTACCTGACGCACCAGCGGAGCGTACCGACCCAGCGTCGTCGGATAATTCTTGATCCGACAGAGATTCTGTCATTTGCTGGGATGCTGCGATAATTTGTGCTATTTGGGATAGCACATCCGTCACTGAGGCCTGTGGAGTAGCGGTCTTACGTTGCTTAGCCGCTGGAAGCTCCGTGTACACTGACTCCTGCATACTTCTCTTATGCGAACGTCCAGAGTCTACAGGCCTCGTGTCCCTGGCTACCGGATGGCGTGACCTGGTCGCCGTGGAATCCCTGATTGGCGAAGCTGGCTGGACATCCGTGGTCACGTAGCCAAGGTGCGGTCGTGTGCGCTGCCGAGAGGATGAGGAAGCCTTTTAGACAGTCTCTCCGGACTGTCTATATAACGGAGCGTCCTGAGCGGCAGACGTTTGCTCCGAATGCGAAACATTTTGTACCCTAACATCTGGTCCCAGATGTTGTTGTACGAGAGAGGGGCCTCTCTCGCTCGCAGCCCGGATGGACCTAGACGAGCTAGGAACCGGACTAATAGGCTTCCTCCGTTCTCTCCTCTGATCCACCGTCACTGGGTGTGCACCTTGTATATTTATAGTGCTCGCATCACCCAAATCTCCTTCCTGGACCGCAACGGACGAACCTGGCTGCCGAACCATTCGATGAATGGACGCTACACCGGGCGAGCTAGTGGACGTCAACGCCGTCGATCCTACTAGGGACCTCTTAGGCAATTGGCGTATTTCCATGAGCACTTTTGCCACTAGCTCTTCATTTAGTTGTGACGACGGAGGCACACTATTGGAAGACATCACGGAAACATCACCCTGTTCTTGTTCCTCTGAAATAGAGATTGATAAACTAGAGTGACCCTGCAGAGAAAGGACCGGCATGGTCTTTTCCCCGCTAACAACATACCGTGACACACGTTTCCAATGTTTGTCATCCCAATATTTACATACTGAACAGGAGTTAGTGCGAGTACACTGACTACAATTAATACAATGATCATGAAAGTCAGAGGAAGATTTCCTCTTATTACAATTTGAACAAAATCCTTTCATTGTGAAAAGAACACAAAAAGTCCTAGTACTCGCACCAACCCCTGAAAACAAAGATACATAATAACATGATCCATTAACATAGAAAAAATAATTGAAATCCAAAAAATTTTTTTAAAAAGTTAAAAAATTTATAGTAATTTATATATTTTTTATACTTACCAATGACCCAGACATAGCTGGTGCTAACTCTTAAAATATAGGGCCAAACACAAATTTTGCCCCCCAATCCCCAAAATTTGCATCTAAAACCAAAGAAAACATGTCCTGAAAGGCCCTCCACACTTCACCTCTACTGCGCATGCGCAGTGTCAAGGACGTTCCGAAATTGGCGCCATTAATCATTCTTATAACCAGTGCCTGGTAAGCGCTATGTACTCAGCGGGGAGGTATGAGTTCCCAACTCCTGGGAGGGCCATCCCCGTCTGGGTCATTGGTAAGTATAAAAAATATATAAATTACTATAAATTTTTTAACATTTTTATACTGTACCAATGACCCAGACATAGCTGAATAGTAAAAAGGCTGGAGGGCCTAGGACATAGAGCAAGTTGGAATACGCTCAATTATATAAAATAGAGTCATCCCCTCTAGGGAAAAAGAAGTATTAGGCCTTACATGTATCTTTCTTATTTATGATAAATTAGAAAGATACAACACCTTCCAAAATTGAGCATCATACATCCATGTACTCTATTAATATCTAGTATAATCCTTATACTAATAATTTTTAAAGTAAGCCAAAAAATAAAGTAAGTCTAGAGAATAGAGACTCTTTATACTCCTTAAAAGTGTCTGAGGATTGTATAATAACGTCCGTTTGACATGTGCTATATTCAAAAGCTATACTTTAAAAACTAAGACCTGAATGAATTTTTAAAACATAAACTTCTCACTAAAAAACCATCCCAATAACAGCTCAGAATTACTAACTCCGGAGGAGGTATCCCCTTGTTTTCATAGTAAAACAGGTGACCCAAGGGAACACCCTCCCCCCCCCTTTTTCTTGCCCTGGGTCAAATAGCCCAGAGCGAAGAGGGCAGCAGAACAGAGTCACTGCCGAAACAGACAGCCTACCTAGCTATAGTAGCAACTGTTAAGTGAATGATATTCTGAGCAGTAGATAATAGACCTAACAATAGAGGCCTCCAGAAATGGAATCGACATTTCTGAGATAAAAATTCATGAATGTGGATGGCTGAGCGCAATGAGCAGCCTTCAAAAATCCATAATAGCGACACTATTAAAGTAAGCCCAAGATGTAGAAGAACTCTTACTTCATGAGCCGAAATCTCAAGCACAACTGCTGAGTCAATGATATACTATAAGCAGTATCGATAGTTAATTGAATCCATTAGCAATAGAATGGAGCGTAACGTCCTTCTATTAGGCATCAAAGACAGAAGAAGCTTACGCCCGTAGAAATAAACAGATATCTGTTTATAAATACATAACTCTAACCGGACAGAGTAAAGGCCTATGCCCGTACGAAGACGGAAGGACCTTAATAACAAAAGGTTCCGGATATTAATAGGAGCCTGACTCTTATGCAAAAAACCAACCTAAATAGTAAAGGAAGTAGTGATTCCGAAACTACGAAAGTGAGAATCATCCACCGATAGTGCAAGAAGCTCACTGACTCTTCAGTAAAAGAGAAGCCAACAGAATTAATGTCTAAAAGGTCAGAATTTGAAAACTACTGTTTCCAGAGGCTCAAATGATTACTTAGCTAAATAAGAACCGAAGTTAAATTCCGTATAGAAATTTAACCTAAAGATTCTAAGTCTATTTATCGAAAAGTTACTAACTGACTTAGATAAAGAGACATAAGACTCAATTGTAAACTATCATAGAGTGCATAGGTATGAGATAACATAAACCTATAACCCTAATAGTAACAGGCTGCAGTAGATCTTGTCAAACAAGTATACTAGAAAGTTGCAATGACTAGTATGGAGGGATCAACAATATCAACATAGTGATCCCTACACCAACGACGGAAGAGCCTCCACTTTAGCCGCATAGTATAGCGAAGAAGAGGTTCTCCTGCAGTAAGAAATCGCGTCCAAAGTTCGTCCAGTACAATGCTTACAATGCAATAAGGACCACACAATGGAATACGTGAAGGTTGAGACCTTGTGGGTTGTGATGAAGATGACACGATTTTCCCAGCGAAAAAAGATCCTCTCATGGAGGAAGTTTTCACGTTAAGCCCCACAGTAGACCTCAGAGTAAATTTACCCACAGTCTCTGTGAAGACAAAGATGCTATCAACAGAAATGTATTGTGGTTGTTTATCTTAGCAATACTTGCTGAAACAACAGCGCAGGAGGATACGCATATCCTATCATACCGTCCTATTAGATCAATAGAGCGTTAACAACATAAGCTCAGAGATCCGGACATGTAAACACATACGTCTGCAATAGATTAACAAGTTGTGTCGTAAATAAATTATCATTGGGTGCTCCCATTGATAGCAAATCTGATTGAATACTTGTTTGTTGAGAGTCCATTCTGACGGCAACAAGCGACCCATAAGTGAAAGGGAGTCCGGTAATACAATCAGATGACCCGGAATATGACGGATCGAAGCAGAACTTGGTGTACTATAACAAACAGAAGGATTCTTTCCATTAAATTGAATAACGGAAACGAATGAGTGCCTCCCTGGTTCCGGAGATACGCCACTACTGTCGTATTATCGGACAGGATTGGACATGCATTTCTGAATAATGTTCATCGAATGACATAAAGCAAGCCTAAAAAACATTATTCCGTGGAAGATAAGTGCTTGCCTAGAGACTGCGGAACCCAAAGACCCTGGCACTTCGAATCCGTTGGGATCAATATTGCATCCCAACCTGTTTGACAGGCAACCGTCATAATTATAAAACTCGGATCCGGCAACTGCAGTGGCACTCTCTGAGTCAACCACCGAATGTTTGCCCCTGTCTGAATCTCTTGCTACACTAGATAGACAAGAGAACGTGTAAATCGAGCAATTCATGGATTGCTGAAAAGTTGCCGAAGCTTCTCTGAGACCGAAGCGACTCTGAGAGAGTTCTTCACCTTACTATCCACGCGCGTGGATGTAGCTAGGGCTGCGTCACGTCTAACCAACTCCAGGTAGCCACTGAAGGGCGGAGTTATACGTGAACAACTACTGCCCTCAAAAGAAATCGCATTGAGAATCATATCCCAGAATTCTTTCTCTTGAAGACGTAATGATAACGCCTCAGTAAGGTGGATTATGTATGATAAAGCATCTAAGTTAAGTCTATTAGACATCATTGTCGTTTCCAACATTGTGGTTGGAAAAGACATAAACGGCGAAAAAGATAATTTGCAGTCCTTAACCACGCTGTCTAGACACATATGAACTCTCGGTATGCCCTGTTCTGCCAAAATAAATTATTCCTATAAATGATAAAGGCAGAATTGAGTATTGCGGACAAGAAACTAAACTATCATGCTTGGAAGCAAGCTTATATATATATAGCGTCGATAAATAATACACATGTTCTAATGACATTATTGGACTGTGTCGGTAAGTCAGGGATAATGTCCCTGAACCGATCCAAAATTCCGTGTCCAATGACGCTATAAGTCTCTTATCCAACATCGCAGCAATGTAGTCCGAAGGAACAACCACTGGAAGATAATGCCGGAAGAAATGTATGGCAGCTTCCGATGTTCCGAAAGGGAAAACTCGAAATCGTCCGAATCCCTTTCGCCATCCTGTCAGACCCTATAAAGCATTCGGTCGTCCGAACCTAATACAACCGCGAACCGCACCGACCCAGCGCCGTCGGATAATTCCTGATCCGACCGAGAAACTGTCGATTGCTGGGATGCTGCGAAAAACTGTGCTAACTTGGATAGCACGTCCGTCACTGAGGCCTGTGGAGAAGCGGTCTTACGATGCATTGCCGCTGGAAGCTCCGTGATCGTTACCCCGTGCATACTACTATTATGCGAGCGAACGGAGTGCATAGGCCTTGTGTCCCTTGGCTACCGGATGGCGTGACCTATTCGCCGTGGAATCACTGAATGACAAAACTGGTCGGATACTCGAGGTCACGTAGCCAATGTGTGGTCGTGTGCACTGCTGTGAGGATGAGGAAGCATTATCGACAGACTCACGGACTGTCAATATAACGGAGCGTCCCGAGCGGCGGACATATGCTCCGAATGTAAAATATCTGAACCACAACATGCGGTCCCCTATGTTGTTGGACAAGAGAGGGACCTCTCTCGCTCACAGCCCGGACGGACCTGGACGAGCCAGGAACCGGACTAACAGGCTTCCTCTGATCTGTCCTCAATCCGCCGTCACTGGGTGAGTACTAAAGTTATTATAGTGCTCGCATCACCCAAATCTCCTTCCTAGACCGCAACGGACGAACCCGGCAGCCGAACCATTCGATGAATGTACGCTACACTGGGTGAGCTAGCGAATGTCACTCCGTCGATCCTACAAGGGACCTCTTAGGCGATAGACATAATCCATGAGCACTTACTGCCGCTAGCTCTTCATTAACTATGACGACAGAGGCACACTTTGAAAGACATCTCCGTAACTTTGCGAACAAGAAACCAGAAATGCTTGGTAATAGCAAGCATATAATAATAAATATATAGCGTCGTTCAAAAATTCGAAAGATTGTGTGACATTATTGGACTATGTCAGAACTGAGGGACGCTGTCCCTGAACCGAACCAAAAATTTCTAAGTCCACCGACGCTATCAGTTTCTTATCCGGCATCGCAGCATTCTGGTCCGACGAAGAACCTGTAGAAGATCAAGTCAGATGACATACACAACAGCATATTTTGTTCCGAAAGGGAAAGCTCGAAATCCTCCGAATCCCTTTCGGTATCCCGCCGGACCGGATGAAATTTTCGGACGTCCGGACCCGCTTCCGCGGAGCGTCCCGACCCAGCATCGTCGGATAATACATTATGCGACAGATTCAGTTGTTGCTGGGATGCTGCGATAAGCTGTGCTATTTAGGATAGCACGTCCATTCCCGAGGCCTGTGCAGTAGCGGTCTTACGATGCATTGCCGCCGGAAGCTCCGTGTACGTTGACTCCCGCACACTTTCCTATGCGAACGTCCGGAGTCTGCAGGCCTCGTGTCCCTGGCTACCGGATGGTGTGACCTGGTCGCCGATGATTCTCTGACTGGCGAAGCTGACTGGATATCCGAGGTCACGTAGCCAAGAGCGGTCGTGTGTGCTACCATGAGAATGAGGAAGCCTTATTGACAGTCTCTCCGGACTGACTATATGTCGGAGCGTCCCGAGCGGCCGACGTATGCTCCGAATGCGAAACATTTTGTACCACAACATCTGGGGCCAGATGTTGTTGTACGAGAGAGGGGCCTCTCTCGCTCGCCGTCCGGATGGACCTAAACGAGCTAGGAACCAGACTAAAAGGCTTCCTCCGTTCTCCCTCTAATCTGCCATCACTGGGTGTGCATTTGGTTGATTTATAGTGCTCGCATCACCCCAAAACTCCTTCTAGACCGCAACGGATGAACCCGGCTGCCGAACCATTCGATGAATGGACGCTACACCGGGCGAGCTAGCGGACGTCAAAGGCCGTCGAACCTACTAGGGTTCTCTTAGGCAATTGGCGTATTTATATGAGCACTTTTCCGCTAGCCCTTCATTAATTGTGACGACGGAGGCACACTGTTGGAAGACATCACGGATACATCACCCTAATCTTGATCGTCTGAAATAGAAATTGATAAAGTAGAGTGACCCTGCGGGGAAAGGACCAGAATGTCCAATTCCCCACTAACATACCGTGACATACGCTTCCCATATTGTCATCGAAATCATCACATACAGAACAGGAGTTAGTGCGAGTACACTGACTACATATAGAATGATTATAAAAGTCAGAGGAAGACTTCCTCTTATAACAATTGATCAAAATCCTTTCAATGTGAAAAGAAAACAAAGTCCTGGTACTCGCACCAACCCCTGACAATCAAAATACATAATAATAATATGATCCATTAACATAGAAAAAATAATTGAAATCAAAATATTTTGAAAAAATATTTTTTCAGAACAGCCCAAGTTTCTGAAAAGTAACGTTGAGCCCCAATGGATCCCAAGCCTAAGTGTGGACAAAAATTTTAAAAATATTTTAAACAATTTATGCAACACTTACGAACAATAATAATGTATCTAGTTATGATTAAATTAACATCAAGATATTATTTTCAAGAAATCCCCCCCTCACACAGAGGGCTGTTGTAAATGTAAACAATAAGTGTAAAAACACTAAAATAAGACTCCAGGCACCCAGGCCCGAAATCAGTTACCAATAAAACACTATCTGATGCAAAACAGAGACTTCCAGGGAAGAAACTGCAGAACATCAGATGGTAGATGCAGAACACAACGCCTAACCACCCATAGGTGAAGACATAAACATGGGGAAAAGAACAGAATTCATTCTGTTATTCAGCTAAAACTCCCAAGAAATTTTAGTAATAATAATTACAGAAAATATGCCAAAAGCATGGGAGAATAGCAAGAGGGGACTTAAAGGAAAGGGAGAGAGGAAAACACTGAAAAATCAGTGTAACTTGATAACAAGAATGACAACAAAATGGCTGCTGCCTCGAAAATAGGTAACTTAACATAATTTCATTAAAAAATTTTAAGTTACAGCCCTGATAATTTTCTGAAACACATTTTTCCTCTCCTCCTTCTATATCCTCCTTAGAAACACCATTTCACTAATATTTATGTGTCTGGCATCATTTAAACTGAGATTTACAAGCACAAAGATCAGTCAGATGTTAACTGATGAAGGGCCAAACTAAGAAATGATTAATGGCGCCAATTTCGGAACGTCCTTGACACTGCGCATGCGCAGTAGAGGTGAAGTGTGGAGGGCCTTTCAGGACATGTTTTCTTTGGTTTTAGATGCAAATTTTGGGGATTGGGGGGCAAAATTTGTGTTTGGCCCTATATTTTAAGAGTTAGCACCAGCTATGTCTGGGTCATTGGTACAGTATAAAAATATATTTTTTCAGCAAAGCCCAAGTTTCTGAAAAGTAACGTTGAGCCCCAATGGATCCCAAGCCTAAGTGTGGACAAAAATTTTAAAAATATTTTAAAAAATTAATCCAACACTTACGAATAATAATAATGTATCTTGTAATGATTAAACAATTACAAAGACAAAAAATCCCCCTCCACAGAGACTGTTGCCAATGTAAACAAGAAGTGTATAAACACCAGAAACATGACTCCAGGCACTGATAACCCTGGCCCAAAATCAGTTACCAATAATACACTATCTGATGCAAAACAGAGACTTCCAGGGAAGAAACTGCAGAACATCAGATGGTAGATGCAGAACACTACGCCTAAACACCCATGGGTGAGAATGTAAACATGGGGAAAAGAACAGAATTCATTCTGTTACCCAGCTAAAACTCCCAAGAAATTTTAGTAAAAATATTACTGAAAATATGCCAAAAGCATGGGAGAATAGCAAGGGGGGACTTAAAGGAAAGGGAGAGAGGAAACACTGAACAAGCAGTGAAACATTATAGCAAGAATGACAACAACAGGCCCATGCCTCGAAAATAGGCAACTTAACATAATTTCTATAAAAAATTTTAAGTTACAGCCCTGAATATTTTCTGTCACTCATTTTTTCTCTCCTCCTTCTATATCCTCCTTAGATCCACCATTTCTCTAATATTTATGTGTCTGGCATCATTTAAACTGAGATTTACAAGCACAAATATCAGTCAGATGTGAACTGATGAAGGGCCAAACAAAGAATAATAATTGGTGCCAATTTCGGGACGTCCTTGACACTGCGCATGCGCAGTGAAGGCAAAGTATGGAGGACCTTCAGGACATGATTTCTTTTGGTTTTAGATGCAAATTTTGGGGATTGGGGGGCAAAATTTGTGTTTGGCCCTAGAATTTTAAGAGTTAGCACCAGCTATGTCTGGGTCATTGGTACAGTATAAAAATATGGATATCATGAGAACCAGCTCGCTGAGCTGGGTCTCATGATATCCATATCTGTATAGTTTTATTGAGAAACTTCTGAGATATATTAGGTTGTGGCAGGTTTATTCTGGTTAATTTTCTGGCCATTTTTGTCTGCTATGTTAGGTAAAGGATTAATAGGATTCAGCAACTGGTTGGATGTTCTTGTTTAGAGGGTATTTTTGTTTATCTAACTCAACAGCCATAACGTGCCAGTGATATTCACAAGAATTTCAATTAAAATTTTATTGTTTTCAATTTTTCCTTCAAAAACATGACTTATAACTTTCATTGGAATGAGCACATGTATACACTGAGTCATTATTCCAATAAGAGGTAAAAAATGAAATTTTACAATTACTCACAATTCATAATTCAGTTAACTCTTTATCTAAAACATGGTATGAAAACCATTTCTCCAAAACACTACTTATTACCCCTCAATGGAGCAAGCATATGGAGCTCTTTTCTATCGAGGGTCAAAAACTATGTTTTTGATAAAAAAAAAAAAGTGAAAATATTTAGTAATTTCAAAGAAAGGTTTTCGACAAGTGTCATCTTCTAAGTTCTTGTCATTTCAAGTAGTTGCTTAACCCTTTACCTAATGAATGGGCCACATCCACACTCATAATTCACAAATTAAGCAGTCCATAATTGTTTACAAGCCAGAAAAAACAGACTGTCATCTGCAAAATGAGGTCCCCAGAGGGTGCACAGCAGGGTAGCATCACTAAATTTACTCTCTGTGAACCCCAATCTGAATAAGGATCTCAAAACTAAAAAGAAAGAGGTACCCAGAGGATAAATTGGCCCACTGTATGGGATAGCATCATAAAATTCACCCTCTGGGGACCTCATTCTGCAGATGCCAGACTGCTTATTTTCAGGCCTGATTGTTTATCAAGCTCATGCTAACGAGGGGGGGGGGGGGGGGTCACATGATATGGTCTTGTTGATATTTTTTGAAACATTTTTTTAAAAATATAGTGAAAACAAGAAGTTCACATCAGAGATGCTAGGGTTAAGTTGTGGAGGCAGGGCCAGGGAGAGGAAATTCAGGCCCCACAGTTAATTCTGTGATGGGACACATTTGAAAGTGTAGGATACTGATGCAGATGCCAAAGTCCTTGAAGTGAAGAATTCTTGAAGTGATAACATCAGGTCTGGTGCATATGAATGTAGATAATGGTCTATTAACCCCTTACCCAACAAACTTATCTTGCTGATGCTCGCTCAAGGGGCGGGGGCCCAGGTTCGCACAGGAGACAGAACTTTGGGGACCCGGTTAGGCCAACCCCAGGTCCCCCAAAGTTTTGGGCTCTGGGGTTACTACCCCATGGCCCCACCCTCTCCCTGGACCTATGTGGAGGCTAAAAGAGAATCTCTGCTCATACATGAAACTGAAACTAGGAAGCAATATGAGAGGCATAGAACAAAATTAGTAAAAATGCCGATAGGATCGCCATTCCAAACTCGAGTTGTGACAGCACAAAGGTGGGTTTAATCATTATCAAGTTATCGCCCGGACACCAATTGTTTACAATTTACTATGTGATGGGTCACTGTGACCTTGACCTTTGACCTAGTGATTCCAAAATAAATAGGCCTCTTTCTTCCACCAATGCCAACCTACCTATGAAGATTCATGAATGTGGGTGGAACCATTGTCAAATTATCATCTGGAAACCAAATGTTTACGATTTATGTTCAAGGTCACTGTTACCTTGACCTTTGACCTAGCAAGCCCAAAACAAATAGGGGTCTTCCACTCACCTAGGCCAACCTACCTATGAAGTTTCATGAATGTGGGTCAAACCATTATCAAGTTATCATCCGGAAACCAATTGTTTATGATTTACTATGTTCAAGGTCACTGTGACCTTGACCTTTGACCTAGCAAGTCCAAAACAAATAGGGTTCTTCCTCTCACCGATGCCAACCTACCTATGAAGATTCATGAACATGGGTCAAACCCTTATCAAGTTATCGTCTGGAAACCAATTGTTTACACCCGCCCGTCCACGATTCATCAAACTATAAGTCGAGTTTGACTTCATCACAACTCGACTAAAAATCTGGTAATGTTTGTTGGAGTTATCATGCTGACACTGCCCATTCAAATTCAAACAAGAAAACAATCTAAGAGGCATAATTCCTGAAAAACAAATTTGAGCAGAACTGATTTTAGAACTTAAAGAAGACAATCATGAGTCAAATTAACACACCAAATTTGGTAAAATTCAGATAATGTCTGTCCAAGTTATTGTACTGACATTCTGATAAGGGCGAGTGGACAGATAGAATGACACTGACCTTCATCAAAACATAGGTCAAATTATTGACACAACTCGACCAATACCAATTTTTGATATTGTGTGAATTCGGTAACGGTTTTTTTTATCAACACCTTCAACACCCAGAGTCATCTTATGTCAGGTAGTTTTATGGTTGGAGAAAGCCAGAGTACCCAGAGAGAACTACCAGGCAGCAGCAAGCAACTGTATGACTCCCCAAAATACTACAGTTGAAACTAGAAGTCCTCGTGACTGTTTTGTGAACTATTTTGAAGTAATAGCACACTGAGTAAGTGCACTTTTCCCCTCTCAAACTGCACCATAAGCGTAAATCAATTCCTGTAGAAAGATAGCGTGTCCAACTCTATACAGTTCTATACTAGTAAATAGAGATCATTAACATCTTTCCTAACTTCTACTCGGATACATGTACATGTGATGATGTAAATATGTATTAACATTCGTCTGCATATACAGAATGAACAGAGTGGATTACTACTTAATCGCAGTGCCATATATTCTCCACACGAAAAGTATTTATAATTGTTCATAACAGCACAAAAAACACTTGCAAACTTTCATCACATGGACCACGGGGTGTAACCCGGTGGTCCATGTGATGAAAGTTTGCAAGTGCTTGTTTGATGTGATGAAAGTTTGTAAGTGTTTCTTATGATTTGTCCTCAGAAATTATAAATAACTAAGTGAAAAATCTGTCCCACAGCGGTTTAATAGAAATCCACCCTCCACATACTGTAGTCTCAATCTTTTCTTTCTGTTTGATTTGTTCACTTCGTGATTTCACTACCGACCTCATTTTTTTTATTGACACCTTCAACACCCAAGGTCATCTTATGTCAGGAAGTTTTATGGTTGGAGAAAGCCAGAGTACCCAGAGAGAATCACCTAGCAGCAGGAAGCAACTCCCCAACATACTACAGTTGAAACTAGAAGTCCTGTCACTATTTTGAAGTAATAGCGTGCTGAGTAAGTGCACTTTTGTTCTTGTCAAATTGCACCATTAACTTAATTCCTGTAGAAAAAACAGTGTGCCGAACTCTGTACAATATTCTATCCTTGCAAATAGAGATCATTAACATCATTCCTAACCTCTACTGGGAAACTTGTACATGTAATGACGTAAATGGATATTAAAATTTGACTTTATTTACAGAACAAAGAGAGTGGATTACTACTTAATGTCAGCGCCATATATTCTCCACCAGAACAGTATTTATAATTGTTCATACCAGCAGCAGAAACACTTGCAAACTTTCATCACATGGACCACCGGGTGCAACCTGGTGGTCCATGTGATGGAAGTTTGCAAGTGCTTCATCGTGCGATTTTAAATAATTACCGAGTGAAAAATCTGTACCTCATCGACTTAGTAGTAATCCACCCTCCACATACTGTAGGCTCAATATTTTCTTTCTGTTTGATCGGTTCAGTTCGTGATTTCAATACCAACCGCAACAAGATCGCATTACATATTGCTTTGCACAGTGCAAACACTACTGCAGTACCAATCCATTAATTTCCCATTAAATTCCATTAAAACCCCATTAAAACCATCATTTTCCATTAAAGGTGGCCATTAATTTCCGTTTCTTTTTTTTTTAATGGAAACTCGTGTTGCACATTAAAAAGTTTAAATAACTGTATTTAATGGCCATGAAAAACAAGAAAACCCATTAAAAACTGTTAAAAATTAAAAAAATATTCTTTGGATAGATTTTAATGAACACAAAAACCCATTACTTTTTGTAATGAAGTGATTAACAGCAATTAAATGACAAAACTCTTCATCTTTTAATAGCCATTAATTGAACTGATGAATAAAACTTGTTTTTAATGGCAATGAAAATGTGAATTATTTTCTTCTCTTTAAGATAAAAAAAATTAATAGCAATTAATTATCAGAATAAATATTTTATGAAATTAATGACCATTAAAAACATATCTGAATGTTTGGATGATTTTAATAGCTTTTGTGTATGTACATGTCTCATACAATTTCTATCATATATCATTATCATTTTGGTGTTTAAGGTCACTTCAGGCATATATGGCTATTTCATGACCAGAACAAGTATGAAGCAACTGTATTAAAGATTAACTAACTGTTTCTACCCATTGTCAACTTGAGAGGACTTCCACGTTCACCTTATAGGCATTGGTTATAACTACTTGACCCTGTTGTATACCAAAATGTACTTCAGTTCACTTCATTCCCACAGAAAGCTCACTATCAATTACACATGCAAATGTAATCATGCACTGGTAGTCACAATGGATATGTATATATATGCACTAACTTACTAATTTCATTGTCTACTATCAAAATGTAGCAGTTGAAACAATGCATATGTATACAATGTACTTTGAAAGGATGTGTTGGACATGCTAGTACATATACATGTGTACAACTAATCATGATATGATCACCATCTGTTTTGAAACACTAATGCATCAAGATTTTAGGAAGAAAATATTTACCTTAACCCAGCCAACTTGACCCAGGGCGACTTGGCCCGGGGCAAGCTGACCCGTTCCCAACATGGCAACAAAGTTGACCTACCGTATCGAAAATGGAAAGAATAACGACAACTATCCCCTTACATTATCTGATATTTGGATATACCGACATCATCAAAAACAATATAGTACTGACTCGTGTCGAAGCCCAGGGGGTGCTTGCAGTGGATAAATTGCAAAGTGGGGTGGGGGCTTCAGAACGAGTAGGCTTAATAGTGTTGGGGTGCGTCGGAATTGGCGATAGGCCTATATAAGACAAGTAAGTATCCAATGGGTATGTTACGTTTCTTTGGAAACCGCCCACCAATTTTCTAGAATTTGCAAAGTGTGTGTGTGTGTGCTGAAATTGGCGATATAACACAAGTAAGTACCCACTGGGTATGTTATGTTCCTTTGGAAACCGCCTACCAATTTTATAGAATTTGCTTTAAAAATTCTCATAATTATTTTGTACATACGTTTCATTTTCAGATTTCGGGTTTTAATCCTCAATTTAATGAATAAAACAAACAGAAAACCATGCGGTGTTGTTTTCATTTTTTGTACAGCCTACAGGTTACTCTCGAAGCCAGAAATGGACGTAAGTATGTCAATCAACACTGCAAACCACCCCCTTGAAAACAGACACACACAGTCTGTTTATAAATAGCTGTTTTTTTTAAATATGAACATTTATTACGAATAAAACAAAATATAGCTTCACACAAAATCAATAAAGAACATCATAATATGACGGCCAGAAAAAATTTACACAGCGGAATACGAATAACAAAATAGTTGCCTCCCTTGTCAAAATTCAAAAAGTTAAAAAATTTATAGTAATTTATATATTTTTTATACTTACCAATGACCCAGACATAGCTGGTGCTAACTCTTAAAATATAGGGCCAAACACAAATTTTGCCCCCCAATCCCCAAAATTTGCATCTAAAACTAAAGAAAACATGTCCTGAAAGGCCCTCCACACTTCGCCCCTACTGCGCATGCGCAGTGTCAAGGACGTTCCGAAATTGGCGCCATTAATCATTCTAATAACCAGTGCCTGGTAAGCGCTATGTACTCAGCGGGGAGGCAAGAGTTCCCAACTCCTGGGAGGGCCATCCCCGTCTGGGTCATTGGTAAGTATAAAAAATATATAAATTACTATAAATTTTTTAACATTTTTATACTGTACCAATGACCCAGACATAGCTGAATAGTAAAAAGGCTGGAGGGCCAAGGACATAGAGCAAAATGGAATACGCTCAATAAAATAAAATAGAGTCATCCCCTGTAGGGAAAAAGAAGTAATAGGCCTTACATGTATCTTTCTTATTTATGATAAATTAGAAAGATACAACACCTTCCAAAATTGAGCTTCATACATCCATGTACTCTATTAATATCCAATATAATCCTTATACTAATAATTTTTAAAGTAAGCCAATAAATAAAGTAAGTCTAGAGAATAGAGACTCTTATACTCCTAAAAGTGTCTGAGGATTGCATAATCATGTCCGTTGACATATGCAATATTCAAAAGGTATACTTTAAAAACTAAGTCTTGAATGAATTTTAAAAAACCTAAACTTCTCACTAAACAACCATCCCAATAACAGCTCAGAATTACTAACTCCGGAGGAGGTATCCCCCTGTTTTCATAGTAAAACAGGTGACCCAAGGGAACACCCTCCCACCCCTCTTTTTCTTGCCCTGGGTCAAATAGCCCAGAGCGAAGAGGGCAGCCGAACGGAGACACTGCCGAAACAGACAGCCTACCTAGCTATAGTAGCAACTGTTAAGTGAATGACATTCTGAGCAGTAGATAATAGACCTAACAATAGAGGCCTCCAGAAATGGACTCGGTATTTCTAAGATAAAATTCATGAATGTGGATGGCTGAGCGCAATGAGCGGCCTTCAAAAATCTATAATAGCGACACTATTAATGTAAGCCCAAGAAGTAGAAGAACTCTTACTTCATGAGCCGAAATCTTAAGCACAACTGCTAAGTCAATGATATACCATAAGCAGTACCGATAGTTAATAGAATCCATTAACAATAAAATGGAGCGTAACGTCCTTCTACTAGACATCAAAGACAGAAGAAGCTTACGCCCTTTGTAATAAACAGATATCTGTTTATAAATACATAAACTGTACCCGGAAGAGTAAAGGCCTATGCCCATACGAAGACGGAAGGACCTTAAAATAATAGGTTCCGGATAATAGGAGCCTAACTCTTATGCAACAATCCAACCTAAATAGTAACGGAAGTATTGATTCCGAAACTATGAAAGTGAAAATCATACGTCGATAGTGCATGAAACTCACTGACTCTACAGTAAAAGAGAAACCAACAGAATTACTGTCTAAAAGGTCAGAATTTGAAAGCTACTGTTTCCAGAGGCTCAAATGATTACTTAGCTAAATAAGAACAGAAGTTAAAATCCGTATAGGAATTTAATCTAAAGATTCTAAGTCTATTTATCAAAAAGTTACTAACTGACTTAGATAAAGAGACAAAAGACTTAATTGTAAACTATCGTAGAGTGCATAGGTATGAGGTAACATAAACCTATAACCTAAATAATAACAGGCTGCAGTAGATCTTGTGAAACAAGTATACTAAAAAATAGCAATGAGTAGTATGGAGGGATCAACAATATGAACATAATGATCCCTACACCACGGCGGAAGAGCCTCCACTTTAGCCGCATAGAATAGCGAAGAAGAGGCTCTCCTATAGTAAGAAATCGCGTCCAAAGCTCGTCCAGTACAGTGCTTACAATGCAATACGGACCACACAACGGAATACATGAAGGTTGCGACCTTGCTGGTTGTGATAAAGATGACACGATTTACCCAGTGAAAAAGATCCTCACATAGAGGAAGATTTCACGTTAAGACCCACAGTAGACAAGAGAGTAAATTACTCATGATCTCTGTGAAGATAGAGATGCTATCAACAGAAATGTATTGTGGTTGTTTATCTTAGCAATACCTGCTAAAACAACAGCGCCGGAGGATACGCGTATCCTATCATTCCGTCCTATAGATCAATAGAGCGTTAACAATATTAGCTCAGAGATCTGGACAAGCCAACACATACGTCTGCAATTGATTAGCAAGCTGTGTCATAAATAAATCATCATTGGGCGCTCCCATAGATAGCAAATCTGATTGAATACTTGTTTGTTGAGAGTCCATTCTGACAGCAACAAGCGACCCGTAAGAGAACGGGAGTCCGATAAAACAATTAGACGACCCGGAATATGACGGACCAAAACTGAACTTGGTGTACTATAACCAACAGACGGATTCTTTCCATTAAATTGAATAACGGAAACGAAAGAGTGCCTCCCTGGTTCCGGAGATACGCCACTACTGTCGAATTAAAGGACAGGAATTTGGGCATGCGTTTCTGAATAATGTTCATGCAATGACATAAAGCAAGCCTAAAAAACATTATTCCGCGGAAGTTAAACTGATTGCTAAAAGACTGCGGAACCCAAAGACCCTGGCACTTCGAATCCGTAGGGATCAGTATTATATCCCAATCTGTTTGACTGGCAACCGTCATAACAGCCACACTCGGGTCCGGCAACTGCGGCGGCACTCTCTGAGTCAACCACCGAATGTTTGCCCCAGTCTGAATCTCTTGTAACACTAGATAGACAAGAGAACGTATAAATCGAGCAATTCATGGATTGCCGAAAAGTTGCCGTCGAAGAGAAGCTCCTCCGAGAACGAAGCGACTCTGAGAGAGTTCTTAACCTTACTATCCACGCGTGTGGATGTAGCTAGGGCTGCGTCACGTCTAACTAACTCCAATCAGCCACTGAAGGGCGGAGTTATATATATATATACAAACTACTGCCCTCAAAAGAAATTACATTGAGAATAATATCCCGTAAATCTTTTCTTGAAGACGTAATGATAACGCCTCAGTAAGGCGGATTACGTATAATAAAGCGTCTAAGTTAAGTCTACTATACATAATGTCGTTCCCAACATTGAAATTGGAAAAGACATAAACGGCGAAAAAGAATATATGCAGTCTTTAATCACACCGTCTAGACGCATATGAACTCTTGGTATGCCCTGCTCTGCCAAAATAAACTATTTGTATAAATGATAAAATGGCAGAAATGAGCAACGCGGACAAGAAACTAAACTATATATAGCGTCGAAAAATAAAACACATGTTGTAATGACAATATTGGACTGCGTCGGTAAGTCAGGGACAATGTCCCTGAACCGATCGAAAAATCCGAGTCCAATGACGCTATAAGTCTCTTATCCAAGATCGCAGCAATGAAGTCCGAAATAATAATCACTGGAAGATAATGCCAGAAGATATGAAAGGCATCTTCCGCTACTACTAAAGGGAAAACTCGAAATCTTTCGAATCCCTTTCGCCATCCTGTCGGACCCTATAAAGCGTTCGGTCGTCCGTAGCTGATGCAACCGCGGACCGCACCGACCCAGCGCCGTCGGATAATTCCTGATTCGACCGAGAAACTGTCAATTGCTGGGATGCTGCGAAACAACTGTGCTAACTCGGATAGCACGTCCGTCACTGAGGCCTGAGGAGAAGCGGTCTTACGATGCATTGCCGCTGAAAGCTCCGTGATCGTTACCCCGTGCATACTTCCAATATGCGAGCGAACGGAGTGTATAGGCCTCGTGTCCCTTGGCTACCGGATGGCGCGACCTATTCGCCGTGGAATCACTGAATGACGAAACTGATCGGATACTCGAGGTCACGTAGCCAATGTGCGGTCGTGTGCCCTGCTGTGAGGATGAGGAAGCATTAAAGACAGTCTCTCGGACTGTCAATATAACGGAGCGTCCCGATCAACGGACATATGCTCCGAATGTAAAATATCTGAACCACAACATGCGGTCCCCTATGTTGTTGGGCGAGAGAGGGACCTCTCTCGCTCACAGCCCGGACGGACCTGGACAAGCCAGGAACCGGACTAACAGGCTTCCTCCGATCTGTCCTCAATCTGCCGTCACTGGGTGAGTACTAAAGTAATTAAAGTGCTCGCATCACCCAAATCTCCTTCCTAGACCGCAACAGACGAACCCGGCAGCCGAACCATTCGATGAATGTACGCTACACCGGGTGAGCTAGCGAATGTCACTCCATAGGCGATAGACATATTCCATGAGCACTTATTGCCGCTAACTCTTCATTAACTATGACGACAGAGACACACTTTTGAAAGACATCTCCATAACTCTTCGAACAAGAAACCAGAAATGCTTGGATAGCAAGCATAAAATAGTAATATATATAGCGTCGTTCAATAATTCGAAAGTTTGTGTGACATTATTGGACTATGTCGGAACTGAGGGACGATGTCCCTGAACCGAACCAAAAATTTCTAAGTCCACCGACGCTATCAGTTTCTTATCCGGCATCGCAGCATTCTGGTCCGACGAAAGAAGCTGTAGAAGACCAAGTCAGATGACATACACAACAGCATATGTTGTTCCGAAAGGGAAAGCTCGAAATCCTCCGAATCCCTTTCGGTATCCCGTCGGACCGGATGAAACTTCGGACGTCCGTACCCGCTTCCGCGGAGCGTCCCGACCCAGCATCGTCGGATAAAATATATGCGACAGATTCAGTTGATGCTGGGATGCTGCGATAAACTGTGCTATTAAAGAAAGCACGTCCGTTCCCGAGGCCTGTGCAGTAGCGGTCTTACGATGCATTGCCGCCGGAAGCTCCGTGTACGTTGACTCCCGCACACTTCCTATGCGAACGTCCAGAGTCTGCAGGCCTCGTGTCCCTGGCTATCGGATGGTGTGACCTGGTCGCCGAAGAATCCTTGATCGGCGAAGCTGGTAATATATCGGCGGTCACGCAGCCAAGGTGCGGTCGTGTGCGCTGACGAGAAGAGGAAGCCTTAGCAGTCTCAGCGGACTGCCTATACAACGGAGCGTCCCGAGCGACGGACGTATGCTCCGCTTGCGACACAATTTGTACCACAACATCTGGGGCCAGATGTTGTTGAACGAGAGAGGGGCCTCTCTCGCTTGCCGTCCGGATGGACCGGAACGAGCTATGAACCGGACTAAAAGGCTTCCTGCGTTCTCCCTCCGATCCGCCGTCACTGGGTGTGCATTAAGTTAATTTATAGTGCTCGCATCACCCCAAAATTCCTTCTAGACCGCAACAGACGAACCCGGCTGCCGAACCATTCGGTGAATGGACGCTACACCGGGCGAGCTAGCGGACGTCAAAGGCCGTCGAACCTACTAGGGTCCTCTTAGGCAATTGGCGTATTTACATGAGCACTTTTCCGCTAGCCCTTCATTAATTGTGACGACGGAGGCACACTGTTGGAAGACATCACAGATACATCACCCTAATCTTGATCGTCTGAAATAGAAATTGATAAAGTAGAGTGACCCTGCGGGGAAAGGACCGAAGTGTCCAAATCCCCAACAACATACCGTGACATACGCTTCCCATATTGTCATCGAAATCATACGATACAGAACAGGAGTTAATGCGAGTACACTGACCACATATAGAATGATAATAAAGTCAGAGGAAGACTTCCTCTTAAAACAATTGATCAATATCCTTTCAATGTGAAAAGAAAACAAGTCCTGGTACTCGCACTAACCCCTGACAATCAAAATACATAATAATAATATGATCCATTAATATAGAAAAAATAATTGAAATCAAAATATTTTGAAAAAATATTTTTTCAGAACAGCCCAAGTTTCTGAAAAGTAACGTTGAGCCCCAATGGATCCCAAGCCTAAGTGTGGACAAAAATTTTAAAAATATTTTAAACAATTTATTCAACACTTACGAACAATAATAATGTATCTAGTTATGATTAAAATAACATAAAGATATTATTTTTTAGAAATCCCCCCCTCACACAGAGGGCTGTTGTAAATGTAAACAATGAGTGTAAAAACACTAAAATAAGACTTCAGGCACCCAGGCCCGAAATCAGTTACCAAAAATACACTATCTGATGCAAAACAGAGACTTCCAGGGAAGAAACTGCAGAACATCAGATGGTAGATGCAGAACACAACGCCTAACCACCCGTAGGTGAAGACGTAAACATGGGGAAAGAACAGAATTCATTCTGTTATTCAGCTAAAACTCCCAAGAAATTTTAGTAATAATAATTACAGAAACTATGCCAAAAGCATGGGAGAATAGCAAGGGGGAACTTAAAGGACAGGGAGAGAGGAAAACACTTAAAAAAACAGTGTAACTAAATAATCAGAATGACAACAAAATGGCTGCTGCCTTGAAAATAGGTAACTTAACATAATTTCATTAAAAAATTTTAAGTTACAGCCCTGATAATATTCTGTCACACATTCTTTTCCTCTCCTCCTTCTCTATCCTCCTTAGAATCACCATTTCACTAATATTTATGTGTCTGGCATCATTTAAACTGAGATTTAAAAGCACAAAGATCAGTCAGATGTTAACTGATGAAGGGCCAAACTTAGAATGATTAATGGCGCCAATTTCGGAACGTCCTTGACACTGCGCATGCGCAGTAGGGGCGAAGTGTGGAGGGCCTTTCAGGACATGTTTTCTTTAGTTTTAGATGCAAATTTTGGGGATTGGGGGGCAAAATTTGTGTTTGGCCCTATATTTTAAGAGTTAGCACCAGCTATGTCTGGGTCATTGGTACAGTATAAAAATATTGATTTTACACTGAAAGTCATAACTTCACATGTTGCAGAGCATGATGAAATGATAAATGAGCAATTTTTATTGAACCAATAAGTCATAAATGATATTCCTGGTTATATTACTGTATAATTCTCATATACCAGAGTTGTAATTATTTTTTATTTTAAATTATCACTTTCTGATTAATTTCTGAACACCCGTTTTCACAGTGAGTGA
This sequence comes from Pictodentalium vernedei, assembly GCA_031216915.1. Classification (NCBI taxonomy): domain Eukaryota; kingdom Metazoa; phylum Mollusca; class Scaphopoda; order Dentaliida; family Dentaliidae; genus Pictodentalium; species Pictodentalium vernedei. The sequence goes on from CM062288.1 coordinate 41,908,536, forward strand.
GTTGTGCATGCTCGAAAGTGGCAGTGTTCTTTCACAATGAGTTGTGCACCGCTCGTAAGTGGCAGTGTTCAATCAGTATCTTTCTGATGATGTTCAACCACTGTGCAAACTATTTGTTGTGGGCGTGTTTCAGACAACTATTGACATCAGCGTGCACACTCATTTGAAACAAGTGACAGCTTCCAAAAAATGAGGTCAACAGAAAAATAAACATGTCAATTTTGCTTGGGAGATATAATTTTTTAATAAAGACTTATTACACTGAACACGGACATAATGTATTACACAAAAGACGAATTTAACAACACAAAAACCTCCACTCCAAATAATATACATAATACAGAAATCAGTATTACAGTTCTATTTGGTAAGTACAGTGTTGCAACAAGTCAACTGTTTTTCCATTTGAATCTTGATGCCTGTAAATTTGACGTCTTGTCTCAAACAACTTTCGTCCAATTTGAAACTTTGGGTGTGGGCTTTGACTTGAGTAGGGCACCCTGGTTCACAAATATGAAAAAGCAGGGGGGTGGGCCAGTGGCGGATAAAGAATTCTCAAAGGGGGGGGGGGGGGGGGGGAATCGTGCAGATGCCAAAGGCACAAGCTTTTGTAGGGGGTCTGGGGAAAGCGAGAAAATTTTTGGAAATGAGCGACCAAATGGGGCATTCTGGTGGTTTCTGGGGTGGAATTCCTCTTGAATTTTTGACCGGCTAATTAACACTTTTTAAACAGCATGTTTCAGAATTTCAAATTCTGTCATACTTTCAAGACAGAATTAGAAAATTGGAAATATGCTCTTCAGATCCGTTTACCATAATATTGTGTTTTGGACACACTGTTTACAGTCATAACCGACTTAATCTCAGGAGAACATTGCGATCTGCCAGCGTTTGAAAGTTTTCAGCAGTCAGCCCTCTAGGCTTAGGTACCCCATGACTATGCCAATTAAGATCCTGACCCATAATTGGCATAGCCATGGGGTACCTGAGGCTAGGGGCATGTAACACCTCAAAATCATGCTGTGTCGGTGACGCTATAAATGAAGGCGACCAGCAGATATATTTTGCATAATTTCAATTTCAACGGTATATTTGTTTTCCGTACGGGATGGATTTATTATTCTGTATGGGCCCCAGGGCCGTAATTTTCGGCACGAGTTGGATGAGAAGGGTTCCTCCCAAAAAAATTTCAAAATTGTTTCATCAAATGGTGCATGTTGGCAGCATCTAGGGTATAATTTCCCTTACTTTTTATTTAAAAAAATGGACCCAGATTTCTTTAACAGGAGAACCCTCCCCCAAGCCCTCCTCATCCAATTCGTGCCTACAGCACTCGTTGGATGAGAAGGGTTTGGGGTGTCCTTCACCAAGAAAATTTTCAAATTGAGGTATCATATGGCGCATTCTGGTGGCCTCTAGGGTATATTTCCCCTTACTTTTTATTTTAAAATGGGCCCAGAATTTTTTAACGGGAGAACCCTACCCCAAACCCTCCTCATCCAACTCATGCCTATGGCACTTGTTGGATGAAAAAGGTTTAGGGGATGGGGTTGTCCCCCCACCACACCCCAAGAATGTTTTCAAATCGAGCTATCAAATGCCATGGTGCGTACAGCTCTCATTGGATGAGAAGGGTTTGTGGGGAATTGGGTTCTCCACACTAAACATTTTTTAAATTGACTATCAAATGGTGCATTCTGGTGGCCTCTCTAGATTTAGAAATTTGATTATCTATCTGCAGTGTGCTAGGGGTAATAGAAACATTTGAAATTAATTTAGACTCAGCGAGTAAAAATTCATCAATCGTTTCTTCATTAATAGGCCTATGCTTTGAGAAATGTTGGTGGGTGAAAAATTATTGGGGGGGGGGGGGGGGGGGGGGGGGGGGGGGGCTTTAGCCCCCCCCCCCCCCCCCCCCCCTCAGGAATTACGACCCTGAGCCCCCTAAAAGTTTGGCAGGGTTAACTAAAACAATCCCATGTCGGTTGTTAATTGGACGTTGGATAGATATAATACTTGTGAATTTCTATCTATTTAGGGGCACAACTGAACACAATAAAACATCCTGAGGGCCTCCAGAATCAATCTCAGTGCATCGAAATTTCAATATTTCCTCGGGCCAAGTCCTCCGGACCCCTACTAACAGGAGAGGACTATGCTCCTGTTATCCCCCCCCCCCCCCCAACAAACATTCAACCCTCTGGATATGCATTCCACATATCGCGTAGTGCCCCCCCCCCCCCCCCCTTCAATTCATGTATTGTCCCCAAATGAAAATCTTGTCTATGCCCTACATGCGAGACAAACACGAGCTAAGGGGGGGGGGGGGGCCCAATGCCCCCCCCCCCCCCCTTTGTATTTGTATCCGCCATTGGGGTGGGCTTAATCGCGAATATGGGCTTCGACACGGGTCAGTATGGTATGAACAATCGTAAAATAATTAAGTAACCTTATACTGATAATGATACCGAGCTTCAAGTAAAAAGTCCATTGGAAATGGAAACTGAGAAAAGTAATCATAAAGATAAAGTTCCATTGAACGTTACTTCACCACTCCCAGTTCAACTGGACACAGTCATCCACTTTATTTGCGTATTTTAGGATGTCCGACTGTGGTGGTATTGACCGGGGGGGGACAAATGTGCAGGTTCGGTATGAAACATTGGCCTGATCTTGTGTCACTGATAAATTCATTATTGTGTTTCACTGGGATGCATTTGACACAATGGCTCATTCACAGGTAGGGCCTATTGTACTCTTGGGTAATAAATCATCAGTCGAAGAAGGGGGCGAATTGTCTAATTGTGTGTACGAGTTGACATGTACGCTTGCCTTGGGTATGTCTGTCTCAACTCAACACAACCCAAGCGGCGAAAACCGTTTAGACGCGTGATTGCCAAAAATGCACCTAGTCATCGGCACGTTTAAAACTGACAGATTTTGAGAAACAGAAAGAAATAATCCAGTATGGACAATCTGAGCAGTCGGGCTGTTGAAACCATGAATGGTTTGTTTTCCGATGCATGTCGAAATTTTGAAGGAACTTGTCTAATTTAAGCGAGCACAAAATTAAAAACCGCTACAGAAATAACGAAAGTGTCGCATGCATTTCGTACCAGTGATGAATATTGTTTTTCTCGAAAATTGGGAATTTGTTGGGATATCAATAGGAATCAGGTGAAAACGGCATCAACCGGTTGAAAATGAACCTACTAACTGTCAGATACAACACTTGAATAGGTTTTTGTTAATTTAGGTACTTGGACGTTTCGGCCCGGGACATTTCGGCCTCCATATAATGAGGAGCCGGGGGTGTTGGGTCGGGTCAGTAATAAAATTTTTGGGGTTGGTACGGCCTCTGGGTCCAACGCTCTTGATCCCTGTGCTGTACTCTGAAGTGCCAAATAATAGTGATGGCTGAATAATAGTGATGGCAGGGATTTTTCTTGGTATGATGGGTCCTACTAATTACAGACCAAAACCTTCCAAAAGTGCTAATTACCAACCAAAAATCAATAAGTACTGACCAAAAACATAAATGAGCACTGACCAAAAATAAAAGATTTTTTTAGAATCTCGTAGGTTTTAATCAGTGAGTTGTGCGTGATTAAAAATAGAGGTAGCGGTCGACCTCCAGCTGGAGAGAATTTTCAGGGAAGATGCTATCGTGGGGATAAGGTGAGTCGGTGTTGTCTCTATAAAATGGGGTTATTGTGGTATCATATCAACGGATAATAATCTGAGGGGGGGGGGGGGGGTGAAACTCACATTGAGTGAAAATCTGAGTGTTTTTTTTTAGGGGGGGGGAGGGGCGGGTTGAAAGTTAACATGTTACATATCATTATATTAATATAACCTTGTTGTTCTTCAAAACAAAAATAGTGTTAATGTTGAAAGATATTCATAGTAAAAAGAACAAATGCACCCCACAAATAAATGTACTAATGAAATGTATGTACGGTTCATGCAAGGATGGTTGTTTACCATTAAATCGGAGTTGGGTGGATTTTCCACTTGAAGATTATTTACAGTTTCTGAAAACAAAGAGCCTGTTGCAAAATCAGATTTTCACACTAGTCCATGAGCTCAACATTATTAGCTAGTTCTTTTTGTTACTTTTGTTGAAAAATTTAAAATATTTATCTGGTGGAAAATCTACCCCCACCTCGATTTAGTAGTAATACACCCACCAGTTGAAAGAAAAAGTGATAAAAAATTTCAGCCATGCAGAAATGCCACAGAGGGGAGAGAGGCAAGCTGGCCCCAATATCTAGGCCTCTTTTTCAAACGCGTTAGAATGCTGTTCCATTTCAGGGTAAACTTGTGTGTGCCATAATTTTAATTTTAATTACCATTAACAATTTAATAATAGTTAAAAGACCTGATCTGAGAAACTGCTGCATTATAATTATTAAGTGCTATTGAAACTGGTGTTATTTTTAATTGCTATTAATTTATCCATTGAAACTAATGTTAATTTTAATAGGCATTAATTTTATCCATTAAACTGGTCTTATTTTTAATGGCTGTTAATTTTATCCAATAAAACTAGTGATAACTTTAACGCTATTAATTTGCCATTAAACATGTTCCTTTTAATGGAAATTAATGACCATCAAATGTTTTATGTCACACTTAAAAATATTTTTACAGGGGGCCGTTAAATAACAATTAATGGCTATTAAATATTAATAAAATTATGACAATTAAAATGGTATTTAATGGTTATTAAAGAAGAGGAGAACCCTTAAAATGTTTAACACTTATTTAATGGCATTGGCCATTAATTTCTTGAAAATTAATACCACTTAACTATGTTCCTTTTAATGGAATTTAATGGGTGCACTTAATGGGGTTTTAAATGGATTTTAATTGGATTTTAATGGGATTTTTTTAATTCGATTTTAACAACCTTTTAATACCCTGAGCCTGCAGTAGTGAAACGCTCTTGTGTATTTCAGACTACTTCATTCTTCTGCAGTATGAAACGCATTAACTAACTGGCATTTTCTGCGCAAACTGTGAGAGGACTTCTAGTTGCAACTGTAACTCTGCACAAGTATGGTTATCCTTGGGTGAAGGCAAGTACACCGTCGACATGTGGTATACAGTTCACTTTAGTACGCAGTGCCCCATATGGGCTATCAGGATTAAATGCCTTGCCCAGGACTCAATGCAGTTACTCCTGGTGCGGATTGAACCAGGGACCTTTCGGTTTGAAGTCTGATGCCCTAACCACTGAGCCACATGCTTCCTGGGTAAGAGGTTAAAAGCAGATAATAATCTGTTCATAGAAATATGATTTACTGTATTTTAGAGGAACGCTAATTATTTATTTATTTATTGGTGTTTAAGGTCACATATTTTTGCACATTGGCTAATCATGACCACAACATGAGTATCAACGCAAGACCAGGGGTGAGTGTTAATAAGCCAATTTGCTCATTTTAGAGAGGGTTTGCACCTCCCAAGCATTGGTTTTACCAGTAAAACAGACCCTGTTTACCACAGTGAACAGGCACTGCTTCATGTCCCGGGGTTCCCGCAGGGAATAGGAATGCTAAAAACATGCCACTAAATTGAAATAAAACCATCAATGGTAAACAAGTTCAGGCTACCACAAGTAACATAGCACTCTACCATTTGTAATACATATATATTATCACCATTTGGTTTATGCATAAAAAGTTGTATCAGTCTTTCGCTTTGGTTTCTTTATATATATATCTTCAGAAATAAGAACAAAACTCTAATACAACATTTTGTACATAATGGTGATGATAGATTTATCTTACAGTTTTTAACTGCAATAACTTGATTAACACTTTACCTAACGAATCGGCCATATCCTCCCATGCAATTTACAAAGAGAGCAGTTTAACCCTTTGCCTAACACGAAAAGCAGACGACACTTGCAAACAAAATTCTTGAATAACTAATTTTTTGCATTTTTTACCTCAAAAGTATAGGTTATGACCCCTCACTGGAATGAGCTCAATGGGTCATAAGCTACACATTTGTGACAAAAAGTGAAAAAGTAATGAAAATTGAATGGTGTATTTTGAGAATAGCTCTGGCTGGTTTGGCCATTATGTTGGGTAAAGGGTTAAAAAAAAATTTGTTTCAAAATTTCAACAAAGCATCTCATGTGACCCTTCAATGGAATAAGCACAACAAGCTTGTTCCAATGTTTCTTTTCTTTTTGTATATAAAAAATGTACAAGGTCCATTGTAAATGCATTTCGAAAGCTTCTAATGTTCTACAAATAGTAATATAAACAAATCATTACAGAGCATGTGCATGTTAATTGTATATAAATTTTCGTAATATGTCGAAAAAATTACTGTAACACGCACCAAATTCCCCTTATTTATCAACCTTTTTGGCCTCACTACATCCAATACAGGAATTTAATCTATTATATCTTGTTTGACAGATCTCATGGAGCTCTGTCAAACAAGATATAATAGAATAAATGCTCAGTTTACCTCCAGAACACAGGAAACTGACCAAATCCCTGTTAATTGTATACTCCTGTTAATTGAATAATTTTCACTGGCAAAATGGATATTCAATTAAGAGGACTTTGCTGTAGTAGTATAAACAAATCATTACAGAGCATGTGCTTGTATCATGCAGTTGCAAGATACAGATTTTTTATGTGAGACCCCTGATACACACTGCAGGTAATTACAGACCCAATATATACTTATATGGTAAGATAAAGTACCGTAATTACAGAAGTTGTCTCTTTCTCAATCTGATCATGACAGAATTGTTATCTACAGCAACAAATGATTGTGATAGTTTATAAACAAAAGTTTGTAAGCACAAGACAGATCTAACACTTTACCTAATAAATCGGCTGCATCTGCCCACATAATACACAAATTCTGCAGTTGAAAAAAAATTATTTTTAACAAGCAAATTCAGTGAATTCATGTCTCCCGCTGGGCAGCAGTTTCAAGGGGAATTAATGCATCCAGTGGGATATAGTTGAGTTGCAAGTGGAAGTTATTCAGAAGAGACAGAACAGACAGTGCTTCAGACAGTGGTTATCAGATTTATTTTCACGGAGGTGACTGTCAAAGCAAGACAGAACAGACAGTGCTTCTAACGGTAGTTATCAGATTTATTTTCAAGGAGGTCACTGTCAAAGCAAGTAAAGTGATGTGGAGTATAACTGTGAGAATCACTAAAAATTAAGACTGTATTATAAGACATATTACATTAAACTGATGTGAAAAGTAATCCATATATGAAATTTCACTGAAATCGGTTGACTCTAAGGAAAGTTAGAGTCTGGAAACCATCAGCCAATCAAATTTAAGCAACCTAATTAAATATGCTCAGAAAATGCCCATGTTCGAACTTGGACCCACAATTGATGAAAGTGATCTACTACCCAAATTTCATCGAAATCGACTGACTGTAAGGAAAGTTAGAGTCTGGAAACGAAAAATACGGAAGGTGTGCACTTACTGTGTATTAGTAGTAGCACTGAATAAATCAAAGTTTCCCTAATTTGCATAATTTTTGCACGAGAACAAAACCCGTATTATTTGTGATGTATTGCATGTTACTAAACATTCACACAAAAATGTATTCAAATCCGAACTTTCATATAGAAGTTCTGTACAAAAAACTGATTACACCCAATTTCGGAACAAAATGGCCGCTGGTGGCCATCTTGAATTTTGGACCAAACCCCAAAACACATATTCTGGTCTCACAATGATAACAAAGATACCCAAGAAGTTTCGTGAAGATCGGTTCATAAATACGGCTTTTAGTCCGAGGTGCATTGACGCACGGGGCAGACGGACAGATTTTTGGTACAAAATTTCCCACATTTGAACTTGACCTAGGTATTGATAAAAGTAATCCATATATGAAATTTCAACGAAATCGGTTGATTTTAAGGAAAGTTAGAGTCTGGAAACCATCAGCCAATCAAATTTCAGCAACCTAATTAAATATGCAAGGAAAATATGCCCATATTCGAACTTGGACCCACAATTGATCAAAGTGATCTACTACCCAAATTACATCGAAATCCGGTCACTGTAAGGAAAGTTAGAGTCTGGAAATGAAAAACATGGAAGGACAGAAGGATGGAAGAATGGAAGGGTGGAAGAATGGAAGGACGGAAGGACACCCTGAATTTAATATCTCCCGTTTTTTTCCAAAAGCGGGAGACAAAAACTGTTCACTCAAACCGTATCATGTGATCCCTTATTGGAACAAGCTTGCCGACCTTGTTCCAATCAGGGGTCACATGATATGGTTCTGCAGAAATGTTTTGGAAAAATTCAAAAACATTGTATTTAAAATAATAAATTTTGAAATGGTCAAAACTGGGTAAAGGGTTAAGAAAAACAAACACAAATGGTATGTGATATGCAAATTGATTGCGTTTGAATTTACAGTGTTGCAGGCAGTAAGGCAGACAGAGACCTGTGACCTGACTGCAACCCAGTTATGATCCCGCTGAAATTCTCTGTCAGCTTTTGCAAGTTCAGGGCTTTGTCTTTTTTATTGGGGTTTAATGACACTTTCAACAGCCAGGTTCACCTCACATCGGACAGTTTTACCGGTGGAGGAAGCCTGAGTACCCAGAGAGAACCACTAAGCAAGTGCAAGCAACTGTACGTTCAGTACTGTCTGTAATTATGGTAAATTGGGAAACTGAAAACACACTGATTTTAAATATTGTTAAAATGTTAACTTACTTTCAATTTTAATTCTTCTTCATTTTCACACCATTTTGCTTCCTTCACACTCAACTCAGACATAAGTGATCCCACACGTTCCTTTAAGTCAGTATTTTCGACAATCAAGGCAGCATTATCAGCCTCCACTTCACCCAAACTCCTTTTTAATGCTGATATTTCTTTTTCATGGCCACATGACAATTCCTGACAAAATGACACTAAGTATATATTTCATTTGGCAGCAAATAAATTAACAAAATTAAATTATTAAAGTTCATTTTTGCCTTTAGAAACACATTACTTATCAAACATCAAAAATGGGTGACCTGTGTTCTTTTTTCTGTAGAGAATAATGCATTGGTGATACCCGGCCGTGTAACATTGCCGTGTAACATTTTTCGCAATGTTACCCTCTGAAACCGAAGTGTTCCGAGGAGGCTTGTGGAAAAGCACGAAACAAAAAGAAGTGACGTCATTTATCTGACAAGAGACCCTGATTTCCGCATTCCACGGTTGTTTACCTTGTTATACTATGGCTTCCTTAAACACTTCTCAGTTTGCATAAATGTCTTCAGAAGACATTGATCATTTAGTTCAATCAAAAGACACTATTAGCACTAAGCGATGCTCCAGGTAACTCTGAGCTAGGGCTGTCACGATCAATCGATTAATCGACTGTTGATCGGTCACGGCGAAATCGATTAGTATTTTTCGTTGTTGAATAATTGGTAAATTGTATCCCGTTATAGATGTTTAATAATTAAAAGAAAATTTGATGAAAAAACTATTGTTTCTAAAGGTATTGAGTTAAGAACGTCGATGTTAAACCCCAAGAAGCCGTTGGAAGCATTTGTCTTCCAGGTAAATTCAACAAAGCTTTGATGTTCTGAATCTTTGAACCGTCAGTGTAATAATCAAGACTGGTCGGCAGTTGCGAAGATCGTAACTGCCGACCGGTCTTGATTATTACACTGACGGTTCAAAACTTCAGAACATCAAAGCTTTGAATGTACCTAAAAGTTGATTGTCTTCGTTGTTTACTTGAGGTAGGTCAGCTGACTTGAACTTCATTTTTATCGACTTCAAAGAGAGGGAGAGGGGGTGGGGGTCATCTAGGTATGATTAATCGATTATTATCGATTATTTGCGATGCTTAATCGATTCCTAAATTGAAAAATCGTGACAGCCCTACTCTGAGCAAAAGCTAATAAATTTTTGTCCCCAGTTTGTGAACTGCAATGTCACATTGAATGTTTATGGTGCTCTGCCAAGACTACCAGAACAGAGAAAAGTGGCTGCGAAACGAAATGTTATTTTGTTAACTGTTATTGTTTATGCCATAAATACTGTTATCAAACTAGCTTGTTGTTGCAATGCATCCCAACCAGAGAAGTTTTATTGGTATTTTATATGTTCCAGGGAAATATAGATTGATTCGGTATAATAAAAAAAATGATTACCTGGTCAGAGGGTAACACTGCAGATTGTCTCCCCCTGAAACCATTGTTTCCCTTGGCTTCGCAACATATCACATTCATCAAAGTTTTGAGTTGGGGAAAGGTATAAAGGTAGAGCCACTCTCGTGATGGTGGGGATGATGGGAACTGGGATATGAGAGAGGTAGTATATTTTTCAAAAATGTCCCGCAGTGATGCCCAGACATGGGCCTCTCCAAGAGAAATTTTGAAAATTATGTCCCTAATTTGAGAAACTTTGAGGTCCCAAAGAATGTTGAGAGTGATATGGCATCTGCAATTTCATTAGCTGATGTCCCCTGCACATCGTAAAGTTGCGGATTTTGTGAGGATTTTGGGGGCACCCCTTGGCTATGCCACTGTTTTCAATGCCCTGTAGACTAGTTAACTTTTTACCTAACATGATATATTTCATATTTGTTTAGATCTATTCAAAAGAAGTGCTAAATAAATTTTGACATTTTTCTTAATTTTTGCATCCAAAACATCGCTTATGACCCCTCATTGGAACAAGCTCATCTCACTGATAGCATCTAAGCTATGCTTTTGAGACAAAAAACTGAATCCCACTGATGACACCTAAGCTATGCTTTTAAGAGAAAAAACTGGAAGTCAAGAGTCAACAAATTTTTGTTCAGGTGTTGTTTGTTAGTCATTTTACATACAGGGTTAAATATATATGATATACCCACTGTTTTTCTTTAGTGTGTCAATCGACTTTAGGTTTAACACAACTACAGTAAAACCTGTCTTGAGAGACCACTGTCTTGAGAGACCACCTGTCTTGAGAGACCACATCTGCCAGGCACCGATAGGTTTTACTCTATAATGGACCTGCTATGGGAGACCACCTGCCTTGAGAGACCACCTGTCTTGAGAGACCACTGTGACCTGGTACCATCTTGTATTTTTATGCCATAATGGACCTGTCTTGAGAGACCGCCCTTTTGAAGACTGAAACCATGACAAAAACTTTTACCTGTTCTGGAATTGGAAAATCCATTGTGGTTATACTAACATAATTAAAAGTATTAAAAGCTCTTAATTGGGTTTCAATTGCTAACTCATTACATATTGAGATGTTCTTATAAGACCCCTGTGAAAAGATTAGGATTATTGCTGAATAAACAATTTCATACATACCAGAAATGTGTCAGATAGGAATGAAAATAAATTTGTGTTGAAAATCTTTTTGTAACAAATTGAAATGGACTGTTATAAAAATTATAAAAGTTAAAAAATTTATAGTAATTTATATATTTTTTATACTTACCAATGACCCAGACTTAGCTGGTGCTAACTCTAACAAAACCAGGGCCAAACACAAATTTTGCCCCCCAATCCCCAAAATTTGCATCCAAAACAAAAAGAAATCATGTCCTAAAGGACCTCCATACTACGCCTCCACTGCGCATGCGCAGTGACGCAGACGTCCTGAAATTGGCGCCAATTATCATTCTTACTGGCAGTGCCTGGTCAGCGCTATGTACTCAGCGGGGAGGCAAGAGTTCCCAACTCCTGGGAGGGCCATCCCCGTCTGGGTCATTGGTAAGTATAAAAAATATATAAATTACTATAAATTTTTTAACATTTTTATACTGTACCAATGACCCAGACTTAGCTGAATAGTACACAGGCTGGAGGGTCTAGGACATAGAGGAAAATCCAATAAGCTCAATTATATAATAAAGAGATAACCCCTTAAGGAGAAAAGGAGTATTAGGCTTTACATGTATCTTTCTTATTTAATATTAAATTAGAAAGATACAATACCCTTAATAATTGAGCACAATAATATTCATGTTCTCTATTAACATCCAGTATATCCCTTGTACTAATTATTTTTAAAGTAAGCCAATAAATAAAGTAGTCCAGAGAATTGAGACTCTTTATAGTCATTTAAAAGTGTCCGAGTATTGTATATTAAAGCCCGTTTGACACTTGACATATACAAATGCTTCACACCGAGCTACACTTTAAAAATAAGACATGAATGAATTTTAACATTAATATTACACTTTAAAACCATCCCGGAAGCGACTCAGAAATACTGACTTGGAGGAGGCATTCCCTTGCTTTTCACTATAAAGCAGGTGACCTAAGGGAACACCCGCCCCCCCCCCCCTTCCCCTTGCCCTGGGTCAAATAGCCCAGAGCGAAGAGGGCAGCCGGACGGAGTCACTGCCGGAACAGAAAGCCTGCATAACTATAGTTGCAACTGTTTAGTGGACGACATTCTGAGCAACAGATAACGGACCTAAACAATGCAGGTCTCCAGAAATGGACTCAATATTTCTGAGATAAAAATTTGTGAATGTGGATGGCTGAGACCAATAAGCAGCCTTCATTAAATCTGTAATAGCAATACTATTAGCATAAGCCCAAGAAGTAGCAAGAGCTCTTACTTCATGAGCGGAAATCTTAAGCACAGACTGCTGAGAAGAAGATAAACTCTCATAAGCAGTATGGATAGTTAATTGAATCCATCTAGCAATAGAATGGACCGAAATGTCCTTTCTATTAGGCATCAAAGACAGAAAGAAACGTTTTCGTCCCTTTCTGATAAACTGAGATCTCTGTTTATAGATACATGGCGCTCTAACAGGACAGAGTAAAGGCCTACGCCCGTCTGAAGACGGAAGAGCCTTAATAACAATAGGTTCCGGATATTTATTAGGAGCCTGATTGTTAGCTAAAAAACCCACATTAGTAGTGAAGGTGATAGTGTTCCCGACACTACGATAGTGAGAATCATCCACCGACAGTGCATGAAGCTCACTGACTCTTCTAGCAGAAGAGAAAGCTAAGAGAAAAGCTGTCTTATAAGATAAGAATTTGAAATCTACTGTCCCAAGAGGTTTAAATGGCTTTTCCTTCAATTTAAGAAGAACCCAAGCTAAATTCCATTTAGGAATTAATCAAAGAGTTCTGGGTGTATTTATCGAGAAGTTTCTAACTAACTTAGATAAAGAGACATTAGATCCAATTTGTAAACTATCATGATGTGCATAGGTATCAGATAACATAGACCTATAACCCTTAATAGTAACAGGCTGCAGTTTGATTTCGTCAAACAAGTATACTAGAAAGTTTGCAATGTCTGGTATAGAGGGATCGAATACATCTACAGAATGATCCCTACACCAACGACGAAAAACCTTCCACTTAGCCGCATAGTTTAGCGAAGAGGAGGTCCTCCTTCAGTTAGAAATCGCGTCCACTGCTCGTCCTGTAAAGTGCTTGCCATGCAAGAAGGACCGCACAATGGAAAAACGTGAAGGTTGAGACCTTGCGGGTTGTGATGGAGTTGGCGCGATTTCCCCTGCGAAAGAAGATCCTCCCGTGGAGGAAGCTTCCGCGGTAGGTCCCACAACAGACACCTGAGTAGATTTATCCACGGTCTCTGTGGCGACAGAGATGCTACCAACAGAATCTTGCATTGAGATTGTTTTATCTTTAGCAATACTTGTTGAATTAACGGCGCTGGAGGATATGCATATCCTATCATTCCGTCCCAGGGGATCGACAGAGCGTCTACTGCAAATGCTCTTGGATCTGGACACGGAGACACATACGTCTGCAACTGATTGTTGAGATGTGTCGCAAATAAGTCTATCATTGGCCGTTCCCATTGGTAGCAAATCTGATTGAATACTTGTTTGTTGAGAGTCCACTCCGACGGCAACAAGCGACCCTTTCGTGAAAGGGAGTCTGCTAGCACATTCAGACGACCCGGTATGTGACGGACCGAAAGAAGAACGTGATGTTCTAGCGCAAACAGAAGGATTCTTTCCGTTAGATTGAACAACGGAACTGAATGAGTGCCTCCCTGATTCCGTATATACGCCACTACTGTCGTATTGTCGGATAGGATTTGGACATGAGCATTGTGAATAATGTTCATCCAATGACGTAACGCAAGCCAAATTGACATCATTTCCTTGATGTTTATGTGCTTGCACAGGAATTGCGGATCCCAAAGACCCTGGCATCTCGAATCCGTTGGGATTAATGATGCACCCCAACCTGTTTGACTGGCATCCGTCATAATGGTAAAACTCGGATCCGGCAACTGCAGCGGAACTCCCTGAGTTAACCACTGAATGTTTGCCCAAGTCTGAATCTCTTGTTTCACTTGATCTGACAAGAGAACGTCTACGTCGAGCGAATGAATTTTCACACTCCAATTCTGAGTCAAGAAAATTTTGAGAGGACGCGTGCGTAACCGCCCCATCGGAATGAGATCCACAGCGGCTCCGCACAGACCTATCAGTCTCATAAATTCTCTCGCTGTGACTTTGTCTGCGTGCAGACAATAGCGAGCGTAACAACTGACTAATTTCGCTCTGGTTAACGGCAGACGAACGAGATTGTTGTGCGTCTCGAAGCTCATTCCCAGATGAGTGAATGACTTGGACGGCACCAGATCCGACTTCTCCTCGTTTACTATAAAACCGAGACGTCGGAGCAATAGAAGTAGATTCTGAACATCGTTCTGAAGCGTTAACTCGTTGCCGTACCTCTGAAGAATGTCGTCCAGGTAGGCCGACGTTACCGCAGACGAATGAGCTCAGAAATAGATCATTACCGAGTTCATTACCCGAGTGAAAGCCCAGGGTGCTAGATTCAATACGAAGCACATCGCCCGGAATTGACACACCACTCCTAGGACTGCGAAGCGTAGATACTTTCGGAATGTCGGATGTACCATGACGTGAAAGTACGCGTCTTTGAGATCTATGCTTGTTGCATAATCGTTCACCCGAATACTCGCTCTGACCGACCGAATCGTCTCCATATAAAATTTCGGAGCGACGATCAACTTGTTTATCCAGCTCAAATCTATGACTGGACGGAACGAGCCATCTGGTTTCGGAACCAGAAACAGATGGCTGTAGAATCCCGGAGTTTTCTGGTTTTCTACGACCTCTACCGCGTTCTTCATTAAAAGAGACTGCACCTCTGATAACAGTGTCTCTTTTCTGCGGATTTGACGGAAGTTGAGTCCACTTTGGACTTCGAGTTAATGGAGGCTTTCGTTTGAAGGATCTCTTTAGACCTTCCGAAGTCACTCCTCTCACCCAAGGGTCGTCCGTAATCGACGCCCATTCTTGTGAAAAGCTCGACAACCTTCCACCAACCGGTACGCGATAGAGGTTTAAGCCATCACCTCCTGGACCTGCGAGGCCTGCGGTAGGAGAAACCACGTCCTCCACGACCCGCACCTCGCCCCGTCGACCTCGGGGCGTCCGACCGGTTGTCCCGGCCCGAAGGACGTCCCGAACGAGAGTCGCTACCCTGACAGTTTCTCGAATAAGACCAAGAGGACGCACCGGAACCTCTATAGGAACCTCTCTTGGGCACATTAGACCCAGAAGTGCCTGTCTTATTCTTGTCTGCTGTATCCGACTTCTTAGAAGCAGATTTGAACAACAGAGAATCCGAAGCTTTCTTTGTAATTTTATCATAAATAGCAGAAAGCTTGCCGTCAAAGAGAAGTTCTCCGGAGACCGAAGCGACTCTAAGAGAGTTCTTCACCTTAGTATCCACGAGTGTGGATGTAGCTAGGGCTGCGTCACGTCTAACCAACTCCAGGTTTGCCACTGAAAGGGCGGAGTTACACGTGGAATAAGCTACTGCCCTTGAAAGAAGTCTTAAAGAGGACTGTATATCCTGAAACTCTTTCCCTTGAAGGTGCAGTGATAACGCCTTAGTAAGGTGATCTGCGTAAGATAAGGCATCTAAATTGGCTCTGTTAGACGCAATAGCTGTTTCCAACACCGCGGTTGGAATAGAAGCCGACGACGGTAATGATAGCTCTAAGTCTTCCGCCTCGTCGTCCATACGCAGAGGAACTCTCGGAACACCCTGTCCTGCCCTGTCAAATTTATTCCTTGCATTAATGAAAGGCAGGTTGAGAGTATTAGCGGACAAGAAACCTGCTTTCCCCGTCTTGGAAGCAAGTTTAAATATAGCGTCGTTCAATAATTCAAATGTTCTTGCAACATTATTGGACTGCGACGGAAACTCGGGAGCGATGTCCCTGAACCGCTCAAAAAATTCCGAGTCCAATGACGCTATAATCCTCTTGTCCGGAACCGCAGCAGTCTGGCCCGACGGAACAACTTGAGGGAGAAAGTGCCGGATGAAGTCCACGGCAGCTTTATGTTGTTCCGAAAGGGATAGCTCCAAATCATCCGTATCCCTTTCACCATCCGGTCGGACCTGATGATGTTCCCGGTCGTCCGCCCCCGATGCTTCGGCGGAGCGTACCGACCCAGCGCCGTCGGATAATTCTCGATCCGACACCGTTTCTGTCGGCTGCTGGGATGCTGCGATAAGCTGTGCTATCTGCACAAGAATGTCCGGCGAGGAGACCTGCGGAGGCGCAGTCTTTCGCTGCTTCGCTGAGGGCAGCTCCGCATCAGATGGCTTCCGCATACTTTTTCTATGCGAACATCCGGAGTCCATCGGTCTCGAATCCCTGGCTGCCGGATGGTGTGACCTGGTCGCCGAAGAATCCTTGATCGGCGAAGCTGGTAAGATATCGGCGGTCACGCAGCCAAGGTGCGGTCGTGTGCGCTGACGAGAAGAAGAAGCCTTAGCAGTCTCCGCGGACTGCCTATACAACGGAGCGTCCCGAGCGACGGACGTATGCTCCGCTTGCGACACATTTTGTACCACAACATCTGGTCCCAGATGTTGTTGTACGAGAGAGGGGCCTCTCTCGCTCGCGGCCCGGCTGGACCTGGACGAGCTAGGAACCGGACTCAAAGGCTTCCTCCGTTCTCGCTTACTATCCGCCGTCACTGGGTGTGCATCTAGTATGTTTATAGTGCTCGCATCACCCAAAATTTCCTCCTGGACCGCATCGGACGAACCCGGCTGCCGACCCATTCGGTGAATGGACGCTACACCGGGCGAGCTAGCGGACAACATTTGTCTAATCTCCATGAGCACTTTTGCCGCTAGCTCTGAATTCATTTGTGACGACGGACGCACACTTGTAGAAGTTAACATGGAAACATCACCCTGTTCTTGTTCCTCTGAAATAGAAACTGAGAGAGTAGAGTGACCTTGCGGAGAAAGAGCCGGCATAGCCCTTTCTCCAGAAACAACATACCGTGACACACGTTTCCAATGTTTCTCATCCCAATATTGACATATAGGACAGGGATTAGTGCTAGAACACTGACTACAATTAATACAATGATCATGAAAGTCAGAGGAAGATTTCTTCCCATTACAATTTGAACAATATCCTTTCATTGTGAAAAGTCAACAACAAGTCCTAGTTACTCGCACAAACCCCTGACACAAAGATACATAATAACATGATCCATTAATAAATGAAAAAACAATTGCAAATCAAAATAATTTTGAAAAAATATTTTTTCAGCGAAGCCCAAGTTGCTGAAAAGTAATGTTGAGCCCCGATGGATCCGATGGCAAAGTGTGGTCAAAAATTTTAAATTTATATTAAATAATTAATGAGACACTTACGGATAATATAAATGTATCTTATAGTGAGATAAACTACACCAAAGGCAAACAGCCCCCCTCAAAAAAGGCTGTTGCCAATGTAAACAAACAGTGTAAAATACCAGAAAACATGACTCCAGGCACTGAAAAAACTGGCCCGAAATCAGTCATCAAAATTACAGTCTATCTGATGCAAGACAGAGACTCCCAGGGGAGAATCTGCAGAACATCAGATGGAAGATGCAGAACACAACGTTTATACACCCATGGGTGAAAACGTAACTATGGGGAAAATAACAGAAAACATTCTGTATCCAAGCAACTCTCCCAGGGAAATTTTAGAAATGAACTTTCTCAAAAATATGCCAAAAGCATGGGAGAATTGCAAGGGGGGACTTTAGAAGGCTAGGGGAGAGGAAACACTGAATAAGCAGTGCAACATTTAGCAAGAATGACAACAAGAGGCCCATGCCTCGAAAGTTAAAAAATTTATAGTAATTTATATATTTTTTATACTTACCAATGACCCAGACTTAGCTGGTGCTAACTCCACAAAAACCAGGGCCAAACACAAATTTTGCCCCCCAATCCCCAAAATTTGCATCCAAAACAAAAAGAAATGATGTCCTAAAGGACCTCCATAGTACGACTCTACTGCGCATGCGCAGTGACGCAGTCGTCCCGAAATTGGCGCCAAATATCATTCTTACTGGCAGTGCCTGGTCAGCGCTATGTACTCAGCGGGGAGGCAAGAGTTCCCAACTCAGGGAGGGCCATCCCCGTCTGGGTCATTGGTAAGTATAAAAAATATATAAATAACTATAAATTTTTTAACATTTTTATACTGTACCAATGACCCAGACTTAGCTGAATAGTAAACAGGCTGGAGGGCCTAGGACATAGAGGAAAATCCAATAAGCTCAATTATAAAATAAAGAGGTAACCCCTTAAGGAGAAAAGGAGTATTAGGCTTTACATGTATCTTTCTTATTTAATATTTAAATTAGAAAGATACACTACCCTTAATAATTGAGCACAATAACATTCATGTTCTCTATTAACATCCAGTATAACCCTTATACTAATTATTTTTAAAGCAAGCCAATAAATAAAGTAGTCCAGAGAATTGAGACTCTTTATAATCATTTAAAAGTGTCCGAGTATTGTATATTAAAGCCCGTTTGACACTTGACATATACAAATGCTTCACACCGAGCTACACTTTAAAAATAAGACATGAATGAAATTAAACATTAATATTACACTTTAAAACCATCCCGGAAGCGACTCAGAAATACTGTCTTGGAGGAGGCATTCCCTTGCTTTTCACTATAAAGCAGGTGACCTAAGGGAACACCCGCCCCCCCCCCCCCCTTCCCCTTGCCCTGGGTCAAATAGCCCAGAGCGAAGAGGGCAGCCGGACGGAGTCACTGCCGGAACAGAAAGCCTGCATAACTATAGTTGCAACTGTTTAGTGGACGACATTCTGAGCAACAGATAACGGACCTAAACAATGCAGGTCTCCAGAAATGGACTCAATATTTCTGAGATAAAAATTAGTAAATGTGGATGGCTGAGACCAATAAGCAGCCTTCATTAAATCTGTAATAGCAACACTATTAGCATAAGCCCAGGAAGTAGAGAGAGCTCTTACTTCATGAGCAGAAATCTTAAGCACAGACTGCTGAGAAGAAGATAAATCTTCATACGCAGTACGGATAGTTAACTGAATCCATCTAGCAATAGAATGGACTGAAATGTCCTTTCTATTAGGCATCAAAGACAGAAAGAAACGTTTCCGTCCCTTTCTGATGAACTGAGATCTCTGTTTATAGATACGTAGTGCTCTAACAGGACAGAGTAAAGGCCTACGCCCGTCTGAAGACGGAAGAGCCTTAATAACAATAGGTTCCGGATATTTATTAGGAGCCTGATTCTTAGCTAAAAAACCGACATTAGTAGTGAAGGTGATAGTGTTCCCAACACTACGATAATGAGAATCATCCACCGATAGTGCATGAAGCTCACTGACTCTTCTGGCAGAAGAGAAAGCTAAGAGAAAAGCTGTCTTATAAGATAAGAATTTGAAATCTACTGTCCCAAGAGGTTCAAATGGCTTTTCCTTCAATTTAAGGAGAACCCAAGCTAAATTCCACTTAGGAATTAATCTAAGAGTTCTGGGTCTATTTATCGAAAAGTTTCTAACCAATTTCGATAAAGAGACATTAGATCCAATTTGTAAACTATCATGATGTGCATAGGTATCAGATAACATAGATCTATAACCCTTTATAGTAACAGGTTGCAGTTTGATTTCGTCAAACAAGTATACTAGAAAGTTAGCAATGTCTGGTATAGAGGGATCAAATATATCAACAGAATGATCCCTACACCAACGACGGAAAACCTTCCACTTAGCCGCGTAGTTTAGCGAAGAGGAGGTCCTCCTACAGTTAGAAATCGCGTCCACTGCTCGTCCTGTAAAGTGCTTGCCATGCAAGAAGGACCGCACAACGGAAAAACGTGAAGGTTGAGACCTTGCGGGTTGTGATGTAGTTGGCGCGATTTCCCCTGCCAAAGAAGATCCTCTCGTGGAGGGAGCTTCCGCGGTAGGTCCCACAACAGACACCTGAGTAGATTTATCCACGGTCTCTGTGGCGACAGAGATGCTACCAACAGAATCTTGCATTGAGATTGTTTTATCTTTAGCAATACTTGTTGAATTAACGGCGCTGGAGGATACGCATATCCTATCATTCCGTCCCAAGGGATCGATAGAGCGTCTACTGCAAATGCTCTTGGATCCGGACACGGGGACACATACGTCTGCAACTGATTGTTGAGATGTGTCGCAAATAAGTCTATCATTGGCCGTTCCCATTGGTAGCAAATCTGATTGAATACTTGTTTGTTGAGAGTCCACTCCGACGGCAACAAGCGACCCTTTCGTGAAAGGGAGTCTGCTAGCACATTCAGACGACCCGGTATATGACGGACCGAAAGAAGAACGTGATGTTCCAACGCAAACAGAAGGATTCTTTCCGTTAGATTGAACAACGGAACTGAATGAGTGCCTCCCTGATTCCGTATATACGCCACTACTGTCGTATTGTCGGATAGAATTTGGACATGAGCATCGTGAATAATGTCCATCCAGTGACGTAACGCAAGCCAGATTGACATCATTTCCTTGATGTTTATGTGCTTGCACAGGAATAGCGGATCCCAAAGACCCTGGCATCTCGAATCCGTTGGGATTAATGATGCACCCCAACCTGTTTGACTGGCATCCGTCATAATGGTAAAACTCGGATCCGGCAACTGCAGCGGAACTCCTTGAGTTAACCACTGAATGTTTGCCCAAGTCTGAATCTCTTGTTTCACTTGATCTGACAAGAGAACGTCTACATCGAGCGAATGAATTTTCACACTCCAATTCTGAGTCAGGAAAATTTGAAGAGGCCGTGTGCGTAGCCGTCCCATCGGAATGAGATCCGCGGCGGCTCCGCACAGACCTATCAGTCTCATAAATTCTCTCGCCGTGACCTTGTCTGTATTCAGACAATAGCGAGCGTAACAACTGACTAATTTCGCTCTGGTTAACGGCAGACGAACGAGATTGTTGTGCGTCTCGAAGCTCATTCCCAGATGAGTGAATGACTTGGACGGCACCAGATCCGACTTCTCCTCGTTTACTATGAAACCGAGACGTCGGAGCAATAGAAGAAGATTCTGAACATCGTTCTGAAGCGTTAACTCGTTGCCGTACCTCTAAGAATGTCGTCCAGGTAGGCCGACGTTACCGCAGACGAATGAGCTCGGAAGTAGATCATTACCGAGTTCATTACCCGAGTGAAAGCCCAGGGTGCTAGATTCAATCCGAAGCACATGGCCCGGAACTGATACACCACTCCTAGGACTGCGAAGCGTAGATACTTTCGGAATGTCGGATGTACCATGACGTGAAAGTACGCATCTTTGAGATCTATGCTCGTTGCATAATCGTTCACCCGAATACTCGCTCTGACCGATCGAATCGTCTCCATATAAAACTTCGGAGCGACGATCAGCTTGTTTATCCAGCTCAAATCTATGACTGGACGGAACGAGCCGTCTGGTTTCGGAACCAGAAACAGATGGCTGTAGAATCCCAGCGATTCCTGGTTTTCTACGACCTCTACCGCGTTCTTCATTAAAAGAGACTGCACCTCTGATAGCAGAGCATCTCTTTTCTGAGGGTTTGACGGAAGATGAGTCCACTTTGGACTTCGAGTTAATGGAGGCTTTCGTTTGAAGGATATCTTTAGACCTTCCGAAGTCACTCCTCTCACCCACGGGTCGTCCGTAATCGACGCCCACTCTTGAGAAAAACTTGACAACCTTCCGCCAACCGGAACGCGATAGAGGTTTGAGCCATCACCTCCTGGATCTCGAGGCCTGCGGTAGGAGAAACCACGCCTTCCACGACCCGCACCTCGCCTCGTCGACCTCGGGGCGTCCGACCGATTGTCCCGGCCTGAAGGACGTCCCGAACGAGAGTCACTATCCTGACGGTCTCTCGAATAAGAGCTAGAGGACGCACCGGAACCTCTATAGGAACCTCTCTTGGGCGGATAAGACCCAGAAGTGCCCGCCTTATTCGTGTCTGCTGTATCCGACCTTTTAGGAGCGGATCTAAACAACAGAGAATCACTAGCTTTCTTTTTAATATTATCATAAATAGCGGAAAGCTTGCCGTCAAAGAGAAGATCTCCTGAGACCGAAGCGACTCTAAGAGAGTTCTTCACCTTAGAATCCACTAGTGTGGATGTAGACAGGGCTGCATCACGTCTAACCAACTCCACATTTGCCACTGAAAGGGCGGAGTTACACGTGGAATAAGCTACTGCCCTTGAAAGAAGTCTTAAGGAGGATTGTATATCCTGAAACTCTTCCCCTTGAAGACGCAGTGATAACGCCTTAGTAAGGTGATCTGCGTAAGATAAGGCATCTAAATTGGCTCTGTTAGACGCAATAGCTGTTTCCAACACTGCGGTTGGAATAGAAGCTGACGACGGTAATGATAGCTCTAAGTCTTCCGCCTCGTCGTCCATACGCAGAGGAACTCTCGGTATACCCTGACCTGCCGTGTCGAATTTATTCCTTGCATTAATGAAAGGCAGGTTGAGAGTATTTGCGGACAAGAAGCTTGCTTTCCCCGTCCTGGAAGCAAGTTTAAAAATAGCGTCGTTCAATAATTCAAATGTTCTTGCAACATTATTGGACTGCGACGGAAACTCGGGAGCGATGTCCCTGAACCGCTCGAAAAAATCAGAGTCCAATGATGCTATAATTCTCCTGTCCGGAAGCGCAGCAGTCTGGCCCGACGGAACAACTTGAGGAAGAAAGTGCCGGATGAAGTCCACGGCAGCTTTGTGTTGTTCCGAAAGGGATAGTTCCAATTCATCCGTATCCCTTTCACCATCCGGTCGGACCTCCCGATGTTCCCGGTCGTCCGCCCCCGATGCTTCGGCGGAGCGTACCGACCCAGCGCCGTCGGATAATTCTCGATCCGACACCGTTTCTGTCGGCTGCTGGGATGCTGCGATAAGCTGTGCTATCTGCACTAGAATGTCCGACGTCGAGACCTGCGGAGGAGCGGTCTTTCGCTGCTTCGCCGAGGGCAGCTCCGCATCAGATGGCTCCCGCATACTTTTCCTATGCAAACGTCCGGAGTCCATCGGTCTCGAATCCCTGGCTGCCGGATGGTGTGACCTGGTCGCCGAAGAATCCTTCATCGGCGAAGCTGGCAAAATATCGGAGGTCACGCAGCCAAGGTGCGGTCGTGTGCGCCGACGAGAAGAGGAAGCCTTAACAGTCTCTGCGGACTGCTTATACAACGGAGCGTCCCGAGCGACGGACGTATGCTCCGCTAAAGACACATTTTGTACCACAACATCTGGTCCCAGATGTTGTTGTACGAGAGAGGGGCCTCTCTCGCTCGCGGCCCGGCTGGACCTGGACGAGCTAGGAACCGGACTAAAAGGCTTCCTCCGTTCTCGATCACTATCCGCCGTCACTGGGTGTGCATCTATTATTTTTATAGTGCTCGCATCACCCAAAATTTCCTCTTGGACCGCATCGGACGAACCCGGCTGCCGAACCATTCGGTGAATGGACGCTACACCGGGCGAGCTAGCGGACGACATTTGTCTAATCTCCATGAGCACTTTTGCCGCTAGCTCTGTATTTAATTGTGACGACGGACGCACACTTGAAGAAGATAACATGGAAACATCACCCTGTTCTGGTTCCTCTGAAATAGAAACTGAGAGAGTAGAGTGACCTTGTGGAGAAAGAGCCGGCATCGCTCTTTCTCCAGAAACAACATATCGTGACACACGTTTCCAATGTTTCTCATCCCAATGTTCACATACAGGACAGGGATTAATGCGAGAACACTGACTACAATTAATGCAATAATCATGAAAGTCAGAGGAAGATTTCTTCCTATTACAATTTGAACAAGTTCCCTTCATTGTGAAAGAACAACAATAAGTCCTAGTTACTCGCAAAAACCCCTGACCCAAAGATACATAATAACATGATCCATTAATAAATGAAAAAACAATTGCAAAACAAAATAATTTTGAAAAAATATTTTTTCAGAGAAGCCCAAGTTGCTGAAAAGTAACGTTGAGCCCCGATGGATCCGATGGCAAAGTGTGGTCAAAAATTTTAAAATTATATAAAATAATTAATGAGACACTTTCGGATAATATAAATGTATCTTATAATGAGATAAACTACCTCAAAGGCAAACAGCCCCCCTCAAAAAAGGCTGTTGCCAATGAAAACAAACAGTGTAAACACAGAAGAAAACATGACTCCAGGCACTGAAAAAACTGGCCCGGAATCAGTCATCAATTACACTCTATCTGATGCAAAACAGAGACTCCCAGGGGAGAATCTGCAGAACATCAGATGGAAGATGCAGAACACAAACGTTATACACCCATGGGTGAAAACGTAACTATGGGGAAAATAACAGAAAACATTCTGTAACCAAGCAACTCTCCCAGGGAATTTTTAGAAATGAAACTTCTCAAAAATATGCCAAAAGCATGGGAGAATTGCAAGGGGGGACTTTAGAAGGTTAGGGGAGAGGAAACACTGAATAAGCAGTGCAACAATTAGCAAGAATGACAACAAGAGGCGTTTGCCTCGAAAATAGGCAACTTAACATAATTTCAACAAAAAATTTTAAGTACAGCCCTGATTATTTTTTGCCACTTCTTTTTTCCTCTCCTCCTTCTATCCTCCTTAGAATCACATTTTCTCCAAGAATTACGTGTCTGGCATCCTTTAAACTGAGATTTACAAGCACAAAGATCAGTGAGATGTTGACTGATGAAGGGCCAAACAGAGAATGATATTTGGCACCAGCTAAGTCTGGGTCATTGGTACAGTATAAAAATATAAATTAGTGTTGAAAATCTTCTTACAAAAACTTCATAAAAAAGAACAACTACAAAGTAATTATTCTTCTCCATTTCTGAATTTTGTGGTTGCTTATTCACTGACTTGAGAAAACCTGAAACCTGTTATGAGAGACCACCTGTCTTGAGAGACCACTTTTGTGTAGCCCAAAGGGTGGTCTCTCAAGACAGGTTCTACTGTATAGGTGTTACTTGGGCATTTACCTAATGAATCAGACACATCCACCCACGGAATTTACAAATTGAGCAGTTGAAAAAAAAAATTCAACAAAACCATATCATGTGACCCCTCCTCATTGGAACGAGCTCATCAAGGAATCACATAATATGATTTTGAACAGGCTATTAATTGAAAATAGAATATATTTTCACATTTGTAATTCACTAAAAAAAACAAGGAGGGGTCTTAAGCTGAGTTTGAATCATACCGTATGGTTTTGGCAATTACATTGGGTAAAGAATTGATTTAAATGAGACTTACACTAAGGCTGTACAGTACACAGGGTTAGTTACTCAGTTAAAAAAAGAAAAACTTTTACACCCAGAAAGTGTGACTAACCCTGTGCACTGCACAGAAAGGATTTTTGTATTTCTACAGCTTTTTCCTTTGTAAATAAAAATCATATCCTACTCCCACGACCTCGAAAGTGTTATTCAACTCCCACGGCGATATCCTACTCCCAGTCATTACTACCAATGATGTCAGCATGTTGAATTATTCCCCTTACGGCAAGTTATGCTGTTGTGAGTTTATGTCTGCTTTGTATACATACCGAGTGGTTCAGAAATGGCTGCATTTGCATCGAATGTGAAAATTCTAGATACAACAGATCATGAGTTTCTTTTGGAATTATTTCAATCTTATTCCACTGGGGGAGATGATGTTATTGGAGCAACCAGTAGTGACATTATTTCTTCAACTGAGGGTGCGTCAGTGGAATTTGGTCGATTCGAAATTATGGACGATAGCGAACTGACTGATTTCATTGTTCAAAATCAAAACAAAAATACGATGATGAAAACTCTTTTGGATATCCGACTGTTCCAGCAATTTCTTAAAGCAAAGTACAGTTACACAGGATAAATAGCGGACATTGACCCCAGTGATTTGTGCGATTACATTTCTCACTTTCTCGTATCAGTACGGCGCAAGGATGGCAGGGAGTATGAACCTTCCACACTTAGAGCTTTGTATTCAAGTATCAGTCGTCACTTGAAAAATGCCAATTACAGCAAATGTATTATTTCAGACTCACCGAAATCTATATTGAACTCATTGTGGCTAACATTTACTATGCATTGTGGTATGCGTGGAGGGAAGGAGCAGTATGACCTGGCATGGGGAGATGTTAGCGTTGGTCAAGATGAAACAGGGCGAAAATATCTAGTGGTGGACGAGAGACACATAAAAACCCGTAATGCCAAAAATCCTCAAAATACGCGAACGATAAAAACTAAAGCATATGAAACTTCAGTGCCGGAAAGAAATCCAGTGCGTATTTATCAATTGTACACGGAGAAACGTCCATCGGGAATGCGAGAACCAGGCTGTCCATTTTACATTTCAATTATGGCTGAAATGCAGAAACAAATCAATGAAAATTCTTATTTTGAGAAGGGCCAAAAATGGTTCAAAAACCAATGCCTGGGCATAAACCAAATCAACAAGTTCACGTCAAATATGAAAACTGACAGTGGGTTGCCTTCTGAAAAGCGATTGGCAAATCATAGTTCTTGTAAGCATCTTATTCAGAAATTGGGTGATGCAGATGTACCTCCAAACCACATTGTCCAAATATCGGGGCATAAAAATATCAACAGTATAAACAACTACTCAAGAATAAATGCTCACCAGAAAGAAACACCTCATCTATTCTCTCAAATGAATCAACTTCACGCGAATCAAATTTACAGATTTAGCCACAAATTCCGATAACAACTGTATTGAGTTTGTCAATGACGTCAACTTCAAGCCATTCCTAAAGTACAACTGCACAATCTTCTATGAATGCCATAACTACCAACCAACTATCGAGCACCTCAAATTCTATGATCCAACAACATCTTGGGAATATATTCGGAACGAGCACAATAAACAATCCAACCATAAACATTGTGATCAACCATTGCAGTTGTTCCGCCTCGAAATCCAGCGATAACACCCAATCCACTTCGAGAATATATTCTTCTTGATATTCCAACTGACAGCGAACAATAACTATGCACACATCCACACAAAGTTATAAGAAGTTGAACATGACTACTCATTCATGGTGATTGATTGAATTATTTCTTTAAAATGTGTTGATTTCCTTCATAAGTTCATATCTCCCATCACTTGAATTTCCATTTGAAAATGAGCGTCATTGCATTCTTTTCTGTTGACGTCATATTATCAGTTCATTCATTCATGTTTTTGTGTTCATGCTCCTATTTTTCTAACCGTCAAAACAAACTGAGCGACCTTGGGAAATCTAAATTTTATAGTAAATTTCCTTTCTTATTATACCTACCACAATTGTTTACTACAGGCTTGCACTACAGTGGAAGTCCCTAACTCGGATAAAATACTCTCTATTTTTGTCTTTCCCAAGCAAGTTGGGAAAGAAAAGTGGTGCAAAAGCACCAATAAAAATAAGCCAAAACTGGGTCGAGTGCAACCGGCGCAGACCCAGTACGGGACGCTCTCTCCCAAGTACAACTCCACGACTTCCGTTGCCAGTGCGCATATACCGTCTCTAAAGACTCATTCTTTTTGAATCCGTAAACGTTAGAGTTATGTGATCAGCGGGGAGGAAAGATTCTTTACCCGTAAAGAAGACGGGAGGGCCTCCATGTAAACAATTGTGGTAGGTATAATAAGAAAGGAAATTTACTATAAAATTTAGATTTCTTATCAACCTACTCACAATTGTTTACTACAGGCTGAATACACAAAAGGCTGGAGGGAATCGCATAACCAACCCCCACATAACCCTAGTGCACTGGAACCGTGAAGTAGAAGGGAGAGGTCCCGAGGCTTATCAACCATAATGTCGCAATCATTGGTAAAGGACAATGAAAAGAGACATATGAGCCTGTGTGACACACAGACAGAAAAAGGGCAGTAACAGCATAAGGCTGAAAACTGACCTCCAAGAAGCCTAATGGCTATGGCAGACAACAGCCTGAGCAGAAGAAAGAGGACCCAGGGCAAAAAGGTCCTCCGACTGCTCCTGCAACTGGCGCAAATAAAAGGTGGAGAAAGTAGAAGCATTTCTCCAGTAGGCTGCCTGCATAACATCCGACAACTTGACGGAGTTAGAATAAGCCCAAGAGGTAGACAGTGCCTGCACCTCGTGGGCAGAAATACGATTGGTAATACAATCGCCAGTTGCTAAACGACTATAAGCCGTACGAATAGCAAGACAAGTCCATCGAGAAATGGATTGAGGAGAGATCTTCTGTCGACCCGGAATGAGAGACAGAAAAAAATGTTTTCTGCCTTTCCGTATGAAGCGTGTCCGATCAAGATAAATGCGAATAGCACGGACCGGACAGAGCAAAGGGCGAGTACCCTCAACAGAGGGAAGAGCCCTGATACAGATAGGAGGAGGAGTAGTATCTGGTAACTGATTCTTAGCCAAAAAGGAGCAATCAGTGGTAAAAGTAACACTGTTGGGAGAGCTCCTAAAAAAGGCCGGGTCAACCGAGAGGGCGTGAAGCTCACTAACCCGTCTGGCCGAAGCAAATGCCATCAGAAAAGCCGTCTTATATGTGAGAAAATGCATATCCACCTGGGATAAAGGTTCGAACGGCGCCCCCCCCCCCCCCCCCCCCCCAAAGCAAAGCAGCACCCACGAAAGATTCCATCGTGGAGTAAGCTGCAAAGTCCGAGGCCTTTTCAAAGAAAAGTGCCGAACAAGCTTGGAGAGGTAAGGATTAGTGCCGATACGACGCTTCCCCACATAAGAAAAAGTCTCTGAAAGCACAGACCTGTAACCCTTGATGGTAACAGGCTGGAGACCCCGAGAATCAAACAGATATACCAGAAACTCCGCAATCTGTGAAATCGAAGGATTGGCATAATCAACAGAATGATCAGCACACCATCGACAGAAGACCTTCCATTTAGCTGCATAAGCTAAACCAGTGGAGTGCCTCCTTGAAGAAGAAATGCACTCCACTGCTCGTCTCGAAAAACCTCTACGGAGGAGACAGGACCTGACAAAAGATATGCGTGAAGGCACAACGAAGTCGGGTCGACGTGAAACCTCCTCGGGCGACCTTGACAAAGAAGGTCGCGACGTAGCGGGAGACGTGCCGGAACCGCCGCCATCAGCGAGCGGAGCTGATTGATCCACACCCGCTGAGGCGACAGGGGAGCGATCAGAATGATTCGACAACTGCAGGTTCGAATTTTGGCGAGAACCTGAGGAAGAATCGGAACCGGCGGAAAGGCGTAGCCGACTAGACCATTCCAATCGAGTGACAGAGCGTCCACGGCAAAAGCCAGAGGATCTGGACACGGGGACACGAAAGTGTCCACCTGATGGTTCCAACGAGTCGCAAAGAGGTCGATGTGGGGACGTCCCCAGAGAGCGCAAAGCGACTGGAACACTGCCCTGTGAAGCATCCACTCGGTGGAAATAACACTGCCCTGTCGGGACAGGGAGTCGGCTAGGACGTTCAGACGACCGGGAATGTGACGAACAACCACTCCGGCGTGAACATCCTGAGCGAGCAGAAGAAGATCCCGAGCTAACTCGTACATCGGAAGCGAGTGCGTGCCGCCCTGGTTCCGAATGTAAGCAACCACTGTCGAATTGTCGGATAGTAGAAGGACCTGGCGATTCGACAGGTGAGGGATCCACTGCCTGAAACTCAGAAGAAGAGCAAGAAGCTCCTTCTGGTTGATGTGTAGAGCTGCCTGATCCTGGTCCCACATCCCGTGTAGGGAAAGACCGAGAGGATCCAACGTCGCACCCCATCCGAGATCGCTGGCATCTGCCGTCAGAACGCGATCGGACGTGGGTAAGTCCAGTGGAACACCCTGCGTAATCCACTGAACATCTGTCCAGGGAAGAAGGTGAGGAAACAGAGAGTCCGGAAACGGAAGCACCTGATCCAGAGAATCTACATTCGGCCTCCAACGACTGAGCAGAAAGTGTTGGAGAGGTCTGACACGCAGCCGACCTAGAGGAATGTGATCCGTCACCGAACCGCAGAGACCGATCAGCCGGAGAAAACTCCGAGCGGTCGCGGACCTGGACTGGGACAGAGCAAAAGCTGAGAGAATCACAGCCTTGGCCTGGGGAACAGCCACCAAATTGAATTTGGTTTGGAAAGACATCCCCAGATGACAAAACGACTGAGAAGGGACCAGGTCCGACTTCTCCTCATTGACTCTGAATCCTAGCGACGTGAGCAAGCTCAACAGAGTGGCGACATCCGATTCCAGTAAGGCAGCATTGGAATGCCTCTGGAGGATATCGTCCAGATATGCCGAAGTAGTCACCCTGGACTGTGTGCGATGGAACGCTGTCACTTGCGACATCAGTCTGGTGAACGCCCAAGGAGCCAGGTTGAGGCCAAAAGGCATGGCCTTGAACTGGTAAACTCGCCCCAGAAAAGCGAACCTGAGATACTTCCGTGACGCCCGATGCATCGGAACGTGGAAGTAAGCGTCTCGCAGGTCGATGCTGGCTGCGAAATCTCCCTGGTGAATTGATTGGCGGACCGACCTGAAAGTCTCCATGCTGAACTTGGGAGCAATGATAGACTGGTTCAGGATACTCAGATCGATAACCGGTCGGAGTCGGCCGTCCTTCTTCGGCACCAAGAACAGGCGGGAATAGAAACCCACTGACTGAACGTTCTTGATGACCTCGATCGCCCCCTTTGCCAGGAGATTGGCAATCTCCGTGGACAAAAGTTCCCGACCTAAAACGTCTGAAGGAACTGTGGTTGGAAGGGGCACCCTTTACAGAGTGGGGTGCCGTCGGAAGGATATGCGCAGCCCGGACCGAACAACATCTAACACCCATGGATCGGATGTGATGGTGGTCCAATGGTCTGCGAACTCTGCTATCCTTCCTCCAACCTGGGACGAGTCGAGGTGAGGACCTTCATTTCGAGCCCCGACGAGGCCCGCGAGAGGAGAAACCACCTCCTCTGCCAAATGAAGAATCCTGAGACTTACCTCGATTCTGCCGACCCCTACCTTTACCCCGTGAGTAAGAAGTAGAGGCGGCGGCAGAAGGACCAGCCTTTTGCTTCACAGAGGAAGCAGAAGGATACTTGTTAGGCTTGGAACGGCCCTTGCCTCCCCGAGAAGGCTGATCAAGCTGACGAAACAGCAGCTGATCTTTGGAATGATGTAGGTCGTCATCCCGGACCGTCGACACGGAACCATGGAAAAGTTGCGGACCTGCCAAAGAAGCAGATCGAAGAGTAGCACGCTGCTCCTCGGGAAGGGATCGTCCTGTGTCCAGCACAGCGTCCCTTCGAACTAATTCCAAAATAGCCGTGTTACAGGCATGCGTGTGAGTAAGGTTAATAAGCGCCTTGGACAGCACACGCAAAGGAGCCTGTACCTCGTCAAACTTATCTGGAGGCAGATAAGCAGCCAAAGCTGAGACGACGTGATCTGAGAGAGAAAGCATGCCAAGCATCTCTCTAGATAAGCCCAACGTGGACTCCAGAGTCGTCATTGGAATGACGGCAGACTTGGGCTTGGAAAGCCCGAGGGAAGTGGAGTCCTGATCCAGAACCATCAAAGTCTGGCAGACTGACGGATTGGCGGAATCGTAGGAACGATAACGCACAGGAGGCAAAAAGGTGTCAACCCTGGTGAAGAACGAAGTCTTCAAAGCCTTGGAATTCAGCTTGGCATCCAATGCTGAAAAAGCTTCAACCACCTGTACCGACTGGCACGGTCGAAGGCGCCCAGAGGCAGGTTGCTCCAAAGGCTGTTGGCGCTCGACCGATGATCGCGGCCAGGCTGACACTGTCGGCTGGTTAGCAGGTTTGAGCTCAGGCAGAAACCCAAACACAAAGTCAAAAGCCGCCCCCAAGTCCGAAGACTGCTGGCCCTCGACCTCAAGCATGTCGGACTCCTCCCCAGAGTCGGAAGACACATAGCCCATCGTGGGCAAACCAGCCGACGCCTCCCATGGTGTCAGGACACCAGAGGAATCGGAAACCGGCCTGTTTCCAATCCCGGGAGGCGGCGCCATAGGAGGCGCCTGGAAACCACCCATAGCTTTGCTGGAAGCAACAGGAAGGCTCTTAGAAAGAACCTGAGTGAGTAAGGAGAGGGCCTCCCTAAGCTCACTGCCTGAACCGACCGGTTCGACAGGGGAGCGAACCGGCAAAGTGGCTTCACCTCTGACCCTCTTAACCAGCGAAGGGTCACGATCCTCCAAAACACCCGACGCGGGACGACGGGCGGCAGCCGAAACATCTGAAGGCAGACGTGTATAGGGGTACGATGCCCCCCGAGGATCAATATTGCGAGAACTCATGAGAGTCACCGCAGACCTCTGCGGGGCAGAAGGTCCAGGCTGCACAAAAGGCGTTGGTCCCCCAAAACTGGTCGTATGACCAGAGTGAGTAGACAGAAACGCCACGGAAGCCATAGTGTTTCCACTACGAACATCCGAATCCAAAGACACAACTGTGGTACTCGACGGCGAAGAGTCCACAGCGATGGGCTCGGCCGGCAGCCCCTTCCGACTTCGCCGAGTTGAAGTCAGGGAAGGCTGGGGCCGATATCCCACGTCTACAGTATCGGACAGTCCTGCAGTCCCCTGCAGCGAAAAGCCGAGGCCGGCTGAAACAGACAACGAAGCAGATGGACCAGCAGCAGTAGTAGATACGTCGAGAGTCGTTGAGGCTGGTGAAAAAGTGGAGAGAGCACACCGGCTCGGCTCCGAAGGAGGAGTCACAACCCTAGTGACAGCCTCAGATGTCGACTGCAGGGGGACCGTAGTCCCGGAACCAGGCATCTCTACACCAGAACACTCAACGGCTCCCGCAGTACCCACCACAGGAAAAGACTGCACATCCCCCACGGAGGAGGAATAACTCTCACCAGACAAAGTCGGCTCGGGAGGCCCCGAACGACCACGTTCTCCTTTCCCGCGGGAGCGGGAGGCACGGCCACGAGAACGAACGACACGATTTACTGACGCCCAGAAGGTGGAAGACCATGTTCCACAGACACCACACGGCCGCTCGGCCGAACACCCATTACAGGAGGAACACGACGAATGAACATCGTCCACATGCTTTGGCAGCAGACACTGCCCACAAGGAATTGTCCGGGGCATGAAAGAGGTGAGAGGAGCAGAGAAGGTGAGATCAGAAAACAGAACACCCCCAAAGAGAGAAA
Source organism: Pictodentalium vernedei (assembly GCA_031216915.1). Classification (NCBI taxonomy): domain Eukaryota; kingdom Metazoa; phylum Mollusca; class Scaphopoda; order Dentaliida; family Dentaliidae; genus Pictodentalium; species Pictodentalium vernedei. The sequence continues at coordinate 41,942,060 of CM062288.1, forward strand.
GGTGACAGAAACAAAGACCCCAGACGGTCGACCGGGAACCACCCAACAGGAAGACTACTCTCAACAGAAAGAAGAAACACTGTAGGAGTGGTACCCCGCTGACACCTAACTCTAACACAATTAGAAAAATTTGCAAAAAAAGCATGAACAATAATTGTGAAAATCTAAGTCCGAACCGCGTGGCCCGCGAAAATCGCGCGCGACCCGAGAGAGAGCAAATAAATATACATTATGGACATATAATAGAAAAAAGAGAATATAAAACACTGTTCCTGAGAATACAAAGGATACACTGTGGTATAATGAATCAGGAATCATCAAACATCGAGCTGGTGGAACACTGATAAGCGTGCAAAAACATCTCGACACGAAGCGGATTTTAAAAAGAATGAGTCTTTAGAGACGGTATATGCGCACTGGCAACGGAAGTCGTGGAGTTGTACTTGGGAGAGAGCATCCCGTACTGGGTCTGCGCCGGTTGCACTCGACCCAGTTTTGGCTTATTTTTATTGGTGCTTTTGCACCACTTTTCTTTCCCAACTTGCTTGGGAAAGACAAAAATAGAGAGTATTTTATCCGAGTTAGGGACTTCCACTGTAGTGCAATTGTGAGTAGGTTGATAAGAAACTGCTCTTGGATGATGCAAGAGGGGTATTTGTGTTGCAGATATTATCAGGGAAATATAATAAACACAATAGTTCACTGCTTACATTGGAAAAGAAACATGAACACAGTGAATTTGAGATTCTTTTGTTTTGATTGTGGTTGTGATTTCTCAGTAATTTTTTTTTTTAATGGGGTTTAATGACAAGCTAAATAAAAATTGAATAAATAGACAATAGTGAACTGTCTGGATTGACATATGTGGTTTATCCTCGAGTGTGATGCGGAAGGTTTATTTTTTACGAGGCGAAGCCGAGTAAAAAATAATCCCTGCATCACACGAGAGGATAAACACGTACATCGGTCCAGACAGTTCACTATTGTGTTTATTATATTTCCCATTCATTTTTATTGACAGCAGGTATGAAATAGATAACTAACTCTCGGAAACTATGTGAAACAACTTGCATCGCCCCATGGCATGCATAGAAATATATAAACCAGCTGCTGTTAATTTGTGACTTAACGTTCCATTATTCAAGAATCGAACAAATGTGCATTGTAAATTTTCTAACTGGAAATCAACTGAATGTATCTGTATTGTGGTGAATTGGATTGTTTCTTGGAATATTTCATTCAGCATTTCTGGGAATAGTTGTTGGAACGTAATGTTTATAATGGGATTGTTGATGGTAGCTTGGCCAAAAATGTTTCGTCAACCTTCACATGTCAATTAAAATAGTCCGTCAGCGCTGAGAGTTGAATAACATTTTGAGAGTGTAATATCACCGTCGATTAGGATAACGATATTTATAGTTCAGGAAAAAACAAGTGAAAATATAATAAATAGACAATAGTTCACTGCCTCGTGAAAATAATCCCCGCATCCCAAGAGAGAATAAACATCGTAAGTTACTCCAATTAACTGGTGAGATTCTACAGTGTTACAAAGAAAGCGGAGAGAGAAATTTGATAGGATTGATTTGATAGGATTGAGACTGGGTCATGATCTAGTCAAATTTCTCTGCCTGCTTTTGTGTTCACAGTACTCTGTATTAGGTGGTCTCAGGGGTAGTATGCTATGTTTTGAAAATTTATTTATTTATTGGTGTTCAACTCTTTACCTAACAAGATACCATAATTTATTTTATCATATGACTCGTCCGTTTTGTTCACTTTAAAACATTTGATATTTTGTTTTCATATTAATCAGTGATAAATGAAGCCTTCTGTCAATTTCACTGGTCAGTTTCAAAACTAGACAATTTGATTGGCTAAACAAAATGCAACTGGGTCACATTTGCATAATTTCAGTAGGGAGAATTTACGTTATCCGTCCTATCTAGGGTCAGTTATATTGTATTCATCTTTTACCTACAAGAAAAACGACATTCATTTTTTTTTTATATTTTCACTTTTTGCTTCCAAAACATAGGTTATGACCCCTCATTGGAACGAGCTCAACGAGCTCGTTCCAATGAGGGATCATAACCTATGTTTTGGAAGTAAAAAATGAAAGTTCTTAGTTATACGAGGATGTTTTGTCCATTTCTGCAACTCAAGTTAGGCGATGGGTTAAAAAATCATACTAAGTGGCTAATTTGTGCATGTGTGTGTGTGTCATATGATAAATAGAATATGAAATGAGTGTTTTTCTCATATAATATTTATGAAACTCGTTCGAATTTTCCGTTTGGGCTCGCCAAAACGGAAAATTCTTAGACTCGTTTCATAAATATTATATTTGAAAAACACTCATTCCATATCCTCTATATTTTAAATATTATTTTTTCAAAAATTTTCAATAAAAACAAGCTATTAATTGAAAATAGAATATGTTTTCATTTTTGGAATTCACTTCCAAAAATATTTCTGCAATCTAGCTTAACTATTTCCATTAGTTCCTTGAATCCAGCACCTTATGTAACAACCTGTAGCCAACAAGCCCCATACATTTTACAGCCTTTGTCAGTGTATATTTTCATGTAGTGTGTGATATGGCAGTTGCCAATTTTTAATAACCAGAAAGTGTGACTAATCCTGCACAGGCCAAATGGTACAGTGGAATCCTGTTAATTGAATAGCCACTTCGCCAATGAAAATTATTCAATTAACAGGAGTATTCAATTAATAGGGATTGTCACTTTCCTGTATTCTAGAGATAAATTTAGCATTTATTCTATTATATCTTGTTTGACTGAGCTCCATGAGCTCTGTCAAACAAGATGTAGTAGATTAAATGCCTGTATTGAATGTACTGAGGCCAAATAGGTCTATAAACAAAGGAAAACTGGGGAGAGTCGGGGTAATTTCTCAACAAGGTACAAGATTTTTTATTCAATTAACAGGAGTTTACACTATAACCTATATTCAATTAACAGGTCAAATTTGTACTGGAGGTATGGTAAATGGTTTTGTGTTGGGAAATTATATTCAATTAACAGGAATATACAATTAAGAGATATCCAGTTAAGTGGGTTTCACTGTATTCATGTTTTCAATGTAAAAATTTTTTTCTGGGTTGTTTCCTGCCCATGTAGTTTTCAGTAATGACAATAGTGTGTGTGCTGTTGCTGGATGAACAGCTCATAGTGCTTAGTGAGCTTTTGGCCATTACACTGTTGGCCATATTAGCTGCGGGATGCTAAATTAGTAATAAACTGTATAAATTCTCAAAACTGAGCAGGAGATTCCAGCTTGGTTACTATACCCATAAGGTGGAATTTTATTGAGCTACGTGCCTGACCAGTTTCATTCGAATTTGAACTCATCAGTGCTGATATATTTCACAATCTCAGCCCCTATGTATACCGTTTGGTGTGGCAGTACTGTCTCACTGTGCAGGTACCATAATTATATGTGTGTTGGTACCATTTGTTTGTTTGGAAGTACCGTTTTTCTCTGCCTTTTTGGTGTGGCGCCATGTGTCAGACAGTTTTGTTGGTGAAGGAACCCAGAGTACCTACAGAGAACCATGAGCTATGGAAAGCACTGATCAGACTTCCCAACGTACTAACTATGCATAAGCAGCGTTAGTATTGGATGAAGACAAGTGCACCATCAATGTGCAGTACACCTTAGTACAGAGCAACACCTTACCCCTACACAGGCAATTAGAATTAGGTAGTATTTTATTTACAAAAGCTCTCGATGCAGTGGGGTGATTCGATCAAGATCTGATCCTGAAAGAGGCCAATTTTGTGATGACAGTAGTATACCTGTGGAACTTGTTTCTTTGCATTCTGTAACTGTAGAGTATATTTTCTCTTCAGCTCATCAAGATCATTCAGTCGTCCTTCCTCACTTTCTTCTAATTTTTTTTTCAGATCAGCTATTTTGGCTGAATGCTCTGCAGATAGATTAGATTCCCTGAAAAAGGTAGTTAAAAAGTAAAAAAGAAATTTAGGTTCAATAAAATAAAAAATCTGTTTCTCAGGCCCTCCCGCATGGTCCTTTTGGCTGCCGCATACACTCTTTTTATGACCAATGCAAACTTGAAAAAATAAAAATTAAATGGTTTATGTCTGATATTTTACACAAGTTAATAAAATTGATAAATTTGTCCCTTGAGTGCAACAAGGCTTTGCAATGCTTTAGCATTTCAAAGCCTTGTTGCACCCAAGAGACGAAATACACCACCACCCTTGCTATTCTGTAGATTATGAGGCCTAAAACATAAAATAAATCAAGAATATGAACTTCTGATGTAAGTAATTACAAAAATAAAATATAAAATAAAAAAACGCCTGCCCGCATGCAATTTTACAAAACTTGGCCTGAGAAACAGAACATCTACTTTGTGTGGCCTTATCTTGTAGTTAAAATTAACCGATGCATTGAATTTTATTTATATTTCCAAAAAATCTGTAGTTAATCCCTTACCTGATCAGGGTCCCTGCAGACAAGGACTGATAAAATTCAAGGCTATTCAAGTCCATTTCATGATATATTTCAGCATTTTTCAAGGCCATACAACTGTCAAATTCGAGGATTTTTAAAGCCTGCCTTCACTAGTCCTAACTAGGACCCTTCTGTCATTACTCCTCCCACTTCCCTTCAAGGGAAGTGGGAGGAGGGAGTAATGACCTGAGGGTCCCAGAGAGTACTATGCCTTCATAAATTCAAGCATATAAAACTACATGTATCTAGTTATTATTACGTGAGTTAATAGCATTTTTGTTTCATGAATATTCATTCAAGGCTTTTCAAGGCCTCCTGGTATATTTTCAAGAATTTAAAGGCCTTGGGTACCCTTAGTCAAATTCAAGGCCATTCCTTGAATCCAAGGCCCGGCAGAAACCCTGCTAATGTAAAAGTCATATCCGGTAAGCACAATGCACAAAAATTGCTATTCACAATTATAATTTATTTCAATACAGTAGAATCCTCTTAATTGAATATCCATTTTGCCAAAAATTATTCAATTAACAGGAGTATACAATTAACAGGGATTTCATCAGTTTCCTTGTTCTGAAGGTAAACTGAGCATTTATTCTATTATATCTTGTTTGACAGAGCTCATAGAGCTCTGTCAAACAAGATTTAATAGAATAAATGCCTGTATTGGATTTAGTGAGGCCAAAAAGGTTGATAAATAAGGGGAATTTGGTGCGTGTCACTGTAATTTTTTCGACATATTACAAAAATTTATATACAATTAACAGGAGTTTACTCTACAATCCATATGCAATTAACAGTTTGTACTGAGGGTATGGTAAATGGTTTTGTGTTTGAAAATGAAAGTGTCAATGACACTGTAGCTTAACTTGTGTGTTGTGTTTGATGAAAAGGATAATGTTCAATGTTACTGAAAGGATTATGAAATAAGACAAGAATTGTGATAATTGGGAATACGTTCATTTCTGTTCCCTGTGTGCTATGTTTATGATAAAATAATATGAGGTGTACACTGTACTAAAGAGCTGAGGGGTGGGTTAATATGACCTCACAGTTAATGTATGTGGCTCTCACAGTTAACGTATATCAACAAAAGTTACCAAGTTACAGTGAAATTATTCCAAAACGAGTCATCCTATCAAGTTACATTAAAATCCCCTCATAAATATGGCCTGTAGACTGTGCTAAAGGTTTTCGGGCTTCGGGCCCCTGTAGCCATCAGTTTCCCAATTGCATCCAAAGGGGATGTTCTCATCTAGATATTATATGAAGTCAATCTACCAAGTTACAATGAAATCCCTTAATAAATATGACCTGTAGACTGTGCTAAAGGTTTTTGGGCTTTGGGCTCTGGCAGCCATCATGGTTGAATGATCACAACCAAAAGGGGACATTCTCATCTGGACACTATTTGGAATCATCCTACCAAGCTACAATGAAATCCCTTCATAATTATGACCTGTAGACTTTTCTAAAGGTTTTTGGGCTTTGGAAGCCGTCACAGTCTCCCAATCATGTCCAAAAGGGGACATTCTCATCTAGACATTATATGAAGTCAACCTACCAAGTTACAATGAAATCCCTTCATAAATATGACCTGTAGACTGTGCTAAAGGTTTTCAGGCTTCGGGCTCAGGCAGCCATCATGGTTGAATGATCGCAACCAAAGGAGACAATCTCATCTGGGCATCATCTGGAGTGATCCTGCGAAGTTACAATGAAATCCCTTCATAAAATTGACCTGTAGACTGTACTCAAGGTTTTTGGGCTTCGGGCACCTGTAGCCATCACAGCTGACCAATCACGACCAAAAGGGGATGTCATCATCTAGGCATTATATGGAGTCAACCTAACAGGTTACAATGAAATCCTTCTATAAATATAACCTTTTGCCTATGCTAAAGGTTTTTGGGCTCGGGCACCCATCAAGGCTGAATGATCACGGCCAAAATGGGACGTTCTCATCTAGACATTATTTGGAGTCATCCTACCAAGTTACAATGAAATCCCTTCATAAATATGACCTGTAGACAGTGCCAAAGGTTTTCGGGCTTCGGGCACCTTTAGCCGTCAAAGTTGACCAATCATGTCCAAAAGGGGACGTTCTCATCTAGACATTATATGAAGTCAACCTACCAAGTTACAATGAAATCCCTTCATAAATATGACCTGTAGACTGTGCTTAAGGTTTTCGGGCTTCGGGCTTGGGCAGCCATCATGGTTGAATGATCGCAACCAAAGGGGACAATCTCATCTGGGCATCATCTGGAGTGATCCTGCGAAGTTACAATGAAATCCCTTCATAAATATGACCTGTAGACTGTGCTCAAGGTTTTCGGGCTTCGGGCACCTGTAGCCATCACAGCTGACCAATCACGACCAAAAGGGGATGTCATCATCTAGGCATTATATAGAGTCAACCTAACAGGTTACAATGAAATCCTTCTATAAATATAACCTTTTGCCTATGCTAAAGGTTTTTGGGCTCGGGCACCCATCAAGGCTGAATGATCACGGCCAAAATGGGACGTTCTCATCTAGACATTATTTGGAGTCATCCTACAAAGTTACAATGAAATCCCTTCATAAATATGACCTGTAGACAGTGCCAAAGGTTTTCGGGCTTCGGGCCCCTGTAGCCGTCACAGTAGCCCAATCATGTCCAAAAGGGGACGTTCTCATCTAGACATTATATGAAGTTAACCTACCAAGTTACAATGAAATCCCTTCATAAACATGATCTGTAGACTGTGCTAAAGGTTTTTGGGCTTCGGGCTTGGGCAGCCATCATGGCTGAATGATCGCAACCATAGGGGACAATCTCATCTGGGCATCATCTGGAGCGATCCTAAGACGTTACAATGAAATCCCTTCATAAATATGACCTGTAGACTGTGCTCAAGGTTTTTGGGCTTCGGGCACTAGCAGCCATCACAACTGACCAATCACGACCAAAAGGGGATGTCATCATCTAGGCATTACATGGAGTCAACTTAACAGGTTACAATGAAATCCTTCCATAAATATGACCTTTTGCTTATGCTAAAGGTTTTTGGGTTCGGGCACCCATCAAGGCTGCATGATCGCGATCAAAATGGGACGTTCTCATCAAGACATTATTTGGAGTCATCCTACCAAGTTACAATGAAATCCCTTCATAAATATGACCTCTAGACTGTGCTAAAGGTTTTCGGGCTTTGGGCCCCTGTAGCCGTCACAGTTGCCCAATCATGCCCAAAAAGTGACTTTCTCATCTAGACATTATATGAAGTCAACCCACCAAGTTACAATGAAATTCCTCAATAAATAAGACCTGTAGACTGTGGTAAAGGTTTTCGGGTTTTGGGCTCGGGCAGTCCTCACAGTTGGCAGATCATGCCCAAATGGGGAAATTCTCATCTAGACATCATAAGGAGTCATCCTACCAAGTTACAATGAAATCCCTCCACATTAAACATGACCTGCAGACTGTGCTAAAAGTTTTTGGGTTTCGGGCTTGGGCAGCCATCGCGGTTGATAGATCATGCCCAAAAGGGGACGTTCTCATCTAGGCATTATACAGAGGCATCCTACCAAGTTACAATGAAATCCCTTCATAAATACGACCTGTAGACTGTGCTAATGGTTTTTGGGTTTTGGGCTCGGGCAGCCATACCGGTTGCCCGATCTCGACCAAAAGGGGACGTTCTCATCTAGACATGACCCCAAACCTGCAAATGAAATTTTGTGACGATCAGACAAGAACTGCGGGGTGTAGCCCGTGCTAAAGGAAAATGTGAACAGACGTCACAGACTCACAGACTAACAGACTCACAGACTCACAGACTAACAGACTTCCGCACGCGTGATGGCAATAGCTTATCTTGACTATGTCAAGTTAAGCTAATTATATTCAATTAACAGGGATATACAATTAGGTGATATCCAATTAAGTGGGCTCCACTGTATTGTCCTCCAAAATATACTCTAGGACTCTCATTGGAACATGTTAAAGAAGTTTATTCTAATGAGGGGTATGAGGAGCAATAAGCTATGTTTTGAAGGTGAAAATGAAGTTTTTTTCCCAGTTATTCCAGTGCTGATCATGTTTAGTTTTACATGTATCTTTCTTATTTAATATTAAATTAGAAAGATACACTACCCTTAATAATTGAGCACAATAACATTCATGTTCTCTATTAACATCCAGTATAACCCTTATACTAATTATTTTTAAAGCAAGCCAATAAATAAAGTAGTCCAGAGAATTGAGACTCTTTATAGTCATTTAAAAGTGTCCGAGTATTGTATATTAAAGCCTGTTTGACACTTGACATATACAAATGCTTCACACCGAGCTACACTTTAAAAATAAGACATGAATGAATTTTAACATTAATATTACACTTTAAAACCATCCCGGAAGCGACTCAGAAATACTGACTTGGAGGAGGCATTCCCTTGCTTTTCACTATAAAGCAGGTGACCTAAGGGAACACCCGCCCCCCCCCCCCCCCTTCCCCTTGCCCTGGGTCAAATAGCCCAGAGCGAAGAGGGCAGCCGGACGGAGTCACTGCCGGAACAGAAAGCCTGCATAACTATAGTTGCAACTGTTTAGTGGACGACATTCTGAGCAACAGATAACGGATCTAAACAATGCAGGTCTCCAGAAATGGACTCAATACTTCTGAGATAAAAATTCGTAAATGTGGATGGCTGAGACCAATAAGCAGCCTTCATTAAATCTGTAATAGCAACACCATTAGCATAAGCCCAGGAAGTAGAAAGAGCTCTTACTTCATGAGCAGAAATCTTAAGCACAGACTGCTGAGAAGAAGATAAATCTTCATAAGCAGTATGGATAGTTAATTGAATCCATCTAGCAATAGAATGGACTGAAATGTCCTTTCTATTAGGCAACAAAGACAGAAAGAAACGTTTCCGTCCCTTTCTGATAAACTGAGATCTCTGTTTATAGATACATAATGCTCTAACAGGACAGAGTAAAGGCCTACGCCCGTCTGAAGACGGAAGAGCCTTAATAACAATAGGTTCCGGATATTTATTAGGAGCCTGATTCTTAGCTAAAAAACCCACATTAGTAGTGAAGGTGATAGTGTTCCCAACACTATGATAATGAGAATCATCCACCGATAGTGCATGAAGCTCACTGACTCTTCTAGCAGAAGAGAAAGCTAAGAGAAAAGCTGTCTTATAAGATAAGAATTTGAAATCTACTGTCCCAAGAGGTTCAAATGGCTTTTCCTTCAATTTAAGAAGAACCCAAGCTAAATTCCACTTAGGAATTAATCTAAGAGTTCTGGGTCTATTTATCGAAAAGTTTCTAACCAACTTAGATAAAAAGACATTAGATCCAATTTGTAAACTATCATGATGTGCATAGGTATCAGATAACATAGATCTATAACACTTTATAGTAACAGGCTGCAGTTTGATTTCGTCAAACAAGTATACTAGAAAGTTTGCAATGTCTGGTATAGAGGGATCGAATATATCTACAGAATGATCCCTACACCAACGACGAAAAACCTTCCACTTAGCCGCATAGTTTAGCGAAGAGGAGGTCCTCCTACAGTTAGAAATCGCGTCCACTGCTCGTCCTGTAAAGTGCTTGCCATGCAAGAAGGACCGCACAACGGAAAAACGTGAAGGTTGAGACCTTGCGGGTTGTGATGGAGTTGGCGCGATTTCCCCTGCGAAAGAAGATCCTCCCGTGGAGGAAGCTTCCGCGGTAGGTCCCACAACAGACACCTGAGTAGATTTATCCACGGTCTCTGTGGCGACAGAGATGCTACCAACAGAATCTTGCATTGAGATTGTTTTATCTTTAGCAATACTTGTTGAATTAACGGCGCTGGAGGATACGCATATCCTATCATTCCGTCCCAAGGGATCGACAGTGCGTCTACTGCAAATGCTCTTGGATCCGGACACGGAGACACATACGTCTGCAACTGATTGTTGAGATGTGTCGCAAATAAGTCTATCATTGGCCGTTCCCATTGGTAGCAAATCTGATTGAATACTTGTTTGTTGAGAGTCCACTCCGACGGCAACAAGCGACCCTTTCGTGAAAGGGAGTCTGCTAGCACATTCAGACGACCCGGTATGTGATGGACCGAAAGAAGAACGTGATGTTCTAGCGCAAACAAAAGGATTCTTCCCGTTAGATTGAACAACGGAACTGAATGAGTGCCTCCCTGATTCCGTATATACGCCACTACTGTCGTATTGTCAGATAGGATTTGGACATGAGCATCGTGAATAATGTCCATCCAGTGACGTAACGCAAGCCAAATTGACATCATTTCCTTGATGTTTATGTGCTTGCACAGGAATTGCGGATCCCAAAGACCCTGGCATCTCGAATCTGTTGGGATTAATGATGCACCCCAACCTGTTTGACTGGCATCCGTCATAACGGTAAAACTCGGATCCGGCAACTGCAGCGGAACTCCCTGAGTTAACCACTGAATGTTTGCCCAAGTCTGAATCTCTTGTTTCACTTGATCTGACAAGAGAACGTCTACATCGAGCGAATGAATTTTCACACTCCAATTCTGAGTCAAGAAAATTTGAAGAGGACGTGTGCGTAACCGCCCCATCGGAATGAGATCCGCGGCGGCTCCGCACAGACCTATCAGTCTCATAAATTCTCTCGCCGTGACTTTGTCTGCGTGCAGACAATAGCGAGCGTAACAACTGACTAATTTCGCTCTGGTTAACGGCAGACGAACGAGATTGTTGTGCGTCTCGAAGCTCATTCCCAGATGAGTGAACGACTTGGACGGCACCAGATCCGACTTCTCCTCGTTTACTATAAAACCGAGACGTCGGAGCAATAGAAGAAGATTCTGAACATCGTTCTGAAGCGTTAACTCGTTGCCGTACCTCTGAAGAATGTCGTCCAGGTAGGCCGATGTTACCGCAGACGAATGAGCTCGGAAGTAGATCATTACCGAGTTCATTACCCGAGTGAAAGCCCAGGGTGCTAGATTCAATCCGAAGCACATCGCCCAGAATTGATACACCACTCCTAGGACTGCGAAGCGTAGATACTTTCGGAATGTCGGATGTACCATGACGTGAAAGTACGCATCTTTGAGATCTATGCTCGTTGCATAATCGTTCACCCGAATACTCGCTCTGACCGATCGAATCGTCTCCATATAAAACTTCGGAGCGACGATCAGCTTGTTTATCCAGCTCAAATCTATGACATGACGGAACGAGCCGTCTGGTTTCGGAACCAGAAACAGATGGCTGTAGAATCCCTGAGATTCCTGGTTTTCTACGACCTCTACCGCGTTCTTCATTAAAAGAGACCGCACCTCTGATAACAGAGCGTCTCTTTTCTGCGGATTTGATGGAAGATGAGTCCACTTTGGACTTCGAGTTAATGGAGGCTTTCGTTTGAAGGATATCTTTAGACCTTCCGAAGTCACTCCTCTCACCCAAGGGTCGTCCATAATGGACGCCCATTCTTGTGAAAAGCTCGACAACCTTCCGCCAACCGGAACGCGATAGAGGTTTAAGCCATCACCTCCTGGACCTGCGAGGCCTGCGGTAGGAGAAACCACGTCTTCCCCGGCCCGCACCTCGCCCCGTCGACCTCGGGGCGTCCGACCGATTGTCCCGGCCTGAAGGACGTCCCGAACGAGAGTCGCTATCCTGATGGTCTCTCGAATAAGACCAAGAGGACACACCGGAACCTCTATAGGAACCTCTCTTGGGTGCATTAGACCCAGAAGTGCCTGTCTTATTCGTGTCTGCTGTATCCGACTTCTTAGGAGCAGATTTGAACAACAGAGAATCCTTAGCTTTCTTTGTAATTTTATCATAAATAGCGGAAAGCTTGCCGTCAAAGAGAAGTTCTCCTGAGACCGAAGCGACTCTAAGAGAGTTCTTCACCTTAGAATCCACTAGTGTGGATGTAGCTAGGGCTGCGTCACGTCTAACCAACTCCAGATTTGCCACTGAAAGGGTGGAGTTACACGTGGAATAAGCTACTGCCCTTGAAAGAAGTCTTAAAGAGGATTGTATATCCTGAAACTCTTTCCCCTGAAGGCGCAGTGATAACGCCTTAGTAAGGTGATCTGCGTAAGATAAGGCATCTAAATTAGCTCTGTTAGACGCAATAGCTGTTTCCAACACCGCGGTTGGAATAGAAGCTGACGACAGTAATGATAGCTCTAAGTCTTCCGCCTCGTCGTCCATACGCAGAGGAACTCTCAGTATACCCTGTCCTGTCGTATCGAATTTATTCCTTGCATTAATGAAAGGCAGGTTGAGAGTATTAGCGGACAAGAAACCTGCTTTCCCCGTCCTGGAAGCAAGTTTAAATATAGCGTCGTTCAATAATTCAAATGTTCTAGCAACATTATTGGACTGCGACGGAAACTCGGGAGCGATGTCCCTGAACCGCTCAAAAAGTCCAATGACGCTATAATTCTCTTGTCCGGAACCGCAGCAGTCTGGCCCGACGGAACAACTTGAGGGAGAAAGTGCCGAATGAAGTCCACGGCAGCTTTATGTTGTTCCGAAAGGGATAGCTCCAAGTCATCCGTATCCCTTTCACCATCCGGTCGGACCTCATGATGTTCCCGGTCGTCCGCCCCCGATGCTTCGGCGGAGCGTACCGACCCAGCGCCGTCGGATAATTCTCGATCCGACACCGTTTCTGTCGGCTGCTGGGATGCTGCGATAAGCTGTGCTATCTGCACAAGAATGTCCGGCGTCGAGACATGCGGATGCGCAGTCTTTCGCTGCTTCGCCGAGGGCAGCTCCACATCAGATGGCTCCCGCATACTTTTCCTATGCGAACGTCCAGAGTCCATCGGTCTCAAATCCCTGGCTGCCGGATGGCGTGACCTGGTCGCCGAAGAATCCTTGATCGGCGAAGCTGGTAATATATCGGCGGTCACGCAGCCAAGGTGCGGTCGTGTGCGCTGATGAGAAGAGGAAGCCTTAACAGTCTCTGCGGACTGCTTATACAACGGAGCGTCCCGAGCGACGGACGTATGCTCCTCTAAAGGCACATTTTGTACCACAACATCTGGTCCCAGATGTTGTTGTATGAGAGAGGGGCCTCTCTCGCTCGCGGCCCGGCTGGACCTGGACGAGCTAGGAACCGGACTCAAAGGCTTCCTCCGTTCTCGCTTACTATCCGCCGTCACTGGGTGTGCATCTATTATGTTTATAGTGCTCGCATCACCCAAAACTTCCTCTTGGACCACATCGGACGAACCCGGCTGCCGAACCATTCGGTGAATGGACGCTACACCGGGCGAGCTAGCGGACGACATTTGTCTAATCTCCATGAGCACTTTTGCCGCTAGCTCTGAATTCATTTGTGACGACGGACGCACACTTGTAGAAGATAACATGGAAACATCACCCTGTTCTGGTTCCTCTGAAATAGAAACTGAGAGAGTAGAGTGACCTTGCGGAGAAAGAGCCGGCATCGCCCTTTCTCCAGAAACAACATGTCGTGACACACGTTTCCAATGTTTCTCATCCCAATATTCACATATAGGACAGGGATTAATGCGAGAACACTGACTACAATTAATACAATGATCATGAAAGTCAGAGGAAGATTTCTTCCTATTACAATTTGAACAACGTCCCTTCATTGTGAAAGAACAACAAAAAGTCCTAGTTACTCGCAAAAACCCCTGACACAAAGATACATAATAACATGATCCATTAATAAATGAAAAAACAATTGCAAATCAAAATAATTTTGAAAAAATATTTTTTCAGCGAAGCCCAAGTTGCTGAAAAGTAACGTTGAGCCCCGATGGATCCGATGGCAAAGTGTGGTCAAAAATTTTAAATTTATATTAAATAATTAATGAGACACTTACGGATAATATAAATGTATCTTATAGTGAGATAAACTACAGCAAAGGCAAACAGCCCCCCTCAAAAAAGGCTGTTGCCAATGTAAACAAACAGTATAAAAACACCAGAAAACATGACTCCAGGCACTGAAAAAACTGGCCCGGAATCAGTCATCAAATTACACTCTATCTGATGCAAAACAGAGACTCCCAGGGGAGAATCTGCAGAACATCAGATGGAAGATGCAGAACACAACGTTATACACCCATGGGTGAAAACGTAACTATGGGGAAAATAACAGAAAACATTCTGTAACCAAGCAACTCTCCCAGGAAATTTTAGAAATGAAATTTCTCAAAAATATGCCAAAAGCATGGGAGAATTGCAAGGGGGGACTTTAGAAGGCTAGGGGAGAGGAAACACTGAATAAGCAGTGCAACATTTAGCAAGAATGACAACAAGAGGCCCATGCCTCGAAAATAGGCAACTTAACATAATTTCATCAAAAAATTTTAAGTACAGCCCTGATTATTTTTTGTCACTTCTTTTTCCTCTCCTCCTTCTATCCTCCTTAGAATCACATTTTCTCCAAAAATTACGTGTCTGGCATCCTTTAAACTGAGATTTACAAGCACAAAGATCAGTGAGATGTTGACTGATGGAGGGCCAAACAGAGAATGATAATTGGTGCCAATTTCGGGACGTCTGCGTCACTGCGCGTGCGCAGTAGAGGCGTAGTATGGAGGTCCTTTAGGACATGATTTCTTTTTGTTTTGGATGCAAATTTTGGGGATTGGGGGGCCAAATTTGTGTTTGGCCCTGGTTTTGTTAGAGTTAGCACCAGCTAAGTCTGGGTCATTGGTACAGTATAAAAATATGAACTTTCTGTTAACCCTTTACCCAACGAATCGCCCGCATCCACCCGCGTAATATTCAAATTCACCAGCTGAAGAAATACTATTTTTTCGAAAAATTTCAACAAAACCATATCATGTGACCTCTCTTTGGAACGAGCTCGTCGAGCTCGTTCCAAAGAGGGGTCACATGATATGGTTTTGTTGAAATTCTTTGAAAAAATTTAAAAAATGATATTTAAAATAATAAATTTTGAAATCATCTGCGTTGGGTAAAGGGTTAAAATTAACCGACGCCTTAATTTCAATATAAATTTCCTATGAATCAGCAGTCAAAGAATAATTCTACCCATTGTCCAAATGAAAGACTATAATGAAGTCTGAAAGTTCAAAAATTTATAGTAATTTATATATTTTTTATACTTACCAATGACCCAGACTTAGCTGGTGCTAACTCTTAAATTCTAGGGCCAAACACAAATTTCTCACCCCCCCCACCCCACAATCCCCCAAATTAGCATCAAAATCCCAAAATTAGATGTCCTATGTGGTCCTCCATACTTTTATCCACTGCGCATGTGCAGTAGTCAAGGAAGTCCGAAATTGGAGCCAAATCCTCATTCTTACAACCAGAGCCTGGTAAGTGTTATGTAATCAGCGAGGAGGTATGAGTTCCCAACTCATGGGAGGGCCATCCCCGTCTGGGTCATTGGTAAGTATAAAAAATATATAAATTTAATACTATAAATTTTTTAGCATTTTTATACTGTACCAATGACCCAGACTTAGCTGAATAGAAAAAAGGCAGGAGGGCCTAGGACATAAAGGAAAATCCAATAGACTCAATTACATGGAAACAGAATTATCCCCTCAAGGAGAAGAGAACAGGTTTTACATGTATCTTTCTTGTTTGCATCAAAAAAAGAAAGATAGAATACCATTCCATAATTGAGCACAATAAACATCAATGATCTCTATTAACATCCAGTATAATCCATTATACTAATCTTATTAAAGGAAAGCCAATAATTAAAGATAGTCCACATAATGAGACTCTTTATACTCATTAAAAAGTATCCGAGGATTGTATATTAATTTAGTGCTTGTATGATCCGTGACATATACAAATGTTCCACACCGAGCTACACTTTAAAAATATTGTATGAAAATTAGCTTTACTCTTTAAAACCATCCCGGTCCTCCATACCTTATATCCACTGCACATGCGCAGTGTCAAGGAGGTCTCGAAATTGGCTCAAAAAGTCATTCTTACAACCAGTGCCTGGTAAGCATTATGTAATCAGCAGGGAGGTAAGAGTTCCCAACTCTTGGGAGGGCCATCCCCATCTGGGTCATTGGTAAGTATAAAAAATATATAATATATAAATTACTATAAATTTTTCAACATTTTTATACTGTACCAATGACCCAGACTTAGCTGAATAGAAAAATAATAAACATCAATGATCTCTATTAACATCCAGAATAACCCATTATACTAATCTTTTTAAAGGAAAGCCAATAAATAAAGATAGTCCAGAGAATGAGACTCTTTATACTTATTTAAAAGTGTCCGAGGATTGTATATTAGCGCTCGTATGACACGTGACATATACAAATGCTTCATACCGAGCTACACTTTAAAAATATTACATAAATGAGATAGACATTAGCTTTACATTTCAAAACCATCCCGGCACCGACTCGGAATTACTGACTCCAGAGGAGGTATTCCCTTGCTTTTCACTATAAAGCAGGTGATATAAGGGAACACCATCCCCCCCCCCCCCTTCCCCTTGCTCTGGGTCAAATACCCCAGAACGAAGAGGGCAGCAGGACAGAGTCACCACCGGAACAGAAAGCCTGCATAACTATAGTTGCAACTGTTTAGTGGACGACATTCTGAGCAACAGATAACGGACCTAAACAACATAGGTTGCCAGAAATGGACTCAATATTTTCAAGATAAAAATTTGTGAACGTGGAGCTGAGACCAATATGCAGCCTTCATCAGATCGGTAATAGCAACACTATTAGCATAAGCCCAAGATGTAGACAGCGCTCTTACTTCATGCGCTGAAATCTGGAAGCACAGACTGCTGAGTTGAATCTAATTTTTCATAAGCAGTACGGATAGTTAATTGAATCCATCTTGCAATAGAATGGACTGTAATGTCCTTTCTATGAGGCAGCAGAGACAGAAAGAAACACTTACGTTCCTTTCTGATAAACTCAGATCTACATTTTTAAATGCGCATGGCTCTAACAGGGCAGAACAAAGGCCTATGACCGTCAGAAGACGGAAGAGCCTTAATAACAATAGGTTCAGGATACTTATTAGGAGCCTGATTCTTAGCCAAAAATCCAACATTAGTAGTTAAAGTAATAGTATTACCAACACTATGATAGTGAGAATCATCGACCGATAGTGCATAAAGTTTACTAACTCTTCTGGCAGAAGAGAAGGCTAAGAGAAAAGCTGTCTTATAAGATAAGAATTTGAAGTCCACTGTATCAAGTGGCTCAAATGGCACTTCCTTTAGCTTCAGAAGAACCCAAGCTAAATTCCACTTTGGAATTAACCTAAGGGTTCTAGGTCTATTTATCGAAAAGTTTTTTACTAACTTAGATAAAGAGACATTAGATCCAATCTGTAACCTATCATGATGAGCATAGGTATCCGATAGCACAGACCTATAACCCTTAATGGTTATTGGCTGCAGTTTGATCTCGTCAAACAAGTAGACCAGAAAATTAGCAATATCTGGAATGGATGGATCACCAATATCAATAGAATGATCCCTACACCACCTATAGAAAACCTTCCACTTAGCAGCATAATTTAGCGAAGAGGAGGTCCTCCTACAGTTAGAAATTGTATCAACTGCTGGTCCTGTAAAATGCTTGCCGTGCAAGAAGGACCGCACAATGGAAATACGTGAAGGTTGAGACCTTGCGGGTTGTGATGCAGTGTGCGCGATTTCCCCTACGAAAGAAGGTCCTCCCATGGAGGAAGCTTCCACGGAATGTCCCACAACAGACACCTCTGTAGATTTATACATGGTCTCTGGGGTGACAGAGATGCTACCAACAGAATCTTGCAGTGAGATTGCTTGATTTTTAGCAATATCTGCTGAATCAACGGAGATGGAGGATACGCGTATCCTATCATTCCATCCCAAGAGATCGAGAGGGCGTCTATTTCAAACGCTTGAGGATCTGGGCATGGCAACACATACGTCTGCAACTGATTGTTGAGATGCGTCGCAAACAAGTCTATCATAGGACGATCCCATTGGTAGTAAATCTGATAGAATATTCGTTTGTTGAGAGTCCATTCTGACGGCAACATGCGACCTTTCCGAGAAAGGGAGTCTGCTAGAACGTTCAGACGACCCGGTATATGACGGACCGATAGGAGAACTTGGTGCTCTAGGACAACCAGAAGGATCCTTTCCATTAAATTGAATAACGGAATGGAATGAGTGCCTCCCTGGTTCCGAATATACGCTACTACTGTCAAATTGTCGGACAGAATTTGAACATGCAAATTCTGAAGAATGTTCATCCATTGACGTAGGGCAAGCCATACTGACATCATCTCTTTGATGTTTATGTGCTTGTTTAGGAAATGCGGTTCCCAAAGATGCTGGCACTTGGAATCTGTTGGGCTCAGCTGCGCCCCAACCTGTTTGACTCGCATCCGTCATTATCGTAAAACACGGATCCGGCAGTTGCAGTGGTACTCCTTGAGTTAACCACTGAATATCTGCCCAAGTCTGAATCTCTTGTTTCACTTGATTCGACAAGACGATGTTCGTTTCGAGCGAATGAGTCTTCACACTCCAGTTCTGTGTAAAAAAATATCTGGAGTGGACGAATGCGTAGCCGCCCCATCGGAATAAGATCCGCAGCGGCTCCGCACAAACCTATCAGTCTCATGAATTCTCTCGCTGTTACTACTTCTGAGTGAAGACAAAGGCGAGCATAACAACTGACTAATTTCGCTCTGGTTAACAGCAGACGAACGAGATTGTTGTGCGTCTCGAAGATCATTCCCAGGTGGGTGAATGACTTGGACGGCACTAGATCAGACTTCTTTTCATTTACTATGAAACCGAGACGTCGGAGCAGTTGAAGCAGACTCTGAACATCGTTCTGAAGCATTAACTCGTTGCCGTACTTCTGAAGAATGTCGTCCAGGTAGGCCGACGTTACTACAGACAAATGAGCTCGGAAATGAGTCATTACCGAGTGCATTTTTCGAGTGAATGCCCAGGGCACTAGATTCAGACCGAAGCACCTCGCTCAGAACTGATAAACGACTCCTAGAACAGCGATGCAAAGATATTTTCTGAACACTGGATGTACCATGACGTGAAAGTACGCACCTTTGAGATCTATGCTCACAGCATAATCGTTCGCTCTGACCGATCGGATGGTCTCCATATAAAATTTTGGAGCCACGATCAGCTTGTTTATCCAGCTCAGATCTATGACTGGATGAAACGAGCTGTCTGGTTTTGGAACCAGAAACAGGTGACTGTAGAAACCTGGAGATTCCTGGTTTCTACGACCTCTATAGTGTTCTTGTCCAGAAGAGATTGAACTTCTGATAGAAGCGATTCTCTCTTCTGAACATTTGATGGAAGCCGAGTCCAACGTGGACTTCGAGTTAACGGAGGTTTTTCCTTGAAGGACAGTTTTAGACCTTTGGAAATCACCCCTTGCACCCATGGGTCATCCGTAATTGACAACCAATTGCTTAAGAATCTCGACAGCCTTCCGCCGACTGGAATGCAATAAAGGTTTAAACCATCACCTCCTGAATAGAGGTTTAAACAATCACCTCCTGGACCTGCGAGGCCTGCGGGAGGAGAAACCACGTCCTCCATGACCCGCACCTCGTCCTGTCGACCTAGGGGCATCTGGCCTGTTATCTCGGCCAGTATAACGGCCCCTGCCTGAGTCGCTACTCTGACGGTCTCGACTATAGGAACTTCCCTTGGACGTATTCATCCCCGAAGTACCTGCCTTACTCTTCTCTGCTGAGTCCGACTTTTTAGAAAGGGATTTAAAAAGCAGAGAGTCCGAAGCTTTCTCAGTAATCTGATCATAGATAATAAAGCTTTCCGTCGAAGAGAAGCTCTCCAGAGACTGGAGCGACCCGAAGAGAGTTTTTCACCTTACTGTCCACTCTAGTGGACGAAGCCAGGGCAGCATCACGTCTGACCAACTCCAGATTTGCCACTGATAGGACGGAGTTATACGCAGAATATGCTATAGCCCTCGAAAGAACTCTTAATATAAGGAAGTTTGAACATCCTGGAATTCTTTCCCTTCGAGACGTAATAACGTTCTGGTAAGGTGATCTGCGTAAGATAATGCGTCTAAATTAATTCTATTAGACGAGATTGTCGTCTCCAGTATACTGGAGTTAACAGACATGGACGTCGGCAATGACAATTCCAGGTCTTCAGGCTGGTCGTCCAAACGCAGAGGAACTCTTGGCACGCCTTGTCCTGCCGTTTCAAATCTATGTCTCGCATTGATGAAAGGCAGCTGTATAGCGCTAGGTGATAAGAAACTGGATTTGCAGTCTTAGAGGCTAGCTTGAATATAGTGTCATTCAAAAGTTCAAATGTCCGTGTGACATTACTGGACGGGGTCGGAAACTCAGGAACAGTGTCCCTAATCCGGCCAAAAAGGTCTGTGTCCAGTGACGCTATCAGTCTCTTATCTTATTGACAGAACGTTGAACTGAAGATAGATTCTCATAAGCAATTCGTACTGCCAATTGGATCCACCTATCAACCGAATGAACAGAAATATCCTTTCTGTTAGGAACAAGAGAAAGAAAAAAATTCTTTTTTCCTTTTCTAATAAAGCTAGATCGACCTTTATAAATGCGCATCGCCCTCACTGGACAAAACACTGGCCTATGGTTGTCCGAAGACGGTAAAGCCTTAATAATAATAGGCTCTGGAAGTTTATCCGGAATCTGGTTCTTAGCCGAGAATCCCACTTCCATAGTAAGAGTAATAGTATTACCCACACTGCAGAAATGGGAATCCTCCACAGACAATGCATGAAGCTCACTAACTCTTCTGGCAGAAGCAAAGGCTAAGAGAAATGCCATTTTATAAGTCAGGAATTTAAATTCTACATCATCTAACGGCTCAAAAGGAGCTTCCTGAAGCTTCAAGAGAACCCAAGCCAAATTCCATTTAGGAATTAATCTGAGGTTTCTAAGTCTATTGATAGAGAAATTTCTAACTAGCTTGGATAAAGAAGGATCTGATCCAATAGCCAAGTTATCATGATGAGCATAACATAACCCAACAGCCCTCAATAGTAACGGGCTGCAGTTTTAATACACCAAACAGGTAGACCAGAAAACTGGCAATTCGAGGGAAAGATGGATTAAAAAGTTAAGCAGTGTCGAGCCCGGTTAGTCCTTGGATGGGTGACTGTCTGAGCAATCGATTCAAACTCCCACATTGTGTCCTTGGGCAAGGCACTTCACCCCGATTGTCCACATGGAGGCACGATGACACTGTGTACTAAGGCGTACTGCATGTCGATGGTGTGCATGTCTTCAACCAATCTAACCCTACCTGTGCTGCAGAGTGGAGTTACGATGTTGGGGAGCTGGCAGCTGCTCATCATTGCTCGGTGGTTCTCTCCAGGTACTCCGGCTTCCTCCATCTGTAAAACTGTCACCGACATGGTATGACCTTGGCTGTTAAAGTGTCATTAAACCCTAATAAATAAATAAACAACAGGCACAAAATAGGCCCAAAGTCAGTAACCAATCACAACTATCTGATGCAAAGCTAGCTCTTTATAGGAAGAAAAAACAATGCATCTGGTAGAAGAGGCAAGATTACAAACGTCCTAAACACCCACAGGATGAGGGCGTAACCAAGGGGGTAAACGGAATAAACATTCCGTAGAACATGTTACACTCCCAAGAAATTTAATAAAAAATTTCAATGAAAAAGCCGTAATAGCTTGGGAGTTCAATAGGAGGGTTCATGAAAGGAGAGGGAAGGAACATTTAATAAACTGTAGTGTAATCATTAGCAAGAATGATGACATTCATGCGCATATCCCAAAAATGGTAAACATGAATAATTTTACATATTTCAAAGTTACCGCCTGAACTTCAAAAGCCACCACTGCTCACTTCCAACATTCTGTTACAGTCTTGAATCCACCATAAAGATCACTGATTTGTGTCTGGCATCTTCAACAATTAGATTTAAAGCTCAGATGTCAGTTCAGATGTTTACTGACTTGGGCCCAACAAAAGAATGATGCTTTGCACCAGTTTCGGTACCTTCCTGGTTACCGCGCATGCGCAGTACAGAAAAGTATAGAGGACCAGATAGGACTTTTTTCAGATTTGTATGCAAATTTTGGGGGTTGGGGGGGTTCAAAATTTGTGTTTGGTCCTGGATATAATTGAGTTTGCACCAGCCAAGTCTGGGCCATTGGTTTTAGTATAACAAAGTTGTTAGATTTTCAAATATCCTGTCAACCACAGAACAAATTTATATTTGCCCTTAAAGGCCTATTTCAGCATTTAGTCAATTGTGGTGTTACAACATTCAGTCTTTGGGTAAACTTGCAAAATGTATTCGAAGTACATTATCAGTTGTTTCTAGACAAAACTTGAATGCCTATATGCAGTACGTGGAGAGTGTATTATCACAAAATCACCTGCAGAGTGGAGATTCCACCCAAGCAATAACTGCAAATTTGTTGCATGGCATAACAAGCACAAGCAAAGTTTCAGCCAATGGACCTCCGGGTTAAACCCGGAGGTCCATCGGCTGAAACATTGCTTATATGTTTTGTCGATAATCCTTCACAATAGCAGGTTTTGAGTTTTTTGCAAAATTAGGCAATTTTTTCTCGCTTCTTTTGGGCATTTTCTGTTTTAAAACACTTTTCCAACAATAATAGAAAAATATTTCATTCCGGGGCAAGAAATTTATGAAAAAATGCATTTTAATAACACATTGAGTGTAGCTACTAGCGTTTTCGCATGGAGTCGTCAGCTCAATTTCGTTTCAGCATCAGCGCCCTCTATTTGTCTTATTCAAAGCGAGGGAGGCATCAATGTACGTGTAACAAGATTTGAGGCATCATCAAAATAGGTTCAGTAGCAGCGGGGCAGGGTTAGGATACCCTAACCTGGCCCCAGCTACTACTGACCCTAATGATTTAGGGTACCCTAACCCTGGCCCTAGGTACTACTGATCCTAGTGATACTAGATTGATATAAAAGTTATTCACTAATTTTCACTTGCCTTAAAAATGAATCTTTCACTGATTTCTCCCGTATTCCACCCAGGGTGCATATTACACTTTCATACGAGCACACCCACTTACTCCCGACCAGTGAGAAAGAACAAGCCAACCGCATTGGCGACTTCGAGTCGACTGATTTTCAACGGCGCAATAAAATAGTGTATTTCTTAATAAAATATTAATATTTTCATCAAAAAAGTATGCGCTTTTGTTGGAAAAGTGTTTTAAAATGAAAAAAAACAAAAAGAAGCGAGGAAAAATTTCCTAATTTTGCAAAAACCCAAAACCCGCTATTGTAAAGGATTACCGTTTTGTCGATATGTACAAAATTTGAAAGTTATAGTTTGGGTGATAACTCCATTCCACGGGTGATTTAGTTACAATCCACTCTCCACGTACTGTCGACAGCAAAATATACATATATATTGTTGCTTAACTCTTTACCCACTGAGTATTTTTTACAACATTTTTCATTAAATCTAGTCATGGCTGCTGTAAATTTGACTCCAGAAATCACTGTTGAAAAGGGTTGATACAGTTTGTAGGGGACATTTTTGTTAAATGTGCACAAATTTTACTTATTTTTGTGGAGAGATTTACTGTCCTGGACAGGAATATCCTCCAGCAGCATGCAAGAAATTAAAATGACATACCAAGAAATTTGGTCACAGTAAGCTTGAGCCAATTAAACAATGGGATGGCCATGAGACATCGTTTAATCATAGTTTTGGGCCTTTAACCTGATCCTAGTCTTCCTGGCAAGCACCTTACAATGCATTTTATTAACCCCCTCCACGCTGATGTCAAAATACCAAAAAAAAATTTCCCATAATGCATCTACAAATTTAACCAATTTAATCTTGTTTGACAGAGCTCAATGAGCTCTGTCAAACGAGACTGAATTGG
Source organism: Pictodentalium vernedei (assembly GCA_031216915.1). Lineage (NCBI taxonomy): Eukaryota > Metazoa > Mollusca > Scaphopoda > Dentaliida > Dentaliidae > Pictodentalium > Pictodentalium vernedei. The sequence goes on from CM062288.1 coordinate 41,966,485, forward strand.
TTAAATTTGTAGTTGCATTATGGGAAATTTTTACTGCCTGAAATTGAGATATTTTGACATCAGTGTGCAGGGGGTTAAAGAACCAATGAGAAAATAGGTTGCAATGTTGAACCCCTTTGGCATTACCAACAGAAATTCTATAATAACTTCAACAAACCTGGATATATTTTGGAAGAAAGTTACCTGTACTAATAGTTATGTACCACACATCTATTCCAGACAGTGTTTTGGTGTAAGATTAATTAATGTTAACTACATGGGTTCTGTGAAGTTTTCTTGTGCCATCTGTGAGTTGTGCAGTTGACATGGGGTTGTGATGCTGGTGGGAAGAGAGGTCTTGGACACGCGTGGTGCAGGTTTCCACTGGCGCTGTGGCTTCGTACTGGCTGTGTACTTCACAGATCCCATAAGAGTTTATGCTAGTCACTGCAATGCAAATTTAATGGGATGCACATTTCCTAATCAAGAGTATAAAGAGTATTAGAGATGGTCAGTGATGAAAGCTTTTGCACGGTTTTGGGTGGGTTCTTTTTTTTTTGGGGGGGGGGGGGGGGGGGGGGGGGTAGGGGGTGTTGAGAGAACAAGTGAATTCATGGTTTCGGTTATTTTCTCCAGTACGGGAGGTGTAGAAAAAACTGTGATTAAAGGGCTCAACCTTGTCGGGAATATTTTTGGATGAATTTCAGGTTAAAGTATGTAAGCGAACAATACACAAGAAGAACTAGAAATGTTCAGCTCTTGGACCACTACTGGCACCAGGAAGCACCCAGTGGTTCATAGGCTAAAACATTGCTGATACCCTTTATGCCATGGACAAAATTCATCATTTCATTCATCAAGTCTATGCCCCCTCCCATACCGTTGCCATTTTACCAAAGTGTACCAAACTTACAAATCCCTTCTGGTATGGGCAAGAAAGTTTAATTGCTTTCAGCACAGTATGTTTCAGGCTTTCTGGTTAAGATTTTTTTTTTATCGTCAGCAAATAATAATTTTGCATTTTACAAAGACAAATTGGTTCATCAAGCAATTTGTAAAATTAAATTATTCAAAGACTGATTTCATAGCAAACCAACCAAATTAATATACATATTTGTTCCCAATGGCTGTTAAATTCCCCATATGTACTCCAGTAATTTCCCACTTCTATGAATGTTAAAAAAATTATAGTAATTTATATATTTTTATACTTACCAATGACCCAGACTTAGCTGGTGCTAACTCCTTAAATTATAGGGCCAAACACAAATTTTGCCCCCCAATCCCCAAAATTTGCATCAAAAACCGAAATTTCAATGTCCTATGTGGTCCTCCATACCTTTTATCCACTGCGCATGCGCAGTGTCAAGGAGATCTCAAAATTGGCTCCAAAAGTCATTCTTACAAGCAGTGCCTGGTAAGCGTTATGTAATCAGCGGGGAGGTATGAGTTCCCAACTCATGGGAGGGCAATCCCCATCTGGGTCATTGGTAAGTATAAAAAATATATAAATTACTACAAATTTTTTAACATTTTTATACTGTACCAATGACCCAGACTTAGCTGAATAGAAAAAAGGCTGGAGGGCCTAGGACATAAAGGAAAATCCAATAGACTCAATTACATGTAAACAGAATTATTCCCTCAAGGAGAAGAGGAGAACAGGTTTTACATGTATCTTTCTTGTTTGTATCAAAAAAGAAAGACACAATACCATTCCGTAATTGAGCACAATAACATCATTGATCTCTATTAACATCCAGTATAATCCATTATACTAATCTTATTAAAGGAAAGCCAATAATTAAAGATAGTCCAGATGATAATGAGACTCTTTATACGCATTTAAAAGTGTCCGAGGATTGTATATTAGCGCTCGTATGATCCGTGACATACACAAATGTTACACACCGAGCTACACTTTAAAAATATCACATGAATTAGCTTTACACTTTAAAACCATCCCGGCACCGACTCGGAATTACTGATTCCAGAGTAGGTATTCCCTTGCTTTTCACTATAAAGCAGGTGACCTAAGGGAACACCATCCCCCCCCCCCTTCCCCTTGCCCTGGGTCAAATACCCCAGAGCGAAGAGGGTAGCAGGACAGAGTCGCTGCCAGAACAGAAAGCCTGCATAACTATAGTTGCAACTGTTTAGTGGACGACATTCTGAGCAACAGATAACGGATCTAAACATGCAGGTCACCAGAAATGGACTCAATATTTCTAAGATAAAAACTTGTGAATGTAGAAGGCTGAGACCAATATGCACCCTTCATCAAATCGGTAATAGCAAGACTATAGCAAAAGCCCAAGATGTAGAGAGCGCTCTTACTTCTTACTGAGCTGAAGATAATTTTTCATAAGCAGTACAGATAGTTAATTGAATCCACCTTGCAATAGAATGGACCGTAATGTCCCTTCTATTAGGCAGCAGAGACAGAAAGAAACGTTTACATCCCTTTCTGATAAACTCAGATCTACGTTTGTAAATACGTATAGCTCTAACAGGACAGAGTAAAGGCCTATGCCCGTCTGAAGATGGAAGAGCCTTAATAACGATGGGTTCTGGATACTTATTAGGAGCCTGATTTTAGACAAAAATCCAACATTAGTAGTCAAGGTAAAAGTATTACCTACACTTTGATAGTGAGAATCATCAACAGATAGTGCCTGAAGCTCACCAACTCTTCTAGCAGAAGAGAAGGTTAAGAGAAAGCTGTCTTATAAGATAAGAATTTGAAGTCCACTATATCAAGATGCTCAAATGGTGCTTCTTTTAGCTTAAGAAGAACCCAAGCAAAATTCCACTTAGGAATTAATCTAAGGGTTCTAGGTCTATTTATCGAAAAGTTTTTCAGTAACTTAGATAAAGAGACATTAGATCCAATCTGTAAACTATCATGATGTGCATAGGTATCAACAGAATGATCCCTACATCACCGTGAGAAAACCTTCCACTAAGCAGCATAATTTAGCGAAGAGGAGGTCCTCCTACAGTTAGAAATTGCGTCCACTGCTCGTACTGTAAATTGCTTGCCGTGCAAGAAGGACCGCACAACGGAAATACGTGAAGGTTGAGACCTTGCGGGTTGTGATGCAGTGTGCACGATTTCCCCTGCGAAAAAAGATCCTCTCGTGGAGGAAGCTTCCGCGGCATGTCCCACAGCAGACACCTGAGTAGATTTATCCATGGTCTCTGGGGTGACAAAGATGCTACCAACAGAATTTTGCAGTGAGATTGCTTTATCTTGAGCAATATCTGCTGAATCAATGGCGCTGAAGGATACGCATATCCTATCATTCTGTCCCAAGAGATCGAGACAGCATCTACTGCAAATGCTCGAGGATCTGGACACGGTGACACATACGTCTGCAACTGATAGTTGAGATGCGTCGCAAATAAGTCTACCATTGGACGATCCCATTCATAGCAAATCTGATTGAGTACTCATTGTTGAGAGTCCATTCTGACAACAACATACGACCTTTCCGAGAAAAGGAGTCCACTAGAACGTTCAGACGACCCGGAATATGACGGACTGACAGAAGATCTTGATGCTCTGGGACAAACAGAAGGATCCTTTCCATTAAATTGAATAATGGAAAGGAATGTGTGCCTCCCTGGTTCCAAATATACGCTACTACTGTCGAACTGTCGGACAGAATATAAACATGCGAATTCTGAAGAATGTTCATTCATTGATGTAGCGCAAGCCATATTGACATCATCTCTTGATGTTTATGTACTTGTTAGGAACTGGGGATCCAAAAGACCCTGGCACCCTGAATCTGTTGGGCTCAGAGTTGTGCCTCAACCTGTTTGACTCGCATCTGTCTTTATCGTTAAACTCGGATCCGGCAGTTGCAGTGGTACTCCTTGAGTTAACCACTGAATATCTGCCCAAGTCTGAATCTCTTGTTTCACTTGATTCGACAAGACGATGTTCAATTCGAGCGAATGAGTTTTCACACTCCAATTCTGAGATAAAATATCTGTGGAGTGGACGAGTGCGTAGCCGCTCCACCGAAATAAGATCCACAGCGGGTCCGCACAAACCTGTCAGTCTCATGAATTCTCTCACTGTTACTACATCTGAGTGAAGGCAAAAGCGAGCATAACAACTGACTAATATCGCTCTGGTTAACGGCACATGAACGAGATTGTTGTGCGTCTCTAAGCTCATTCCCACGTGGGTGAATGATTAGGATGGCACTAGATCCGACTTCTTTTCGTTTACTATGAAACCGAGACGTTGAAGCAATTGAAGCAGACTCTGAACATCGTTCTGAAGCGTTAACTTGCTGCCGTAACCTTGAAGAATGTCGTCCAATTCACTACTGGACAAGCAACCCATTAAAAATCCATTAAAAACCCATTAAAAACCCTTTAAAACACCAAAAACCATTATTTTTACCCATTAATTCTTGTAATGAAAAATGTAATGGCTGGGTAATGAAACCATTAAAATTGCTCAATTTAATGGTCATTTTCATGTTTGGCCATTAAATTTGCCATTAAATATGGTCTTCAGGGCTCGATTTAACCGGATTCGCATCGCACTTTGCGAGCCAATTTCCGATTTTTGCGACTCAAAAAATGTCAGTCCAGAGTTATTTGCGAATCAAATAATTCCTCCAACTTTGGAGAAAATTTTCGCGGTAGTCAGCACAGTATATCGCAAAGTTCTAAACTCGTCAAGTCAAATGTGTATGCCAGTTTAAGTATCAAAAATCAAGGACAGTACTTAGGACACAGTATTGGCGAAATGACAGTACTGACCCAAATTCCCCAATAACTGGGACTGAATAACCCTTGCGATTGCATGCGGTTGTTGAAAATGTAGGCCACTCCTGCGTATCTTCGGTGTTACTAATCGTTCAATGCAAACAAAAGTTCCGGGAAGCAGACGGCCATTTTCCCTGTATATATTGCAGTGCTGTGCAGTGGATCAGCGGTCACTGTTCTACCAATGGTGGATGCAAAGGGGGTGTGGGGGGTGTGGGCGGCACCACTTGTCCCCGGGCCAACTCGCCCCCTAGCTGGTGGGCCATCGCTCCCGGGCCAATTTGCCCTCAGGCCAACTCGCCCCCAATGGAATAAAGAGGATTGGTCGGGATGGGTGTTCAGAATGAGTAACAATACGCGATTTCAAAAATTGTTTTGTCGGATTGGGTCAGTGTTGTGTCACTGTGCCTCACGGAGTCAGTGACAGCCAAAGACATTCAGCTTCCCCCCTTATATCAATAAACGGAGAACCGGGGATTCGATTGAGCCCCTCTTCAAGATGTTTGCGTTGATCCTCTGTTTTATTCCCCCCCCCCGCCCCCTTGATGTTTAGTGTCACCAGAACGGCATGATTTTGAGGTGTTACTCGCCCCCCCCCCCCCCACCCCCCAGCCCCAGGAATCTCATGGCTATGCCAATTATGATCCTTAACTGAGTCAGGATTTTAATTGGCATAGCCATGGAGTACCTATGCAGCCTAGAGGGCTGACACTTGCAAACGCTGGCAAATCGTAATGTTCTCCTCGGGTTAAAAATCATTATGACTGTAAACATTGTGTCCAAAATGCGATATTATATTGAATGATCCCCCGCCCCTCCCCCCCCCCCCCCACACACACACACAACTCGGGCCTTGGGCATCTTCAGAATTCCACCCCCCCCAGCCCCCCCCCCCCCTCCTTTGAGAAATGAGAATCCTGTATCCCCCACTGTGTTCAAACTTATATATTTTGGCTGACGGAAAAGCCTTTCAAAATCATATAAATTGGCATTGAGAGAAACATTACGCCATCCGCGTAACCTCAAAACTTTGTGGCGATAAGTATCTTATATTCTTTAATTAAAGTTTAATGGATTTCGCGTTTAAAAAATTTAACCGAAACTTTGATACCGACAAGACACTTGGACAGTATTTCCTGGAGGTGCAGCTGCGTTTTCAGTTTCAGCCTTTGATAGCATACATTGTTATTTGGCAGACTGGCAGAATGTTATAATTGCGAGTGACCCAATGAGAGCTTGTCGGTTTCATTTGCAATTACCCGATGAGAGAATAGACAGATATTGCAGAGATCAAAGACACTGCCGAAATTCCTGGAGCACGTGGGGCGTGGATGTGTGTCCTAGTCCTACATGTAGTACTGTACATAAGAGCAATTGTAACAGCCGATAACGAATCAAGTGCTGTTGGCGTAACACATAATCTAGGATAGCCAAATAAATGAAATAATCTATTATAATGTCAACTAAATTGAAAACAATTCAAAACTGGGCTAAAGAATATCCTTGGCTGAAATATTCCATCAATGAAAATGGAAGTGGTATTTCTGTGTCGTGCAATATGTGCATAACGCATGAACAACGTATTTGTCACGTACGAAACTTTAACAGGACTTTTATCGACGGCATTCGTGGCAATATCAAGAAAGACAGTGTTGTCAAGCATGCTGCCACTGAGCAACACAAAAGGGCGATAGATCTACAATCTCCAACGACAAGCATCCAGTACCTTACACGATTACACGAACAGCAGAAAACAAAAAATCTTGAACTGCAAAATTTAATTTTTTTCCCCCAAACATAGGTTAGGACCCCGCTGAAATCAGCTCAACGAGCTGTTGCAATATGGGCCATAACCTATGTTTTTGAGACATAAAATCAAAACCAAATTTGGTGGTACTTTTGTGCATAGCGCAGGTCGGTTTTAGGCATTACGTATACCGCTGGGTACATTTGGAGCTACAGAAGACTACATTGGGTACAGTATTACCTACGATAAGTCGATAACGCATGAACATCACAGCTACAAGCCAACAGCCAGCGGCACTGTGGAATTGGATGTTCTAGTGAACTGAGGCAGCGATGGAACATGGCACTATCCTGGCTATCCACGATAACTGTAGAACAGTTCTACAGTTATCGTGGATAGCCAGGATAGTGCCATGTTCCATCGCTGCCTCAGTTCAATGCTTGTGAACCGCTGCCTCCTGGGTTAAAATGAGCTACAAACGATTACACTACACTGTTGTCGTCGACAGCCGGAAGCACAGTCTGTGCGCCCCTCCCCCCCCCCCCCTTCACCGACTCCCAACCCAACCAGCATATAAGTCCTTTAAGCCCAGTTGTCTTTTTACGTTGCCCAGGCCGTACGTAGTGTGACTTGTACAAGCTTGCTTGGCTTGGACAGAAAGTCCATAACATAAGTTTTTGGTGTAGACCGGTTCTTGCAAAGGACGTGGCACACCAAAAAATTATATTACGGACTTTGGGTCCATTTGTGGGGCCGACGTCTCTTGTAGGCCGAATTCTCCGAAATTTGTTGGGCCAACTTTTCCTAGGGTCCAAGTTCTCCTGCAGTTGATGGGGCTGACTTCTCGCGTGGACAGACTTCTCCGAAATTATTTGGACCGACTTCTGACAGGTGCCAACGTCTCCGGGCCGAGTTCGCGATGAACGGATTTCTCTGCATCAGTTTATCCGAATTTAAGTTTTGATGGCGAATCATGGTTTATGTTCTGTTGAAGTCGGAAGGATCAAGAAAAGCTACAAATCTGCATGGACGAGTTTACTCAGTTTAGTGAATATAAGGTTAGATTGGCTGTAAAAAGAATTACCCTGAGTCAATGAGTTGTAGAAATATTTGTTTTTCCAAATTCCAAATGGGTGTTCCCTAATTTCGCGTAGCGATAATTGGTGGTTAAAACTGACCAGTGACTGGTCAATTTTAACCACGAATTATCGCGGCAGTCGGGATTGTTTTAACAGTAACAGTATGATCATTTTACAAATCCTCGTCCTCGAGAATTGTTGACACAATGACTGGACATACCAATTTACCAAAGTAACCAAACTCAAAAACTTATATTGTAGACTTGGGACCCAAGTAAGTTTAGACTGGTAGTACACTAGTACTGTAGTAGGGGTAGTGGCTATGGGAGGTAGGCCAGTATCAGGAATACTTAAGTGAACTCGGAAGATTAAGAATATAAATGTTTTATTAAACCTGAAAGATAAACAAAGAAAACAACTGTAGCTGATGCAGCCCTCAGAAAACATTTCAAAATTGGAAACAGAACATTATTATGGACGCCTGGTTTGTCCTGTAAAATAGCTAATCAATTGCTGTCAACAGCTAATCAATTTTCCCAAATGTATAGCAAATCGCTAATCAAAATTTCCAGATTAAATCGAGCCCTGATGGTCTTCATAATTTTCATGCCCATTAACACCCATTAAAATCTGTAATGACTTTGTTTAATGGCCATGATTGGGTTTTAAACTCATGGCCATTAAATAAAATTAGATAAATTAATGCCCATCATACTGTCATAAAGCATTTTTAATGGGCATTAAGCAAACCCATGTTGACAATCATAGATTTCAAAAGAATTAATGGCCATTAAACCATTTTAAATAAAAGAAATCACCCAGAACGGTTTTTAATGGCCATTAAATTGTAGCTCCAGTGAGGTAGAAAAATTCATGGGTATTAAAATATTGTAGATCTTTCAATGACCATATGAATAACCAATGTTTAAAGGTTTATCATATCGATTTGACAATTTATTGGAATTCTCTTTCATAAAAAGTACCAGTACTGAAATAAATACATTTCCCCATTTACATCATCTACTCACAACCTACAAGTACTAGCATATTTGGTTGTAAATAAATGTTCAGCAATCACAATATTCCTTTGATTTTGTTACAATAATACCCTAACTTATATATTATTGTTTGGAAAGTGCAATGTATACCCAGAAATGGAATCAAATGCTAAATTTAAATGTACATGTACTACAAACGTGCCTCTTAGGAATTTTTATATTCATTACACCCCTCAAAATTTGTCTACGCCAATCATTGCTGTAGAAGAAGCTGTTTTCTACAGCAAAATTTCCTTTAAAATTGCCTTAGAAAAATATGTCCGGCAAAGAAACAAAACTTGCAGCTATGGTGCAGTTTACACTCTTAACCCTTAACTGGTAGAGTGCTGGAAGCCCTATTTTTGGCTTTACTAAAAGTGACAGGCAATAACTGTCTGTAGCTACATTCTGCCTGAGGAAGCCTTTATTGTCCCTGACATGAATCAGATTTTTTATACAATACCTTGCTCTCTGACATTTAATTGGATAGTGCCTATAAGGCACTATCCAATTAAATATAATAGAGCAGAAAATGGTGAGCTTTGATTTGTTGTCAGAAAAACCTCAGCACTTTACCAGTTAAGGGCCAAAAGAGTTGCTCTAAATTGACACCTGACCACAGCAAGCTCACATCCAGTGGCTTACATGTAGCAGTGATTTCTAGTCAAGTCGCTGCCAAGACTTGACTAGAAAACACTGCTAGGTAATTTGTCTATTGTCATTGGACCAATCTTAATGAAAATTGGTATGGACGATGAAGGGCGGGTACTCCTACTAGTAATTTAGATGCAATTAAACAGGTCAAGGGAAGGGAAGCAATAATGCTTATTTACTCTGGTAAGTCTGCCGATTTGAACTAAAAATTTATGAAGTATTGGTTGATATATCATGGCTGCTTTATGGCAGCCATGATTTGATTTGATTTCAAAACCTAAATACAACTGGCATACAACAAGAGATCAGAACTGTTTATATAATGGGAACATTTTGCAAGCACAATCTAGGATATTCTACCTCAGAAATTTGCAGAGCATTTCTCTTTGGGAGAATCCACCACCATTAAAAGTAAAGGGTCAGTTGTAATCATTTGGTATGTACTAATACTAAACTGATACATTTGACCTTAAAATGATTAAATAAATGATCTCTTATCCAGATCATGTATTCTAATGTTTACCAATGACCACCAGAGAAAAATAATTTCTCACTGTCATACTAAAATAGGTCAATAATATTAATCTCTTCACTTTGTATTATATCTCTGAGAGTCTGATTTTTTCTTCATGTCAGTTCAATGTGACAATTTTGATGAAACCATGTTCATTAATTAGTTTTAAGTAGGCCAAATCTATTTGTGAGAAAAAAAGAAACCTGTGGGAACCCCGGGAAGTGAGGCAGTGCTTGTTTACTATGGTCAACAAGTTCTGTATTACTGGTAAAATAGGACCCAGTCACCAATGCTTAGGGTGGAAGTTCTCTAAAATTGGCAACATGGGTATAAACGATTGACTAAACTTGACTTTATCTCCATGTTGCGGTCATGATTAGCCATTGTGCATAAATATGTGACCTTAAACACCAATCAATAAATAAATATTTGTTAAAAACCCATTGTCCTGTGTCAGGTGAGTGCCTCAGGCCCCTTGGAGCCTCTTGTTTTGTTTATGTCCCTGGTATTGTGTTCCATCTAAAATAATGTAAAGGGATCAAGACAAAATCGTTCTATTCTGTTCTTCCTGTGTTAATAGGTAGAGTGCAGGAAGTTCATATTTGAGCCTAAGTGCATGACCCACATTTTAAATGCTTCTTATTTCCTCCATATTACCATTTTTTAAGTGAAATTACTTAGTCTGTATAGATTTTCTTTGTAACAATTCATATTGGAGAGTGCCTATGAGCAGTTGGGTACTCTCCCATGAATTCTTACGAGGCAAAGGCACATGAACAAATTTTGATGCCCAAATATAATTTAGTACTCTGCCAGTTAATAAATCCAGGTCCTGGTACCATGTTTAATGAAACAATGTTCTCCAAAACAGCTTTGCAAGAAATGATGGACCTGGTTCTATTATTACACAACCAGTGTAAATAAATTAACGTTAATTGCTGCCTTTGATCTTCAAAATGTTTTTTCCTATCTTTTGATCATGAGGTGCCTCAGTTATTGACACCATATACCTAACATACCGTACTGACCCGTGTCGAAGTAATAGTGCTTGCAAGTCGTGTTGGAATGTGTCGGAAATTGGGGATATAAGACAAGTATCCACAGGGTATATTACGTTTCTTTGGAAACCGCCCACCAATTTTATAGAATTTGCTTTAAAAATTCTCATAATTATCGTGTACATACGTTTCATTTTCAGATTTGGGGTTTTAATCCTCAATTTAATGAATAAAACAAACAGAAAACTATGCGGTATTGTTTTCATTTTTTGTACAGGTTGCTCTCGAAGCCAGAAATGGATGTAAGTATGTCAATCAACACTGCAAACCACCCCCTTGAAAACAGACAAACATAGACTGTTTAAAAATAGCTGTTTTTTTTAAATATGTACATTTATTACGAATAAAACAAAATATAGCTTCACACAAAATCAATAAAAAAAATCATAATATGAAGACCAGATAAAAATTTACACAGCGGAATATGAATAACAAAATAGTTGCCTCCCTTGTCAAAATTCAAAAAATTTATTTTACACTGAAAGTCATAACTTCACATGTTGCAGAGCATGATGAAATGATAAATGAGCATGTTTTATTGAACCACTAGGTCATAAATCATATCCCTGGTTATATTGTTATATAATTCTCAAATACCAGAGTTGTAATTATTTTTTATTTTTAATTACCACTTTCTCATTAATTTCTGAACACCCGTTTTCACAATGAGTTGTGCACGCTCGAAAGTGGCAGTGTTCTTTCACAATGAGTTGTGCACCGCTCGAAAGTGGCAGTGTTCAATCAGTATCTTTCTGATGATATTCAACCACTGTGAAAACTATATGTTGTGGGCGTGTTTCAGACAACTATTGACAGCAGCCTGCACACTCATTTGAAACAAGTGACAGCTTCCAAAAACGAGGTCGACAAAAAAATAAACAAGACAATTTTGCTTGGGATATATAATTTTTTAATAAAGACTTATTACACTGAACACAGACATAATGTATTACACAAAAGACGAATTTAACAACACGAAAACCTCAACTCCAAAAAGTTAAAAAATTTATAGTAATTTATATATTTTTTATACTTACCAATGACCCAGACATAGCTGGTGCTAACTCTTAAAATATAGGGCTAAACACAAATTTTGCCCCTCAATCCCCAAAATTTGCATCTAAAGCCAAAGAAAACATGTCCTGAATGGCCCTCCACACTTCACCTCTACTGCGCATGCGCAGTGTCAAGGACGTTCCGAAATTGGCGCCATTAATCATTCTTATAACCAGTGCCTGGTAAGCGCTATGTACTCAGCGGGGAGGTATGAGTTCCCAACTCCTGGGAGGGCCATCCCCGTCTGGGTCATTGGTAAGTATAAAAAATATATAAATTACTATAAATTTTTTAACATTTTTATACTGTACCAATGACCCAGACATAGCTGAATAGTAAAAAGGCTGGAGGGCCTAGGACATAGAGCAAGTTGGAATACGCTCAATTATATAAAATAGAGTCATCCCCTCTAGGGAAAAAGAAGTATTAGGCCTTACATGTATCTTTCTTATTTATGTTAAATTAGAAAGATACAACACCTTGCAAAATTGAGCATCATACATCCATGTACTCTATTAATATGTAGTATAATCCTTATAATAATAATTTTTAAAGTAAGCCAATAAATAAAGTAAGTCTAGAGAATAGAGACTCTTTATACTCCTTAAAAGTGTCTGAGGATTGTATAATAACGTCCGTTGACACGTGCTATATTCAAAAGCTATACTTTAAAAACTAAGACCTGAATGAATTTTTAAAACATAAACTTCTCACTAAAAAGCCATCCCAGTAACAGCTCAGAATTACTAACTCCTGAGGAGGTATCCCCTTGTTTTCATAGTAAAACAGGTGACCCAAGGGAACACCCCCCCCCCCCCCCCCCTTTTTCTTGCCCAGGGACAAATAGCCCAGAGCGAAGAGGGCAGCAGAACGGAGTCACTGCCAAAACAGACAGCCTACCTAGCTATAGTAGCAACTGTTAAGTGAATGACATTCTGAGCAGTAGATAATAGACCTAACAAAAGAGGCCTCCAGAAATGGACTCGATATTTCTGAGATAAAAAAATTCATGAATGTGGATGGCTGAGCGCAATGAGCAGCCTTCAAAAATCTATAATAGCGACACTATTAATGTAAGCCCAAGATGTAGAAAGAACTCTTACTTCATGAGCCGAAATCTCAAGCACAACTGCTGAGTCAATGATATACCATAAGCAGTACTGATAGTTAATTGAATCCATTAGCAATAGAATGGGGCATAACGTCCTTCTATTAGGCATCAAAGACAGAAGAAGCTTACGTCCGTAGTAAAAAACAGATATCTGTTTATAAATACGTAAACTCTCACAGGACAGAGTAAAGGCCTATGCCCGTACGAAGACGGAAGGACCTTAATAACAACAGGTTCCGGATATTTATTAGGAGCCTGACTCTTAACCAAAAATCCAACCTAAATAGTAAAGGAAGTAGTGATTCCGAAACTACGAAAGTGAGAATCATCCACCGATAGTGCATGAAGCTCACTGACTCTTCAGTAAAAGAGAAGCCATGAGAATTACTGTCTAAAAGGTCAGAATTTGAAAACTACTGTTTCCAGAGGCTCAAATGATTACTTAGCTAAATAAGAACCGAAGTTAAATTCCATATAGAAATTTAATCTAATGATTCTAAGTCTATTTATCGAAAAGTTACTAACTGACTTAGATAAAGAGACATAAGATTCAATTGTAAACTATCATAGAGTGCATAGGAATGAGATAACATAGACCTATAACCTTAATAGTATCAGGCTGCAGTAGATCTTGTCAAACAAGTATACTAGAAAGTTGCAATGACTAGTATGGAGGGATCAACAATATCAACATAGTGATCCCTACAACAACAACGGAAGAGCCTCCACTTTAGCCGCATAGAATAGCGAAGAAGAGGTTCTCCTACAGTAAGAAATCGCGTCCAAAGCTCGTCCAGTACAATGCTTACAATGCAATAAGGACCACACAACGGAATATGTGAAGGTTGAGACCTTGCGGGTTGTGATGAAGATGACGCGATTTTCCCCAGCAAAAGAAGATCCTCTCATGGAGGAAGTTTTCGCGTTAAGTTCCACAGTAGACATCTGAGTAAATTTACCCACGGCCTCTGTGAAGACAGAGATGCTATCAACAGAAATGTATTGTGGTTGTTTATCTTAGCAATACCTGCTGAAACAACAGCGCAGGAGGATACGCATATCCTATCATTCCGTCCTATTAGATCAATAGAGCGTTAACAACATAAGCTCAGAGATCCGGACATGCAAACACATACGTCTGCAATTGATTAGCAAGTTGTGTCGTAAATAAATTATCATTGGGCGCTCCCATTGATAGCAAATCTGATTGAATACTTGTTTGTTGAGAGTCCATTCTGACGGCAACAAGCGACCCTTACGTGAAAGGGAGTCCGGTAATACAATCAGACGACCCGGAATATGACGGACCGAAGCAGAACTTGGTGTACTATAACAAACAGAAGGATTCTTTCCGTTAAAATGAATAACGGAATCGAATGAGTGCCTCCCTGGTTCCAGAGATACGCAACTACTGTCGTATTATCGGACAGGATTTGGACATGCGTTTCTGAATAATGTTCATCCAATGACATAAAGCAAGCCTAAAAAACATTATTCGGTGGAAGATAAGTGCTTGCCTAGAGACTGCGGAACCCAAAGACCCTGGCACTACGAATCCGTTGGGATCAATATTGTACCCCAACCTGTTTGACTGGCAACCATCATAATTATAAAACTCGGATCCGGCAACTGCAGTGGCACTCTCTGAGTCAACCACCGAATGTTTGCCCCAGTCTGAATCTCTTGCTACACTTGATAGACAAGAGAACATGTATATCAAGCAATTCATGGATTGCTGAAAAGTTGCCGTCGAAGAGAAGCTTCTCCGAGACCAAAGCGCCTCTGAGAGAGTTCTTCACCTTACTATCCACGCGCGTGAATGTAGCTAGGGCTGCGTCACGTCTAACCAACTCCAGGTTGCCACTGAAGGGCGGAGTTATACGTGAACAAACTACTGCCCTTGAAAGAAATCACATTGAGGATCATATCCCGGAATTCTTTCTCTTGAAGACGTAATGATAACGCCTCAGTAAGGTGGACTACGTATGAAAAAGCCTCTAAGTTAAGTCTATTAGACATCATTGTCGTTTCCAACATTGTGGTTGGAAAAGACATAGACGGCGAAAAAGATAATTTCCAGTCTTTAACCCCGCCGTCTAGACGCATATAAACTCTCTGTATGCCCTGTTCTGCCAAAATACATTATTCCTAGAAATGATAAAAGGCAGAATTGAGCATTGCGGACAAGAAACTAAACTATCATGCTTGGTAGCAGGCTTATATATATATATAGCGTCGATAAATAATACAAATGTTCTAATGACATTATTGGACTGCGTCGGTAAGTCAGGGACAATGTCCCTGAACCGATCCAAAATTCCGTGTCCAATGACGCTATAAGTCTCTTATCCAACATTGCAGCAATGTAGTCAGAAGGAACAACCACTGGAAGATAATGCCGGAAGAAATGTATGGCAGCTTCCGTTGTTCCGAAAGGGAAAACTTGAAATCGTCCGAATCCCTTTCGACTTCCTGTCGGACCCTATAAAGCGTTCGGTCGTCCGAACCTGATGCAACAGCAGAGCGCACCGACCCAGCGCCGTCGGATAATTCCTGATCCGACCGAGAAACTGTCGATTGCTGGGATGCTGCGATAAACTGTGCTAACTTGGATAGCACGTCCGTCACTGAGGCCTGTGAAGAAGCGGTCGATGCATTGCCGCTGGAAGCTCCGTGATCGTTACCCCGTGCATACTTCTATTATGCGAGCAAACGGAGTGTATAGGCCTCGTGTCCCTTGGCTACCGGATGTCGTGACCTGTTCGCCGTGGAATCACTGCATGACAAAACTGGTCAGATACTCGAGGTCACGTAGCCAATGTGCGGGCGTGTGCGCTGCTGTGAGGACGAGGAAGCATTATCGACAGTCTCTCGGACTGTCAATATAACGGAGCGTCCCGAGCGGCGGACATATGCTCCGAATGTGAAATATCTGAACCACAACAAGCGGTCCCCTATGTTGTTGTACAAGAGAGGGACCTCTCTCGCTCACAGCCCGGACGGACCTGGACGAGCCAGGAATCGGACTAACAGGCTTCCTCCGATCTGTCCTGAATCCGTCGTCACTGGGTGAGTACTAAAGTTATCATAGTGCTCGCATCACCCAAATCTCCTTCCTAGACCGCAACGGACGAACCCGGCTGCCGAACCATTCGATGAATGGACGCTAGACCGGGTGAGCTAGCGAATGTCACTCCGTCGATCCTACAAGGGACCTCTTAGACGACAGACATATTCCATGAGCACTTATTGCCGCTAGCTCTTCATTAACTATGACGACAGAGGCACACTTTGAAAGACATCTCCGTAACTTTGCGAACAAGAAACCAGAAATGCTTGGTAATAGCAAGCATATAATAAATAATATATAGCGTCGTTCAATAATTCGAAAGTTTGTGTGACATTATTGGACTATGTCGGAACTGAGGGACGATGTCCCTGAACCGAACCAAAAATATCTAAGTCCACCGACGCTATCAGTTTCTTATCCGGCATTGCAGCATTCTGGTCCGACGAAAGAACCTGTAGACGATAAAGTCAGATGACATACACAACAGCATATGTTGTTCCGAAAGGGAAAGCTCGAAATCCTCCGAATCCCTTTCGGCATCCCGTCGGACCGGATGAAATTTTCGGACGTCCGTACCTGCTTCCGCGGAGCGTCCCGACCCAGCATCGTCGGATAATACATGATGCGACAGATTCAGTTGTTGCTGGGATGCTGCGATAAGCTGTGCTATTTGGGATAGCACGTCCGTCACCGAGGCCTGTGCAGGAGCGGTCTTACGATGCATTGCCGCCAGAAGCTCCGTGTACGTTGACTCCCGCACACTTTCTTATGCGAACGTCCGGAGTCTGCAGGCCTCGTGTCCCTGGCTACCAGATGGTATGACCTGGTCGCCGATGATTCTCCGACTGGCGAAGCTGACTGGATATCCGAGGTCACGTAGCCAAGAGCGGTCGTGTGCGCTACCATGAGAATGAGGAAGCCTTATTGACAGTCTCTCCGGACTGACTATATGTCGGAGCGTCCCGAGCGGCGGACGTATGCTCCGAATGCGAAACATTTTGTACCACAACATCTGGGGCCAGACGTTGTTGTACGAGAGAGGGGCCTCTCTCGCTCGCCATCCGGATAGACCTGGACGAGCTAGGAACCGGACTAAAAGGCTTCCTCCGTTCTCCCTCTAATCCGCCGTCACTGGGTGTGCATTTGGTTGATTTATAGTGCTCGCATCACCCCAAAACTCCTTCTAGACCGCGACGGACGAACCCGGCTGCCGAACCATTCGATGACTGGATGCTACACCGGGCGAGCTAGCGGACGTCAAAGGCCTTCGAACCTACTAGGGTCCTCTTAGGCAATTGGCGTATTTACATGAGCACTTTTCCGCTAGCTCTTCATTAATTGTACATAGCGCTTACCAGGCACTGGTTATAAGAATGATTAATGGCGCCAATTTCGCACTTTTGGAAGACATCACGAATACATCACCCTAATCTTGATCATCTGAAATAGAAATTGATAAAGTAGAGTGACCCTGTGGGGAAAGGACCGGAATGTCCAATTCCCCACTAACATACCGTGACACACGCTTCCCATGTTGTCATCGAAATTATCACATACAGAACAGGAGCTAGTGCGAGAACACTGACTATATATACAATGATTATAAAAGTCAGAGGAAGATTTCCTCTTATTACAATTGACCAAAATCCTTTCAATGTGAAAAGAAAACAAAGTCCTAGTACTCGCACCAACCCCTGACAATCAAAATACATAATAATATGATCCATTAACATAGAAAAAATAATTGAAATCAAAAAATTTTGAAAAAGTTAAAAAATTTATAGTAATTTATATATTTTTTATACTTACCAATGACCCAGACTTAGCTGGTGCTAACTCCAACAAAAACCAGGGCCAAACACAAATTTTGCCCCCCAATCCCCAAAATTTGCATCCAAAACAAAAAGAAATCATGTCCTAAAGGACCTCCATAGTACGCCTCTACTGCGCATGCGCAGTGACGCAGTCGTCCCGAAATTGGCGCCAATTATCATTCTTACTGGCAGTGCCTGGTCAGCGCTATGTACTCAGCGGGGAGGCAAGAGTTCCCAACTCAGGGAGGGCCATCCCCGTCTGGGTCATTGGTAAGTATAAAAAATATATAAATTACTATAAATTTTTTAACATTTTTATACTGTACCAATGACCCAGACTTAGCTGAATAGTAAACAGGCTGGAGGGCCTACGACATAGAGGAAAATCCAATAAGCTCAATTATATAGTAAAGAGGTAACCCCTTAAGGAGAAAAGGAGTATTAGGCTTTACATGTATCTTTCTTATTTAATATTAAATTAGAAAGATACACTACCCTTAATAATTGAGCACAATAACATTCATGTTCTCTATTAACATCCAGTATAACCCTTATACTAATTATTTTTAAAGCAAGCCAATAAATAAAGTAGTCCAGAGAATTGAGACTCTTTATAATCATTTAAAAGTGTCCGAGTATTGTATATTAAAGCCCGTTTGACACTTGACATATACAAATGCTTCACACCGAGCTACACTTTAAAAATAAGACATGAATGAAATTAAACATTAATATTACACTTTAAAACCATCCCGGAAGCGACTCAGAAATACTGTCTTGGAGGAGGCATTCCCTTGCTTTTCACTATAAAGCAGGTGACCAAAGGGAACACCCCCCCCCACCCCCCTTCCCCTTGCCCTGGGTCAAATAGCCCAGAGCGAAGAGGGCAGCCGGACGGAGTCACTGCCGGAACAGAAAGCCTGCATAACTATAGTTGCAACTGTTTAGTGGACGACATTCTGAGCAACAGATAACGGACCTAAACAATGCAGGTCTCCAGAAATGCACTCAATATTTCTGAGATAAAAATTAGTAAATGTGGATGGCTGAGACCAATAAGCAGCCTTCATTAAATCTGTAATAGCAACACTATTAGCATAAGCCCAGGAAGTAGAAAGAGCTCTTACTTCATGAGCAGAAATCTTAAGCACAGACTGCTGAGAAGAAGATAAATCTTCATAAGCAGTACGGATAGTTAACTGAATCCATCTAGCAATAGAATGGACTGAAATGTCCTTTCTATTAGGCATCAAAGACAGAAAGAAACGTTTCCGTCCCTTTCTGATGAACTGAGATCTCTGTTTATAGATACGTAGTGCTCTAACAGGATCTGAAGACGGAAGAGCCTTAATAACAATAGGTTCCGGATATTTATTAGGAGCCTGATTCTTAGCTAAAAAACCCACATTAGTAGTGAAGGTGATAGTGTTCCCAACACTACGATAATGAGAATCATCCACCGATAGTGCATGAAGCTCACTGACTCTTCTGGCAGAAGAGAAAGCTAAGAGAAAAGCTGTCTTATAAGATAAGAATTTGAAATCTACTGTCCCATGAGGTTCAAATGGCTTTTCCTTCAATTTAAGGAGAACCCAAGCTAAATTCCACTTAGGAATTAATCTAAGAGTTCTGGGTCTATTTATCGAAAAGTTTCTAACCAATTTCGATAAAGAGACATTAGATCCAATTTGTAAACTATCATGATGTGCATAGGTATCAGATAACATAGATCTATAACCCTTTATAGTAACAGGCTGCAGTTTGATTTCGTCAAACAAGTATACTAGAAAGTTTGCAATGTCTGGTATAGAGGGATCAAATATATCTACAGAATGATCCCTACACCAACGACGAAAAACCTTCCACTTAGCCGCATAGTTTAGTGAAGAGGAGGTCCTCCTACAGTTAGAAATCGCGTCCACTGCTCGTCCTGTAAAGTGCTTGCCATGCAAGAAGGACCGCACAACGGAAAAACGTGAAGGTTGAGACCTTGCGGGTTGTGATGGAGTTGGCGCGATTTCCCCTGCGAAAGAAGATCCTCTCGTGGAGGAAGCTTCCGCGGTAGGTCCCACAACAGACACCTGAGTAGATTTATCCACGGTCTCTGTGGTGACAGAGATGCTACCAACAGAATCTTGCATTGAGATTGTTTTATCTTTAGCAATACTTGTTGAATTAACGGCGCTGGAGGATACGCATATCCTATCATTCCGTCCCAAGGGATCGACAGAGCGTCTACTGCAAATGCTCTTGGATCCGGACACGGGGACACATACGTCTGCAACTGATTGTTGAGATGTGTCGCAAATAAGTCTATCATTGGCCGTTCCCATTGGTAGCAAATCTGATTGAATACTTGTTTGTTGAGAGTCCACTCCGACGGCAACAGGCGACCCTTTCGTGAAAGGGAGTCTGCTAACACATTCAGACGACCCGGTATGTGACGGACCGAAAGAAGAACGTGATGTTCCAACGCAAACAGAAGGATTCTTTCCGTTAGATTGAACAACGGAACTGAATGAGTGCCTCCCTGATTCCGTATATACGCCACTACTGTCGTATTGTCGGATAGGATTTGGACATGAGCATCGTGAATAATGTCCATCCAGTGACGTAACGCAAGCCAAATTGACATCATTTCCTTGATGTTTATGTGCTTGCACAGGAATTGAGGATCCCAAAGACCCTGGCATCTCGAATCCGTTGGGATTAATGATGCACCCCAACCTGTTTGACTGGCATCCGTCATAATGGTAAAACTCGGATCCGGCAACTGCAGCAGAACTCCTTGAGTTAACCACTGAATGTTTGCCCAAGTCTGAATCTCTTGTTTCACTTGATCTGACAAGAGAACGTCTACATCGAGCGAATGAATTTTCACACTCCAATTCTGAGTCAGGAAAATTTGAAGAGGACATGTGCGTAGCCGCCCCATCGGAATGAGATCCGCGGCGGCTCCGCACAGACCTATCAGTCTCATAAATTCTCTCGCCGTGACTTTGTCTGCATGCAGACAATAGCGAGCGTAACAACTGACTAATTTCGCTCTGGTTAACGGCAGACGAACGAGATTGTTGTGCGTCTCGAAGCTCATTCCCAGATGAGTGAATGACTTGGACGGCACCAGATCCGACTTCTCCTCGTTTACTATGAAACCGAGACGTCGGAGCAATAGAAGAAGATTCTGAACATCGTTCTGAAGCGTTAACTCATTGCCGTACCTCTGAAGAATGTCGTCCAGGTAGGCCGACGTTACCGCAGACGAATGAGCTCGGAAGTAGATCATTACCGAGTTCATTACCCGAGTGAAAGCCCAGGGTGCTAGATTCAATCCGAAGCACATGGCCCGGAACTGATACACCACTCCTAGGACTGCGAAGCGTAGATACTTTCGGAATGTCGGATGTACCATGACGTGAAAGTACGCATCTTTGAGATCTATGCTCGTTGCATAATCGTTCACCCGAATACTCGCTCTGACCGATCGAATCGTCTCCATATAAAACTTCGGAGCGACGATCAGCTTGTTTATCCAGCTCAAATCTATGACTGGACGGAACGAGCCGTCTGGTTTCGGAACCAGAAACAGATGGCTGTAGAATCCCAGAGATTCCTGGTTTTCTACGACCTCTACCGCGTTCTTCATTAAAAGAGACTGCACCTCTGATAACAGAGCGTCTCTTTTCTGTGGATTTGACGGAAGATGAGTCCACTTTGGACTTCGAGTTAATGGAGGCTTTCGTTTGAAGGATATCTTTAGACCTTCCGAAGTCACTCCTCTCACCCACGGGTCGTCCGTAATCGATGCCCACTCTTGTGAAAAACTCGACAACCTTCCGCCAACCGGAACGCGATAGAGGTTTAAGCCATCACCTCCTGGACCTGCGAGG
Organism: Pictodentalium vernedei; assembly: GCA_031216915.1. NCBI lineage: Eukaryota > Metazoa > Mollusca > Scaphopoda > Dentaliida > Dentaliidae > Pictodentalium > Pictodentalium vernedei. The sequence continues at coordinate 41,988,285 of CM062288.1, forward strand.
CCTGCGGTAGGAGAAACCACGTCTTCCACGACCCGCACCTCGCCTCGTCGACCTCGGGGCGTCCGACCGATTGTCCCGGCCTGAAGGACGTCCCGAATGAGAGTCGCTATCCTGACGGTCTCTCGAATAAGGCCAAGAGGACGCACCGGAACCTCTATAGGAACCTCTCTTGGGCGCATTAGACCCAGAAGTGCCTGCCTTATTCGTGTCTGCTGTATCCGACCTTTTAGGAGCGGATCTGAACAACAGAGAATCATTAGCTTTCTTTTTAATATTATCATAAATAGCGGAAAGCTTGCCGTCAAAGAGAAGTTCTCCTGAGACCGAAGCGACTCTAAGAGAGTTCTTCACCTTAGAATCCACTAGTGTGGATGTAGCTAGGGCTGCGTCACGTCTAACCAACTCCAGATTTGCCACTGAAAGGGCGGAGTTACACGTGGAATAAGCTACTGCCCTTGAAAGAAGGCTTAAAGAGGATTGTATATCCTGAAACTCTTCCCCTTGAAGGCGCAGTGATAACGCCTTAGTAAGGTGATCTGCGTAAGATAAGGCATCTAAATTGGCTCTGTTAGACGCAATAGCTGTTTCCAACACCGCGGCTGGAATAGAAGCTGACGACGGTAATGATAGCTCTAAGTCTTCCGCCTCGTCGTCCATACGCAGAGGAACTCTCGGTATACCCTGTCCTGCCGTGTCGAATTTATTCCTTGCATTAATGAAAGGCAGGTTAAGAGTATTAGCGGACAAGAAACCTGCTTTCCCCGTCCTGGAAGCAAGTTTAAATATAGCGTCGTTCAATAATTCAAATGTTCTTGCAACATTATTGGACTGCGACGGAAACTCGGGAGCGATGTCCCTGAACCGCTCAAAAAATTCAGAGTCCAATGACGCTATAATTCTCTTGTCCGGAAGCGCAGCAGTCTGGCCCGACGGAACAACTTGAGGGAGAAAGTGCCGGATGAAGTCCACGGCAGCTTTATGTTGTTCCGAAAGGGATAGCTCCAATTCATCCGTATCCCTTTCACCATCCGGTCGGACCTCCCGATGTTCCCGGTCGTCCGCCCCCGATGCTTCGGCGGAGCGTACCGACCCAGCGCCGTCGGATAATTCTCGATCCGACACCGTTTCTGTCGGCTGCTGGGATGCTGCGATAAGCTGTGCTATCTGCACTAGAATGTCTGACGTCGAGACCTGCGGAGGAGCGGTCTTTCGCTGCTTCGCCGAGGGCAGCTCCGCATCAGATGGCTCCCGCATACTTTTCCTATGCGAACGTCCGGAGTCCATCGGTCTCGAATCCCTGGCTGCCGGATGGTGTGACCTGGTCGCCGAAGAATCCTTCATCGGCGAAGCTGGCAAAATATCGGAGGTCACGCAGCCAAGGTGCGGTCGTGTGCGCCGACGAGAAGAGGAAGCCTTAACAGTCTCTGCGGACTGCTTATACAACGGAGCGTCCCGAGCGACGGACGTATGCTCCGCTAAAGACACATTTTGTACCACAACATCTGGTCCCAGATGTTGTTGTACGAGAGAGGGGCCTCTCTCGCTCGCGGCCCGGCTGGACCTGGACGAGCTAGGAACCGGACTAAAAGGCTTCCTCCGTTCTCGTTTACTATCCGCCGTCACTGGGTGTGCATCTATTATTTTTATAGTGCTCGCATCACCCAAAATTTCCTCTTGGACCGCATCGGACGAACCCGGCTGCCGAACCATTCGGTGAATGGACGCTACACCGGGCGAGCTAGCGGACGACATTTGTCTAATCTCCATGAGCACTTTTGCCGCTAGCTCTGAATTCATTTGTGACGACGGACGCACACTTGAAGAAGATAACATGGAAACATCACCCTGTTCTGGTTCCTCTGAAATAGAAACTGAGAGAGTAGAGTGACCTTGTGGAAAAAGAGCCGGCATCGCTCTTTCTCCAGAAACAACATATCGTGACACACGTTTCCAATGTTTCTCATCCCAATGTTCACATATAGGACAGGGATTAATGCGAGAACACTGACTACAATTAATACAATGATCATGAAAGTCAGAGGAAGATTTCTTCCTATTACAATTTGAACAATGTCCCTTCATTGTGAAAGAACAACAATAAGTCCTAGTTACTCGCAAAAACCCCTAACACAAAGATACATAATAACATGATCCATTAATAAATGAAAAAACAATTGCAAAACAAAATAATTTTGAAAAAATATTTTTTCAGAGAAGCCCAAGTTGCTGAAAAGTAACGTTGAGCCCCGATGGATCCGATGGCAAAGTGTGGTCAAAAATTTTAAATTTATATAAAATAATTAATGAGACACTTTCGGATAATATAAATGTATCTTATAATGAGATAAACTACCACAAAGGCAAACAGCCCCCCTCAAAAAAGGCTGTTGCCAATGAAAACAAACAGTGTAAACACACTAGAAAACATGACTCCAGGCACTGAAAAAACTGGCCCGGAATCAGTCATCAATTACACTCTATCTGATGCAAAACAGAGACTCCCAGGGGAGAATCTGCAGAACATCAGATGGAAGATGCAGAACACAAACGTTATACACCCATGGGTGAAAACGTAACTATGGGGAAAATAACAGAAAACATTCTGTAACCAAGCAACTCTCCCAGGAAATTTTAGAAATGAAACTTCTCAAAAATATGCCAAAAGCATGGGAGAATTGCAAGGGGGGACTTTAGAAGGCTAGGGGAGAGGAAACACTGAATAAGCAGTGCAACAATTAGCAAGAATGACAACAAGAGGCCCATGCCTCGAAAATAGGCAACTTAACATAATTTCAACAAAAAATTTTAAGTACAGCCCTGATTATTTTTTGCCACTTCTTTTTCCTCTCCTCCTTCTATCCTCCTTAGAATCACATTTTCTCCAAAAATTACGTGTCTGGCATCCTTTAAACTGAGATTTACAAACACAAAGATCAGTGAGATGTTGACTGATGAAGGGCCAAACAGAGAATGATAATTGGCACCAATTTCGGGACGACTGCGTCACTGCGCATGCGCAGTAGAGGCGTACTATGGAGGTCCTTTAGGACATGATTTCTTTTTGTTTTGGATGCAAATTTTGGGGATTGGGGGGCAAAATTTGTGTTTGGCCCTGGTTTTTGTTGGAGTTAGCACCAGCTAAGTCTGGGTCATTGGTACAGTATAAAAATATATTCTTTCAGAACAGCCCAAGTTTCTGAAAAGTAACATTGAGCCCCAATGGATCCCAAGCCTAAGTGTGGACAAAAATTTTAAAAATTTTATGCAACACTTACGAACAATAATAATGTATCTAGTTATGATTAAATTAACATCAAGATATTATTTTCAAGAAATCCCCCCTCACACAGAGGGCTGTTGTAAATGTAAACAATAAGTGTAAAAACACTAGAATAAGACTCCAGGCACCCAGGCCCGAAATCAGTTACCAATAATACACTATCTGATGCAAAACAGAGACTTCCAGGGAAGAAACTGCAGAACATCAGATGGTAGATGCAGAACACTACGCCTAACCACCCATAGGTGAAGACGTAAACATGGGGAAAAGAACAGAATTCATTCTGTTATACAGCTAAAACTCCCAAGAAATTTTAGTAATAAAATTACAGAAAATATGTCAAAAGCATGGGAGAATAGCAAGAGGGGACTTAAAGGAAAGGGAGAGAGGAAAACACTGAACAAGCAGTGTAACTTGATAACAAGAATGACAACAAAATGGCTGCTGCCTCGAAAATAGGTAACTTAACATAATTTCATTAAAAAATTTTAAGTTACAGCCCTGATAATTTTCTGTCACACATTTTTCCTCTCCTCCTTCTATATCCTCCTTAGAATCACCATTTCACTAATATTTATGTGTCTGGCATCATTTAAACTGAGATTTACAGCACAAAGATCAGTCAGATGTTAACTGATGAAGGGCCAAACTAAGAATGATTAATGGCGCCAATTTCGGAACGTCCTTGACACTGCGCATGCGCAGTAGAGGTGAAGTGTAGAGGGCCATTCAGGACATGTTTTCTTTGGTTTTAGATGCAAATTTTGGGGATTGGGGGGCAAAATTTGTGTTTGGACCTATATTTTAAGAGTTAGCACCAGCTATGTCTGGGTCATTGGTACAGTATAAAAATATATGCATAATACAGTATTGCAGTTCTATTTAATTTGTTAAGTACAGTGTTGCAACAAGTCACCTGTTTTTCCATTTGATGCCTGTAAATTTGACTTCTTGTCTCAAACAACTTTCGTCCAATTTGAAACTTGGAGGGTGGGCTTCAACTCGAGTAGGACACCCTGGTTCACAATTCTGAAAAAGCGGGGGGTTGGCTTAATCATGAATATGGGCTTCGACACGGGTCAGTACGGTACCTTTTTTTTAAAAAAAAAAAAGAAATTTAATTTGCAAATTGGTATTACTGTTTTTTGATAAATTAAAGAAGATATAAATATGGATACCATTGAAACCAGCTTGTTGAGTCAATTCCAATAATATCCATATTTAAATTTGTATGATTTTATTGAGAACATTCAGATATTTCAGGCTGGGTTAGCCTTATATTGGTTAAATTTTTGGAATTTTGTTTCTACCATGTTAGACAAAGGGTTATGTTTGTGCACCATGATTTTTGGCTCCACAAAGATTGGTAATTATATATAAAGTGAAAATAAATTACATTCTGTGCAATATTTGTGCAATGTGAAATTAATAAATATTCACACAATTTGTTTTGTTTATTAAACATTTGAGTTTGTCCTCTAAAATGGACAACATGGTTATAAATGATAGACTAAACTTGACTTTATCTCCATGTTGCGGTCACGATTAGCCACATAATTATGTGACCTTAAACACCAATAAATAAATAAATAATAAGGTCGTAAGACTAAATTGAAAACTCTGAACTTTTTTAAGTCGCCCCCGGGCCCCGACAGGGATCAGCCGGGGCTAAAACACCGAATTGCGGCTGCCTATAGTTAGTAGCTGGCCCTAAATGTTTTGCCACCACACAAACTTGGCTAACGACAATCCCAAATTGATGTTAGCTCAGTTGGCATGGTGGAGAACAGTTAGGACTAGACGATCCACCACAAGGAACAGTACTAGGCCTGAAAATTCTAAATTTTCTGAAGCCTACCCGGTGGGGGGGGGGGGCCGATCACAGGTCTTTGGCACAGAATCATATCAACTGAGCTCAAAATGGCCCATGACCATTCGTTGTGGTATTCCTGCAAGCCTGCAAATAAGGCAGCCTGTCATGGTCACTGACTGACTCAACTTGAATGATTGACAGACACTGATTCAGTTGTGCCTGTCATATAATGACCAGTGCAATTTCTTATATTAGAACTGGATATAAGCCTGTTCAATTTCTGTATGCTTCAACATAACTAAATTCTTTATATGTGATCATTTATTGGAAAGCTCTCTGTAAGAGAGCTTTCCAATAAATAATAAGTCAATTATACAGTTAACACACACCTCCATGATGCTTTGAACTAATAAAATGCTAAAGAATTAATAACCCGTGAAATTTATTAACAGAAAGTGAAAATCTGTATGTAAACCCCAACCCCTCGACAGGTACCAAGTTTGGGATGATTAGCAGAAAATAGTTGGTGCCTGACACAAAAAATATTATTTGCAAGCTGTATTCCTGCTTGATACAGGCAAGATATATAGGCTAAAAAATAGTGTTTTGTTTCTCAGACAACCCCTCATTGAATTTGAACCCCCTCAAGCTCATTAGACATTTTTATTGCCTTTCACTGTCTTCCAATATTAGTACAAACTCAGCTGGAGACTCAAAATTATTTAGGTTTTTTGACTGATGGATATTTATTTATTTGTGTCTGCAATATGTTGGCCTCTGTATATGGGGATTTGCCTCATTACAATTTATGGGAGAGTGCCTATAGGCACTCTCCCATAAATTGTAATGTGGCAAATCCCCACAGATTGAATAATTTTACTTCAAAGATAATGAAGAGCATCAAAAGAATACATAGCCTTTGAAGTACCTACAGTTTGTTTTTAGAGAAAAGTTTTATTTTTAAATCTTATATACAAAGAAGAGATTCTCTGTGTGTGTGTGTGTGTGTGTCTGCACGGACGCACCGGGGCACATAGAAGGCTGAAATTTGGCATGGTGCTATATTCTGACCTAACTTAGAGTACCGCGGGGATCACAAGGTTGAAGGCGCTGCCCGAAGGTCGGGGCCGAGTGAGTTGGGTACGCGACCCTCATTTTTTTTTTTCACTTTTCTCTCCTTCATTGACCCCGAATGAAGTCGGGTATCCTGCTAGTTTATTATATAATAAACTATTTAAGAACACAAAATAGTGCTCTTGCATGTCAAATCTGGCACTGGGAAGGGGGGGTGGAGTTGGGGGACTCAGGCTGGAATTATATAATCAGATCCCTCGTTGTCAGAAATAAAAAAATAAAATAAAGTCCTCCCTCCTTCATTGAATCTAAAAAAAAATTGTCTGAGAAACAGATCATTTATCTTTTTTTGGCCACATATATATATAATATACATGTCTTTGCCTTGTTACAATTTGTGGGAGAGTATAGTATATATAGGTTTGATGGGCATTAAAAACCTAGGGATGAACAGTGCCTCTACCCCTTTAATGGGCATTAAAGAAACAACGGTCTGGATTTTGTAATGGCCATTAAAATGGCTAAATGGTATAAGTTTTAATGCCCATTACTTTTTGGCATGCACAAAATGTAACCATTAATTTTGGTTCCTTTTAATGGCCATCAAAATCTGGCTACTGGTTTGTAATTAATGCCCATCAAATTGTTGCTTATTTACAATAACAGTTAATGGCCATTAGATTTTGACAAAATAAATTTCCTATTAATTTGGTCGCTTTAATGGCCATTACATTCACTAAGAAACTGGTAATAATGCCCATGAAAATGTAGTTCATATCCATTAACTTTTGATGCCCATTAACATTTGTAATGGGCATTATATCCACATTTTTTAATGGTCTTCAAGTTTAATTTAATGCCCATCAAAGCGACCAAATTAATGGGAATATTTAATGGTATATTTAATGGCACAATTTAATGGCTCATTTAATGGCCGTATGTGCAGTCGTGCAAGTAGGCCGACATTAGCACAGATGAATGAGCTCAGAAATGAGTCACTACCGAGATCATTATTTGAGTGAAGGCCCAGGGAGCTAGGTTCAGACCAGAGCATCATTGCTCGGAACTGAAAACTCCTGGGACAGCGAAGCAAAGTACTTTCTAAATGCCGGATGTTCCCTGACGTATAAGTACGTATCCTTGAGATCTATGCTCACAGCATAATCGTTCACTCGAATGCTCGCTTTGACCGATCGGATGGTCGCCATATAAAAATTTTGGAGCCCCGATCAGCTTGTTTATCCAGCTCAGATCTATAACTGGATGAAACGAGCCGTCTGATCTTGGAACCAGGAACAGGTGACTGCAGAAAACTGGAGATTCCTATAGCGTTCTTGTCCAGAAGAGATTGAACTTCTGATAGCAGCAAATCTCTCTTCTGAACGTTTAACGGAAGCTGAGACCAGCGTGGACTTCGAGTTAACGGAGGTTTTTCCTTGAAGGACAGCTAGACCTTTGGAAATAACCCCTTGCACCCACGGGTCGACCGTAATTGACAACCAATTGGTTAAGAATCTCGACAGCCTTCTGCCCACTGGAACGCAATATAGGTTAGACCATCACCTCCTGGCCCTGCAAGGATTGCGGAAGGAGAAAACACATTCTCCACGACCCGCACCTTGCCCAGTGAACCTAGGGGCATCTGACCCGATATCTCGGCCAGCACTAAGACCCCTATGTGAGTCGCTACTCTGACGGTCTCCGGAGTAAGACGAAGAGGCTTTCTTTGATCCTCTATAGGAACTTCCTTTGGATGTATTCGCCCCCGAAGAACCTGCCTTACTCCTCCCTGCTGAGTCCGACTTTTTCAAAGCGGAATAAAAGCAGAGGATCTGGAGCTTTCTTAGTAATCTGATTATAGATTGTAGAAAGCTTAATCGTCAAAGAGAAGCTCTCCTGAGAACAGAGCGACTGGAAGAGAGTTTTTTCCACCTTACTATCCACTCTTGTGGATGCAACCAAGGCAGCATCACGTCTAACTAACTCCATTTTGCCACTGAAAGGGCGTAGTTATACATAGAATATGCTATAGCTCTCGAAAGAACTCTTAAGGAAGTTTGAACATCCTGGAATTGTTTCGCTTCGAGACGTAGTGATAACGCTCTGGTAAGGTAATCTGCGTGCGATAATGTGTCGAAATTCTATTAGATGATATTGTCGTCTCCAGTATACTGCAGTAAATAGACAAGGATGCTGGCAATGACAATTCCAGGTCTTCAGCCTAGTCGTCCAAATGCAGAGAACTCTCGGCACGCCTAGTCCTGCCATTTCAAATTTATGTCTAGCATTGACGAAAGGCAGTTGTATAGCGCTAGGCGATAAGAAACCTGATTTGCCAGTCTTAGACGCTAGTTTGAATATAGCGTCATTCAAAAGTTCAAATGTCCATGACATTTCCGGACTGGGTCGGAAACTTAGGGACGGTGTCCCTAATCCGGCCGAAAAAGTCTGTGTCCAGTGACACTTTCAGTTTCTTATAAGATAACGCAGCATTTTTGTCCAGAGAAACAACTTCTAAAAGGTGATTCCGGATGAAATCGACGGCCACCTTAAGTTGTTCAGAAAGGGAAAATTTCGGCTGTGCTGATTCCCTTTTACCATCCGCCTGGACCACATAATAATTTTGGTTGTCCCTTACTGACTCTGCAGGGGAACAAACCGACCCAGCTTTGCTCAGAGAGTTCTTTACTGAAAAAGTTTTTGATAGCTGCTGGGATGCTGCGATGAACTGTGCTATCTGCGATAGCAAGTCCGTCATGGAGGCCTGTGAAACCGCGGTCGTACGTAATTAGCTGCTGGAAGCTCCAGGGACGTTAATTCCTGCATTTATATAATATGCGAACGTCCCAACTAGAAAGGACTCATGTCCTTGGCTAGCGGATGGCGTGACCTGGTCGACGTGGATTCCCTGGTCGGCGAAGCAGGCTGGATATCTGTGGTCACATAGCCAAGGTGTGGTCGTGTGTGCTGACGTGAGGATGAGGGGAAGCCAATAGACAAGCCGCGTCGGACTGTCTATGCGACGCAGCGTCCCAAGCAGGAGTGGACGTATGCTCCAACTAACGAATGTACATACAACTACATCGCGGCTCAGGTGTTGTTTTAAGAGGGAGGGGGCCTCTCTCGCTCGTGGTCCGGATAGACCTGAGTAGTAGAGCTCGCACGTTTCAGTACTCATTGGCAGGACCCTGGTGCAGGACCCCGGAAGTGACGTCATGTCACGTGACCTAGTGATGCCATGTTGTGTTGTCATGGTAACCTGCGTGAGCAGCCATGTTGTGACGTCATCCCCATAGTGATACGTGGTGTTAGTGCACATGCGCAGTGCGTGTTGTTAGGGTGATACGTGTTTCCGTCGTCCATTTTGTATACTGGAGGCCGCCATCTTGGTTTCTATGGTAGCACGTGATTGTTATGTTACCAATGGCTTCTAACAAGACAGGGGTATGTTCGGGGGGTGTGTTCCTTTGTAGAAGAGTAAATCTGATTACCACAAACAACCCGACAATCCCTCCAAATCACCAAAATCCACCTAAAATCACCAAAATTGACTTTATTTCCCCAATTGATCGGCTTAGGACGTAGTGCTATAGTACTAAGGGGGTACCGGGATGTGTTCCTTTGTAGAAGAGTATTTTTCTGGCTTAGAATTCTCCCAGAATCCCTTTTTGGATCCCTATCCCATGACGTTTTTCCCACTAAAAGACACGTTCCTTTGGTCATTACCCAGAATTCTCTGCTTCTATCTATATGTGCAATAGTTTATGTCTATCTGGCCATGTTCCTTTGTTCTAGAGTATACTCCAGTAGCATAGAAGAGCCTATCAGTTGGAACAGCTTTGCTTATTGTTACTATATTTAGCTATTTCTGGTCTATTCTTGTTAGTTCTGATCCTATTCCGTGTACTCATGTTGTTTCATTTATATAACTAACCAATCAGATTGCTTGATTTCCCATAACCTGTATGCAGAGTTATCTCCCCTTATTACAACGAAGTTGTATCAGATTCTCATCACATCTATATCCAATGGCAATATCCCCAGGCACCCCAATTTAGGCACCCCTTTTTTGAAAAACATGACCTTCGGCACCCCTTTTTTGTCATATGTGCTTATGTGAAAAAGCATAATGTGACACAATGTGTCCTAGCACACAGGCACATACGGGTATTTGAGGATACCCATTGCCTAGTATTGTATTATTCGAGGATACCTACTAAAGAATCCCTTTTTTGTCATATGTGCTTATGTGAAAAGGCACAATGTGACACAATATGCCCTATCACATAGGCACATGCTTTATGTGCCGATATGTGCTTATGTGAAAAGGCACAATGTGACACAATATGCCCTATCACATGGGCACATACGGGTATTTGAGGATACCTATAGCCTAGTATTGAATTATTTGAGGATACCTATCTAGGATACCTTCTGGAGAATCCCTTTTTGTCATATGTGCTTATGTGAAAAAGCACAATGTGACCTAGCACATAAGCACATGCTTTATGTGCCGATATTTGCTTATGTGAAAAGGCACAATGTGACACAATGTGCCCTATCACATAGGCACATACGACCAAAATGGGATTCCATAGCCACAGGCGTTTTCGAAAAAGGGATTCCACAAATGGGATTCCAAAAATGGGATTCCACAAATGGGATTCCGTTTCCATCTTGTCGCCAAAGCTCCAAGGCCACTACAGGTATATGGTCTATCTGTCCTATCATTAGCTTCAACAACAGTCTTGTTCCATTGCGACCTTGTACCAGTACTATTGGCTAAACTTCCATCAATTACTTCCTAGCTATACCTTCACTCAAGCTTTTCAAAATGTTCCATCTGATTTCCCCTGTATACATATAAGGCATTCCGTAAGTGGCCCAGTCCGTAAAATTTGGATTCGACACTCGAGGGTATGGAAAGGGTTTGATAACACCCAATTCAACAATGACTACAAGACTCTGAACAGAGACAACCAACCACTATAAAACAATAAAGGTACAGAACGAAGATCCAACATAACCAAGATCAAAGTAAACATAACAAAGTGAAAGAATGTCAAACTAGTAAGATTGATCGAACAAGTTTGACAGACTGAACAGAACAAAGTGAACAAAGATCCAACACAACTAAGATCGAAGTGATCAAAACAAAGTGACGAAAATCAAACTGAACAGATAGAAGAGAACTGACCCAATGAAGGTATCAAACTGAATTGACCATAACAAATTGAACAAAGTTCTGAACTATAACCCTAATGAAGGTATATATAATTAACCCCTTTGAACTGTTTGAATGAACTATAACCCTAATGAATGTATATATAATTAACCCCCTTGAACTGAATGAACTCTATTTTTTAACTATAGCCCAATGTTAACACCTTTTGAACTGAACGATTTTTTAAACTTCATGACAATATAACGAAAGGTGATCTGAATTTTTAAACTACAACCCATTGAACTGAATTCTTCCAATAGGAAATGGGAATACCCTTGAGTGTCGATGTAAAAGCACGGAATCCAAATTTTACGGACTGGGCCACTTACGGAATGCCTTATATGTATACAGGGGAAATCAGATGGAACATTTTGAAAGCTTCAGCGAAGGTATAGCTAGGAAGTAATTGATGGTAGTTTAGCCAATAGTACTGGTACAAGCCCGCAATGGAACAAGACTGTTGTTGAAGCTAATGATTGGACAGATAGACCATAGACCTGTAGTGGCCTTGGAGCTTTGGCGACAAGATGGAAACGGAATCCCATTTGTGGAATCCCTTTTTTGGAATCCCATTTGTGGAATCCCTTTTTCGAAAACGCCTGTGGCTATGGAATCCCATTTTGGTCGTATGTGCCTATGTGATAGGGCACATTGTGTCAAATTGTGCCTTTTCACATAAGCACATATCGGTACATAAAACATGTGCTTATGTGCTAGGTCACATTGTGTCACAGTGTGCTTTTTCACATAACCACATATGACAAAAAAGGATTCTCCAGAAGGTATCCTAGATAGGTATCCTCAAATAATACAATACTAGGCTATAGGTATCCTCAAATACCCGTATGTGCCTATGTGATAGGGCATATTGTGTCACATTGTGCCTTTTCACATAAGCACATATCGGCGCATAAAGCATGTGCCTATGTGATAGGGCATATTGTGTCACATTGTGCCTTTTCACATAAGCACATATGACAAAAAAGGGATTCTCTAGTAGGTATCCTCGAATAATACAATACCAGGCAATAGGTATCCTCAAATACCCGTATGTGCCTATGTGCTAGGGCACATTGTGTCACATTGTGCCTTTTCACATAAGCACATATTGGCACATAAATCATGTGCTTTTGTGCTAGGACACATTGTGTCACATTGTGCTTTTTCACATAAGCACATATGACAAAAAAGGGGTGCCGAAAGTCATATGTTTTTCAAAAAAGGGGTGCCTAAATTGGGGTGCCCGGGGATATTGCCATTGGATATAGATGTGATGAGAATCTGATACAACTTCGTTGTAATAAGGAGAGATAACTCTGCATACAGGTTATGGGAAATCAAGCAATCTGATTGGTTAGTTATATAAATGAAACAACAAGAGTACACGGAATAGGATCAGAATTAACAAGAATAGACCAGAAATAGCTAAATATAGTAACAATAAGCAAAGCTGTTCCAACTGATAGGCTCTTCTAAGCTACTGGAGTATACTCTAGAACAAAGGAACATGGTCAGATAGACGTAAACTATTGCATATATAGATAGAAGCAGAGAATTCTGGGTAATGACCAAAGGAACGTGTCTTTTAATGGGAAAAACGTCATGGGTTAGGGATCGAAAAAAGGGATTCTGGAAGAATTCTAAGCCAGAAAAATACTCTTCTACAAAGGAACACACCCCGGTACCCCCTTAGTACTATAGCACTACGTGCTAAGCTGATCAATTGGGGAAATAAAGTCAATTTCGGTGATTTTAGGTGGATTTTGGTGATTTGGAGGGATTGTCGAGTTGTTTGTGGTAATCAGATTTACTCTTCTACAAAGGAACACACCCCCCGAACATACCCCTGTCTTGTTAGAAGCCATTGGTAACATAACAATCACGTGCTACCATAGAAACCAAGATGGCGGCCTCCAGTATACAAAATGGACGACAGAAACACGTATCACCCTAACAACACGTGCTGCGCATGCGCACTAACACCACATATCACTATGGGGATGACGTCACAACATGGCCGCTCACGCAGGTTACCATGACAACACAACATGGCATCACTAGGTCACGTGACATGACGTCACTTCCGGGGTCCTGCACTGGGGTCCTGCCAAAGAGTACTGAAACGTGCGAGCACTACTACTGACCTGGATGAGCTAGCTACCAGACTGACAGGCTTCCTCTGTACTATCCTCATATCTGTCATCGCTGGGTGTGCACGTTCAATGTTTATAGTGCTCGCATCACCCAAACTGCTTCCCTGGACCGCAACAGACGAACCCGGCTGCCGGGCCAATCGATGAATGGTCGCTACACCGGGTGAGCTAGCGGACAACAATGCCGTCAATCCTACTAGGGACCTCTTAGGCAATTGTTGTATTTCCAGGAGCACTTTTGCCGCTAGCTCTTCGTTAGACTGCAACGACGGAGGCACACTTGTTGAAGACATCACGGAAACATCACCCTGTTCTTGTTCCTCTGAAAAAGAGACTGATGAACTAGAGTGACCTTGCGGAGAGAGGACCGGCATGGACCCCTCACCGCTAACAATATACCGTGACACACGTCTCCAACGTTTGTCATTCCAATTGGCACACACTGAGCAAGAATTAGTGCAAGTACATTGACTACAAGAAACACAATGAACATGAGAATCAGAGGAAGATTTCCTCGCATTACAATTTAAACAATATTCTTTCATCATGAAAAAATATAAACAGTCATAGTACTCGCACTAAGCCTTGAAACAAGGATACATAATATAATATAATCCATTATAACATTTCGAAAAATAATTTCAAAAAAAAAAATTTTTTTGAAAAATTTTCAGAAGAGCCCAAGTTCCAAATGGGAACAATGAGCCCAAATGGATCCCAAAAAAGCCCAAGTGTGAACAAAAATTTTAAAACATTTTTAATAATTAATGTAACACTTACGGAAAATATTAATGTATCTGGCTATGAGCAGAACTGAATAGAAGACAAGTAATCACTATCAGAAGTAACCGTTGTCAACATAAACAAAAGTGTACAAAAACCAGAAACATGACTCCAGGCACTGTAAACATGGCCCAAAATCAGTCACCAATTTAAACACTATCCGATGTAAAACAAAGGCTTCCAGAGAAGAAACTGCAGTACATCAGATGGTAGATGCAGATCACAATGCCTAACCACCCAAGGGTGAGGACGTAAGCACGGGGAAAAACAGAATAATCATTCTGTTACCAAGCCAAAACTTCCAAGAAATTTTAGTAAAAAAAATTACAAAAATTAGGCCAAAAGCATGGGAGAATAGCAAGGGGGGTATTAAGGAAAGGGAGAGAAGAAACACTGAACAAACAATGGTACATTCATAGCCAGAATGACAACATCAGGCTCATGCCCCGAAATTAGGGAACGTGAAATAATTTCGTAAAAAAATTATAAGTTACAGCCCTGAACACATTCTGCCACTGTTTCTTCCTCTCATCCTTTATTTCATCCTTAGATCCACCATTTCTTTCATAATTTTGTGTCTGGCATCATTTAAACTGAGATTTACAAGCACAAATATCAGTGACATGTTACTGATTTTAGGGCCAAACAAAGAATGACTTTTTGAGCCAATTTCGAGACCTCCTTGACAGTGGATAAAAGGTATGGAGGACCACATAGGACATTGAAATTTCTGTTTTTGATGCAAATTTTGGGGATTGGGGGGCAAAATTTGTGTTTGGCCCTATAATTTAAGGAGTTAGCACCAGCTAAGTCTGGGTCATTGGTACAGTATAAAAATATGCTATTGAAAGGGAAAATCAGTGGCACAGATAAAGAGGGTGAGGAATGGAGGCAACCCCCACCATCACAACATTTTTTTCAGCTCCCCAGAAAATTTTCTGGGCCTACTTTTGGATTAAGTTTTGCATAATAGAAAAATCGCGACATCGACTCCATAGCTGCGACAGGTGGTGCAATCTCACAAAATTCTAAGTTCATCAAGGGCCATAACTCCAAGAAGAATATTTGGAACAACACATGCATTGAACAGTGGCTAGACATCAATAAGATACACTTACATGCCAAATATAAAGTCATTCCATCAAGTATTTCAAAAGTTATTGACTTTTGAAACTCGATGGTCACAGACAGACTGACCGACAGACCAACCGACAGACTGACAGACAGACAGACCAACATTGCCACTTATAGAGCTGCTAGTCGCAGCTAAAAATTATTGATATTTTGGCTAAAATATATCTTTTTGGACTGGACTGTCAATAACTAAACTGTTTTGGGTGCCAAAGTGGTACTAAAATCTTTCAAACAATTGTGTTGGTCTGTTCAAAAATTTGAGGCTTGCAACCTCCCCCACCACACCACACCCCCCTCAAAAACCTATCTACACCCTTGACAAGCACCAATCATTTAACCCTTTACCTAATATGAAACGCAGACGACACTTGCAAAAAAAATTCTTGAATAACTAATTTTTTTCATTTTTGTCTCAAAAACATAAGCTATGGCCCCTCGTTGGAATGAGCTCGGCGAGCTCATTCCGACTAGGGGTCATAACCGATGTTTTTGAGACAAAAAAGGAAAAAAATAATGAAAATTTATTGAAGATTTTTTAGAATAGTGCTGGCCAGTTTTGGCCGTTACATTGGGTAAAGGGTTAATACCTTATCACACAAAATGACCAAGTTCAAATAATTACAAAACAGTTTTTTATAATTTATCTTAATTCACTAAAAAATGATAAATCACAACCTTTTACTGAATGGTGTCCCAACTTCAATTATCTCCCTTTCTCTTTTGGTTTTCACTGTATTTTTAGCTTTTCTAAGATCATCTAATCTCCTCTTCAATGTAGATACTTCCTCCTCTAACTGAAAATAGGAATATTTCAAGTCAAACACTGGAGTGTCTCATGCAGCAAATCTGTAAATATTTATTTGTTGCCTGTCGTAAAGACATGTAGCAATAGTTACAGCTTTGCAAAGCTTCAAAATTTGATTCAATCCAATAATATATTGTATTCATTTCAATTTAAGATGCGCTGATTCATGAATTTTTGAATCGTCAAGATATTCTAAAAGTCAAATGAAATGTCTCCTCATTGTGAACTTTTCTTCGATCATCAGGTCCACTGTAAGGAGACCTGATGATACAAGATGAGTCCAAGGCAGTTCCACTTCCGAAAATTCACTTTGATTCAGTTTCTGAAATATTCCTGTTATTCTGACAGACATACTGGTACAAACGAGTTATCATTGAATGTATTACATGAGTGGAAACTGGCATTCGATTCAATTCAAAATCATCCTGCTGCAGTGATGTGATTCAAACTGCCCTGATTCAGAAAGTTTTGAATCCTGGTTTTCTTCTCAGAAATTTGTCCAAGTGTCTCCTCTTGTATCACCAGGTCTCCTATACAGGAGGGGGAGGGGAGGGGGAAGGGTCCTGTACAGGAGACCTGGAATAGAAGAAAGAGCTTAAGGAGGTTCTGCTTCTGAAACTACTCTGATTTTGTTTCTGGAATTTTCCACTTTTTTATTGAATTCCCACACAGACGAGTTACCATTGAATGCAGTACAGTACAGTTGTTGTGGACTGGTCGAAATCCACACATGAGCAGTGATATCCACGCATGTGTTTACCAGGAATCTACTATTATTACACCCATGGAAATATTGCCCACCCGTGGAAAGTGACCAGTCCACAGTGGCTGTACTGTATATGAGTGAAACGGGTGATATTTACAGTTGTGGGAAAGTTTAATATCGACAACATGAAGAGCAATGAGATTTGATTCGATATTCAAATTGATATTCTCAGTCAGATTTGATTTGGGATTCAATTTGACCCAAAATTTTAAATTCATGGGACTTAACCCTTTACCCAACGTAATGGCCAAAACCGGCCAGCGCTATTCTAAAAAATCGCCAATTAATTTTCATTATTTTTTTCATTTTTTGTCTCAAAAACATAGGTTATGACCCCTCATTGGAACGAGATCAATGAGCTTGTTCCAATGAGGGGTCATAACCTATGTTTTTGAGACAAAAAAATTAGTTATTCAAGAATTTTGTTTGCAAGTGTCGTCTGCTTTTCAGGTTAGGCAAAGGGTTAACCTTCAGTTTTGGGAGCACGGTGGCTCAGTGGTTAGAGTATTCAACTTAAAACTGAAAGGTCAGCAGTTCAATCTTGACCGGTGGTAACTGCATTGTGCGGGCCAGACACAATCCTGATTGTTGACATCAGGGACACTTTGGTGCTCTGTACTAAGGTGTTCTGGATCTCTTCAACCGCTGCTGATACTGCTGTGCAGAGTTAGTACAGTACAGTCGCCATGGACTGGTCGTAATCCACGCATGGTCAGTGACGTCCACGCATACCTACACCAGGTAATAAAAATAATCATCAGCAAAATTATAATTAATGAAGCACCGGGTTGTACTCGGTGCTTCATTAATTAATATTTTGATGATTATTCCTATAATTAGTGTTTGGAATCTAATATTATTGCCCACTTGTGGAAAGTGACCAGTCCACAGTGGCCGTACTGTATAATGGGGAGTATGACAGTTACTCAGCTGTCTCAGTGGGTCTCTTCGGGTACTCCAGAAGAGATGGGAGGTTTTGATTTTTCAGATTCGGTTCGGTTTTGGTTCAGTTTCAGGAAAGCAGCTTGGTTTCAGTTCAGTTTTTCTATGTGTTAAGTATATGATGAACATAGAGCAAACAATACTTCCGGCTCCTTAACTGAAAAAATGCAATAGTTTGTACAACACCATATATCACAAAAAGCCCTGTCTGTAAATATCTCCATTGATCATTCTTAGGGATTTTAGGGCATCAATTTCTAAGCCCACTTAGACCTGCAAAAAACAATATAAACTAGAGGTACTGTGAGCAAGCTCACAAAGTGATATCCCCCGAATGTATAAGTTAGATTATCTCCCCTTGGAAATGTCAGAACGGAATTATATTGCTTCATGCACATCTTCATATGGAGTTCTTCCATTGTGTAAAGTTTCATGAAAATTCTTCAAACAGTTTAGGAGGAGTTGCACTTATAAGGAAGGACAGACGGACAGATGGACGGATGGACAGTCGGACGGACGGACAGGGTGATTCCAATATACCCCCAAACTTTGTTTGCGGGGGTATAATTAAATATCCCGATAAATTCTGTCTTTTGACTGGTCAGAATCCCTTGAACAAATAGACATGGCAAAGGGTGCACCCAACATTCGAGGTATATGAGAGCGTGCAACATCCAGGGTATATAGGCATGCAAAACATTGGAGGTATATGGTTTAAATGAAAGCTTTTTACTTCCGCTGGCCTCGATATAAAAATCGAACCCCAAAAAATTAAAATAGTCACAAACATTATCAGATTTCCAACAATTTGATCATATTTTGCCATTATAAATTAAAAGGTCGAATAATTAAAATGAAACAACTTGAGAAAAATAAAATTAGAGCAAATATCATTCCCTAGTACATGTACCAATGTGTTCTATATGCCAGTAGGCACATAAAGCACATTGGAACCAGACCTGTTAACCTCTGAAGGTGACTATCAGTGAGATTTTGATGAGCTCTCAGTGAGATTTGGATGCTTGTCAGTGAGATTTTTGCGCACCTAAGTTCCGCCATTTTTCCTTGCTCATACAAGCCCATCCCGGTGCTTCAAAACATGGAGATTGAAACATCTTGTCCGAAAACGCCCCAGGACCAAAACGTTCAAAAACCAACACAAGCATTCTTTCTTCGTTCATGCCATTTATTCATGTAAATTCTTTGTTCAGTCTGTACATTTTTAGTGAGAAAATATTCATTCTTATTATCTTTTGACAGTTTTTACTGTACAATAAAAATTACTCAATGCTAACAATACATATCGTTTTGTTTAAAAAAAAACACCTGTTGTTGCCGGTACAATGAAGTTGTGTGTGATTGTGGTAATTTTGTTTTCTTTTTTTATTAAAAAAAAATATTTGAACTGTGTTTTGTATTACTCACATTAGAGAAGGTGCCCCCAGTATTCATAACTCCCATTGTGAAAAAAACAAAAGAAACAAAATAATCCTGTTGGTTCAAAATGAAGACAAAATACTCTGCTGGAGCCTGCTGGAGCCTGGACATGTTGTTCTGAATCTGTTTGTATATAAGTAAGGGGAGATAACTTAATTCTTGTGATGTCTGACAAGGTTTTTTTCCAGTTTTCAACAAACTTTCAATTATATTTTCTTTTACACACAACGGATAAATTTGGTATGAACCATAACAATAGTATATATAAAAGGTCAGCTGAAGTTAATTATACTTGAGAGATTATGTTTTTATTTAATTTATATTTTGAGTTTATATAATTTTGTTTGATTTCACGTAACCGCGACAGTATGAGAATATATTTGGCATACAATGCAACTTGTTTAATTTTCAAAATAGAACAGGACAACTATTTTTGAAAAGTGTCAAATCGGGAGAAAATGGGATGTGACCGTGAGAGCATGAGTTGGTGCCTCTAACCGGGAGACTCACGGTGAAACCGGGAGAGTTAACAGGTCTGATTGGAACTAAAGGGACGATATGTCAAGAAAATACTGTTTACTCATTTCCTTCACAACCCAAGGGATGTAACTCTACAGGTATCTGTTGTCTTCTGCATTTATAAAAACAAAACAATTATTCATAAATTTGGTCCAAGTGATTGCGGAGCATGAGAAATGCATCGACAAATTTATTTCCACTATGTTTGTATTGAGTTTCAAATGGGACAAAAATGCTATCTACGACAACAGGTATGGTATATGGAGATTTAATACCTGGATGTCTCATTTAACCACCTCGCTTGCGGCTCAGTGTTTAAAAACCGACATCCAGGTATTAAATCTCCACATACCATACATGTTGGCGGAGATAACTTATAGTAACAAATGAATAAAGTTTATCTCATCGACGTTGTTCTCAACATTGTCAACAAATTCACCATTCTGCCAGATAGACAAAGTAACAAGAGTGCATATACGGACCATTAGTCCACTTCTCTACCAGTAAGGTAGTTTGATAGGTTTATGCACAAACACAGTAAAACTGTTTGGCCAGTTTTTGCTAGTCTTGCGGTTCAGTTTTCTGGTGTTCCAAAAAAAACAAAAAAACAACTGAACCATAAAACCAAAAAGCCATCCACCTCTACACTCTGGCTTCCTCTACCCACAAAATTGTCCAACACTGCGAGAACCTGGCTGTCGAAAGTGTTGTTAAAGTCCTATAAAACAAATAAGCAAACCAACAGTTTTTTTGGTGTCATTCAACACTCTGTACGAGACAGAAGGATTAGAACCTATTAGTATCAGTATGATGTATCATTAGTTAGAGGAACAGTATATATTTTCTGAAGGTGCATGAATCAATATTAAACTATGGGGATAGTAGACTCTATATGAGGTAAGCTTTGACTGTTTTTTTTTTTAAGCTGAGAAATTGTGTTTTTCTTTCAAAACTGTTTGTCACTTTTTCTCTCTAAATATCAAGGTTCATTGTATGCAACCCATATGTTATTTGTAGATGTAGATTTCGTCAAAATTTTGCCTCATTATTCACCAATTCTTGATCAGCTATTATTTATTGGAAAGCTCTCTCATATTTGGTACAATTTATAATTATATCAGGGCTTATATTTCGTCTAAATTTGTGAGAATCCATTTGGATTCTCATGAAAATGGTTGCGAGAATCCATACCAACTATGAGTGTCCCAGGATCCTATGACGCCACCATGGTTGAGCCACTGTTGTATACTGATAACACATGTTAACATTTTACCCAAAATACCTTTTTAATTTTTAAAACTAAATTTGATAATTTTTAAACAATAAATAATAAATAGATGATAAAATTATTAAATGAACAATATTTACCAACAAAATCTTACAAATATGGCTGTCATTGGAACCGGCTCAATGAGCCGGTTCCAATGACAGCCATATTTGTAAGATTTTATTGACATAGTGTCAGGATATTTCAGGTCATGTTAGCCTTCTGCTGGTTAATTTGTTGCTGCTGTGTTAAATAAAGGGTTAAATTGAATCAATTCTTTTCACGCGAATCCTAGCAGAGGTGCAGCGAGAATCTACATGGATTCTCGCCGGTTTTATTGCGTGAATCTTTGTGCAAATCGATTCTCGGATTCTCGTCGAAATTTTAGCCCTGTATATATTGGTATATGGTATCTTAAAAATGCTCAGTATACATTCTGCAGATATTTCATCTGTTTATATTGGAATAGGGCTAGATAAATATCAACCCAGCATACCATGGTTCAGCCCAGTGGTGGTGCAAAGTGGGGGGGGGGGGGGGGGGGGGGTCAGTGTCATTACAGCCCTCCTGTTGGGAAGGTCAAGCCCCCATGTCAGGAAAAGTTCCAGCTTTATTGTGGACTTGGAAGGGACACCCTAGCTTGGGGGAGTGGTGGCTCAGTGGATACAGCATATACTTCAAACCAAAAGGTCCATGGTTCGATCAATGCCATGGGTAACTGTGTTGTGTCCTTGGGCAAGGCACTTTATCCTGATTGTCCAAATGTGGGTGCAGTGGCACTGTGTACAAAGGTATACTTCACGTTGATCGTGCATTTGTCTTAAACCAATGCTAACCCTACTTGTGTAGAGTTAGTACCTTGGGGAATCTGACAGTTGCTCGCCATTGCTTGGCAGTTCCCTCCATCTTCCTCCACCTGTAAAAGTGACCAACACAAAGTGACCCTGGTTGTTGAAAGTGCCATTAAACCCCAACAAATAAATAAATAAATACCCAAGCTCCCCCTGCAAGCTCCCTGGTTCAGAAAATCCTAGCGCCACCACTGGTTCAGCCTATACTTGAGAAAAAGTTTGATTTGCATTTTCCAGACCTTCAATTACCTGCCACTGGAGAACATAAATCATCAATGAATGAATAAAAGATTCATACTTTTTCAAATAAGTGAATTATGATTCCTGGTATTACTCCTATCCCACCCAAAGCAATCCCCCCTTCCTCCACCCCCCATGGGAATGTATAGGGAGAAAGATAAACTATTTCACTGGTAATTTGACAATATATTGAAGATAAAAAGAATCTAACATTCAGCAATGCACTTTTAATGCATTTGGTCAGCCTGTGGTGTTAATAATAACAGTCTGTTTCATATAGTTTAGAGTTATCTCTCTTGAGCCATAAATGTGAATATCAGATTATCTATCACCAACATCCTCACCAAATTTGCTTTACAAAGAATGATGTGTTGATCAGAATGTGTCATCAGATATTGGTATATAGACAAGACATACGAGATAAGTAATGTTCACACAGTGAACTGACATAACTATGTGTAGCCATTTATAAGCATGCCAAATATGGAACCGCATTAGTTAGAACATTGGACTTTAACCCTTTACCTTACATTGCGACAAAAACGGTCAGGAAAATGACCAAAATAAGGCCACCACAGCCTAAAATATCTTACAAATGTCTCGATAAAACCATATAAATATGGATATCATTAGAACCAACTCATCAAGCTGGTTCTAATGATATCCATAATGTTGGGTGTATTGAAAAAGTGTTAGAATTTTTTTTTCAAAAAATGTGAAATTCAATTTATTTTCTTAAAAAGCTGTGTTGGGTAAAGGGTTAAATTGAAAGGCTGGTGGTTTGATTCTGACCCATACTGTCTAGGCCTGTTATGATTAATTGAGAAGTTGACTAATCAGTGGAAACTCCCATAATTCACTACAATTTCACAGTCAACGATTATGGGTTTTTATCACTCCTTTAATGATGAATTACAAGTTAATACCCTCCTTCCCATTATACTCGTAAGTGTCAGAGGCAGTAGAATATCAAAATACATTGTAATTGATATGGGAAAGAAGTATGAAGGTACAACACATGGCACCAGGTCTGGAATTCTTGAAAGTGTGGATGGGAGTACAAACTTAGATGTGAGTCTTCCATGGAAGACATGTGTCACCTGGACTATATTTTAATAGCGTGTCTTTAAATATTTACCTCAAACCTTGTTAATCAAATTCTTCTATGTAAGTTATATGGAATTCCAAGTCGAAAATGGGACATAACTCTGAAAAAATGTGTGGATGATAATGTTTGTATGTGGATATCCTTTCCCCCATCCTGGTTCATGTGCATACCAAATATCATTAAAATCCGCCTGACAATGACTGAGATATATACACTCCAAGGCATTTCAGACAGAATTCTAAGTTGAAAAGGGGCATAACTCTGGAAAAAATACAGCGGATCAAAAAATAAAATTGGAGGTGCACAATGCCATTATGTGATAAAGAATCACTGAAAGTTTCATCAAAATCCATTCATAGGTTAAAGAGGAGTGGCGGATAAGAGAAAGTGTGACGCGGACGACGACGCAGACGACGCAAGATGACAAAAGTAATCCCTATATGTCGCTCCCCACTTTGTGGGGCAGGCGACACAATAATTGTCCTCCTCAGTTTGCCAAGAAATGCAATTGCCTTATTAATTCTCAATGCAGCTACTATTAGACTCTTGACAACTTCAGGGCCAAAGCTGAGTCTAGGCTCATGTTTGGGCCTGAGATGGTCAAGAGTCTGAATTTTAGGAGATAGCTACCAACAGCTTGTTGTGACACTCTAAAAGGAAGATACAGTGGAGCCCACTTAATTGGATATCTCTTAATTGTATATCCCTGTTAACTGAATATAATTTCCAAACTCAAAACCATTTACCATACCTCCAGTACAAATTTGTCCTGTTAATTGAATATAGGTTATAGAGTAAACTCCTGTTAATTGAATAAAAAATCTTGTAACATGTCGAGAAACTACCCCGACTCTCTCCAGTTTTCCTTTGGTTATAGACCTATTTGGCCTCAGTACATCAAATACAGGCATTTAATCTATTATATCTAGTTTGACAGAGCTCATGGAGCTCTGTCAAACAAGATATAATAGAATAAATGCTAAGTTTATCTCCAGAATACAGGAAAGTGACACAATCCCTGTTAATTGAATACTCCTGTTAATTGAATAATTTTCATTGGCAAAGTGGCTATTCAATTAACAGGGTTCCACTGTATTTGTTAAGAAATACTTTTGCACCTTGGAAAATTGGTCTTAGAAAGCCCTGTATTATATTCTATTTTTAAGTAAATTGACTGATCATGTAGTTTCTCATATTTTGGGTACATTTTTTACTTAAATCCCCAAATTAGACCAATCTAAAGTCCCGGGCAAAGGGTTAAAATCTTAAGTTGTCAAGAAACTTACTAACCTCCTTAACACGCAGCTTATATAAAGAATCACCACTCTTGTCATCTGATAAACTTGTTTTCCTGTTACTTGCCATCACAGCTGTAATTTTCCATCCATCTCATCTGAAAAAAAAAATCGTCAACCATATCACAATTTATTTATTTATGGGTGCTTAGCACCACATAAACACAAAGCATAAGCAAGATTAATGTTTGACTACATTGGTATCATGTTAACCCTTCACCCAATGAATCACCCACATCCGCCCGTGTGATATGCAAATTCAGCAACTGAAAAAATATTATTTTTCAAAAAATTTCAACAAAACCATATGATGTGACCCCTCTTTGGAATGAGCTCATCAAGTTTTTTGACAAAATTTCAAAAATGATATTTAAAATAATAAATTTTGATATTGTCTGCATTGTTAAAGGGTTACATGAATAGACACTTTGCCGTGGAAAATATTCAGGTCATTTCAGGAGTATTCAGTTTACAGGAATTTGTTCAATAAACTGAGCATTTAAAGGGAAAATGAGACACAAGTTCAGCATTTAACAAAACCGCAATGTCCATTATGCAAAAGTGTTTTATATATCATTTGTTTGAAAGCGATAAAACTTCTAGGCAAGAAATTTATTAAATATTTGAAAAATGTTGACATAGTTTTTCAATCTGAACTAGTTAGTTGAACACACACTGAAAATTCTGAGGCAATGTTGTTTTCCAAATTCATCAAAATCACCTTTCCCGGAAAAACAAATGTGAAGTATGTGTTCATCCAGGCTACAGTACAGTCACTTTCAACATCCAGGCTACGGTACAGTCACTTTCAACAGTACAGCCACTTTCAACATCCGAGCTACAGTACAGTCACTTTCAACATCCGAGCTACAGTACAGTTATGTTCAACTTCCGGGGTACAGTACAGTCACTTTCAACAACTGAGCTACAGTAGTCACTTTCAACATCCGAGCTACAGTTCAACATCCAGGCTATAGTACAGTCACGTTCAACATCCGGGCTACAGTACAGTTACTTTCAACATCCGGGCTACAGTACAGTCACTTTCAACATCCGGGTTACAGTACAGTCACTTTCAACAACCAAGCTACAGTACAGTCACTTTCAACATCCGAGCTACAGTAGTCACGTTCAACATCCGGGCTACAGTACAGTCACTTTCAACATCTGGGTTACAGTACAGTCACTTTCAACAACCAAGCTACAGTACAGTCACTTTCAGCATCCGAGCTACAGTACAGTCACGTTCAACATCCGGGCTACAGTACAGTCACTTTCAACATCCGAGCTACAGTACAGTCACGTTCAACATCCGGGCTACAGTACAGTCACTTTCAACTGGTCATAATCCATATGTGGGCAGTGATGTACAGTCCATGCAGTGATGTACAGTCCAGATGGCTGCAGACTGCAGTTATTATTTCATCCTTCCTCTCTACTGATATTGGACTGATTCATCTCACTTTAAGTGTACACAAAAGTGATACCATTCCAGGAAACAAGTGTTCAAAGGGGTAACACGGTGCTTCATTAATTAAATTTTTAATGACTATTCCCTCTAATTAGTATTTGGATTCTAACATTATTGCATCTGTAAGAAAAAAAAAATATATAATAAACATACATATGATATGTGCACACATGCCTATATATATGAGTGTATGTGTATGTGTATATATCTGAATGTATGAAGGCGGATTGATAGCTTCAATGTTAAATGCATTAAGTCACTTTGTTAGTGGCCTTAAATTTCTATATTGGCAAGAGAAAGAAAAATGGGTTAATCACTTCGGCTGGTCGACAGACTTGGTGTTTATCGGAGTGAAATAACTCATGCGGTTCATTATTCGTAAGCGTGCACGGGTTTTCTGTGACCGAGAAGATATTGTGTATTGGTTTGTATTCCAATTCCGAGAGAATAATTTGGACTTTCAACGAGGTAAGACATTTTGATTTTGTCTCCTCCCGGTTTTCGGATGTACTAACATCCAAAATTCCCCCCCCCCCACCCCCAGGGCCGGTCACTAGACTATACGGTCTTCCGATCCTCGCCATGGGCCAAAACATTCATTTGTTGAAGCTTTATTAACTAAACGTTTAAAATTTATTCACGATTATCCCGAGACATCTTATTTTGCTATAAGATGCCTCGGCCTAATCGATGAACATCGGCATAGGGCGAGTTTCGGTGGGTCAACAGATTTGGAACCCACCCCCCAATTGGCAACCTCAGTGATTAACAATAATCTCATTTCATTGCTATGGCTCTACCCCTGGAAAAATACTTTTGATTTAAGGGGGTAGAAAAATGATAGTTGACAGATAGGCTGTTACGGTGCAACGGCATATTTTCGGTGTGTTGATAGTAATTCTGGGTGTGAGGGATTTAGGCTGATTCACCTTTAGTGTGAAAAGGTGTCGATATTTATAATTGGTAGCCTAACCCTTCCGCCGGGGAAGAGTGTTGGGTTGTTGGAACTTTAGATTCTAGCCTGTGATGTGCTCCCCTTCTTTAGCCAAGGGTAGTAGCAATTGTGAATATTTATAGATATATTTGGTATGTAAACTCTTCCGCCGGGGAAGAGGACTCGGATGATTGAATTGATAAGTCCGGCCTGTTAGGAAGATTGCCTAGAATTTCTTTTTTTTGGGTGAAAGTGCAATCTATGGCGAGGTAGAAGTGTAATTTATTCTTTTTTTCATATGAGTATAGAAGGTGCAAAGTAGCCGCTGTTGGAAAATAGATATTTGTGAGATTCTTGTGGAAATGTTAATGAAAATATCCCCGACTCCTTTTATACAATCTGGGAGAGTTTGTAAATATATAAATGGACAATATATATAGACATTCAAATTTGCCACTTGTTGTTATTCCTTTCTAGGATATAGCCCTTTCTATGAAACCCTGCTCTGATCTATGAGGCCAATAAACGCGGTTCAAAGTGGAATTGAATCTTGTCCCTTAAGATTACAGATGTGTATGACTAGTCCTTGGTTGACTTTTGCAGCGAGGCTCTCGGGGGGGAACTCATTTCATGTGAGTTCGGGCCGAGGGCATCGGCGCGAGAGGAGTGCCAAGGCGGCGTGGAACAATTTTACACAGGTCCTGGGTAATTAATTAAGGTAATCAATCTCGGTTTGGAAAGACGAACTTGTATCTAACCCCTCGACAACAAATCTGTGTCATGGCTAGACCTTGATTGACTTTTGTGGGGAGGCTGTCGGTCAGAACTCATTTCATGTGAGTGAGTTCGGGCAGAGAGCATCGGCGCAGGGGGAGAGCAAGGCGGGGTGGGTCAAATTCGTTACACATCCGTGGAAATATTGACTACCTGTGAAAAGTTAACAGTCCATGGCAACCATACTGTATTTATAGAATACACTTCAAGGAAATTTATAAAGATGTTGTGAGCACCATGACCTCTGTCAAACAAAATATATATAGAATAAACAGGTACTAGGGCCGATAATCAGATTTAAACCACAAGTAGAATGAGGGTTTTAACCACGAGGCTCTGCCATGTTTTTAAAACCCTTATTCTATGAGTGGTTTAAATCAGATTACCAGCTCTAGTACCTACATGTATTTGTTAAATTTATACCATGCTCTTAATAAATAATCAACTTTTGTCAATTAAAATGGAGAAAAAACGATACTTTCTATCACAAACACATGGGTTTGTTTTGTTTATATCTGCACTGGTGGGCAGTACTTCCGGCTGCATGTGAATGCTTGATTGACAGCTAGACACATCGTTAAAGTTGATAAAATTTACCTTGCTTTTTCAATTATTAACAATTCTTAAATTTTATTTTAAATATTTAATTGTAGGTATTTTAAACTTAATAAGTCACTTTACGTAGTAGATAGTACCGCAAACATCGTATGTTCTAATGAAACATCATGAAGTGTACCACTATAGGTGTTACTTTTTGTAATGGAACTTCCATTGAAAATGCTTTAACCGCAGTACAAGCTTTACACCAATAGTTGGGTTAAAAGCTAAAATTTAACATACAGGCCTTTCATGGGTAGTAGCATAGGTGAGAATGGTATAAAATAGAATAAATATACAGTTTATTTTTAGAATAAACAGAAGTGACCAAATTCCTGTTAATTGAAAACTTCTGTTATCTGAATTATTTTCGCGGTCAAAGTGGCTATGCAATTAACAGAGTTTCACAGTCATTTAAAATGCTTATATTTGATGTAGTGAGGTCGAATACATGTAGGTCTATAAACATTGGGAAATCTGTGGTTTTTAGGGTAATTCTTCGATTTATGTAGAGCTGAAATGATTAACCGATCAATCAATGATCAACATCTTGATCGATCCAAAAAGTAATTGATCGATTAACCATTACTTTTGAACTACTGTATTACAGTTAAAACTAGAAGTCCTGTCATGAAATGAACACAAATAGCACGCTGATATGCGCGTTAATGTACACGTTATGACCCAAGTAAAGCTATCAAATTCTGTACATGTGGCCTGTGCACAAGCAATGTTTCAGCCAATGGACCTCCAGGTAACCAGGAGGTCCATTGGCAGAAACATTGCATGTGTTTGCTATGAGTAACCAAGAGAGCCTGCCATGCTTTGGATGCCATTCGATATGGCAATTTGTGTGCAATTCCAACGCGCAATTAAGCCTAGATAAGCACACTATTCGTGACAGGAGTTTTAGTTTTAACTGTATATGGGTTAACAAAGGAACCAACTTGCTCCAAAGCAGGTAAACATTGTCACACTGATTCACATCAATTATATGAGACAGACTAAAGCATGCAAGTTACTTGCTGACATACTTGTTCACTTGCATGATCATCATACTCTATCAGAAACTGGAAATGGTCATTCTTAACCCCCTTTACCCATTGTGGGTAGCAGACGATACTAGCAAAATAAATTCATGAATTACTAGAAATTTTCAATTTTTGTCTCAAAAACATTGCTTATGACCCCCCATTGGAACGAGCTCAATAAGCTCGTTCCAATGAGGGGTCATAAGCTATGATATTTTGAGACAAAACTTGAAAACATAATCAATTTGAATGGAGATTTTTGTATATAGGCCTAGTCGGTTTTGTTTGTTATGTTGGGCAAAGGGTTCACGCTGTAAATCATCAACGGTATAGCAATTATTCAGATATCCATTTGGACAACTGATTAATCAGTTAACCAAGGTTAATCCACGTGATTAATCTAGTGATCTAGTGTAGGTGGGGAGGAGGACAGGCACCACAGGCAAGTTGGAAGCAACTGTGGGAGTTCCAATATGGTTACAATGTGCTGAGTATATAGAACATGTGCCTGAGTTAGGTGTATTCCGCCAGGACTAGTTCTCGTGTTTATTCCAGCACATGACTCGTTGCAAAAACCTGAGTCTGTTAAGTGCTGTTTGTCATGTAATTAAGTTTATTTAGATAAACAAACATCTGTAAATGGTTGACCTTGTTTGAATAGGACATACATCTGGAAGTATGTCAGAATTTTTGACAGGTCAGTGCTTGGGTAGTGGCCAAGGATACAATTTCTAGATATTGTTGACCGTATTGGTTACAAAAACTGGACTCAGTTTGTTTACTGAATAATGTTGAGGTACAATGGAACCCTGTTAATTGAATAGCCACTTTGCCAATGAAAATCATCCAATTACCAGGAGTATTCAATTAACAAGGATAATGTCACTTTCCTGTATTCTAGAGATGAACTTAACATTTATTCTATTATATCTTGTTTGACAGAGCTCCCTAAGCTCTGTCAAACAAGGTATAATAGATTAAGTGCTTGAAGTGGATGTACTGAGGCCAAACAGGTCTATCAACAAAGGAAAACTGGGGAGAGTCAAGGTAATTTCTCGACAGGTTACAAGATTTTTTATTCAACTAACAGGAGTTTACTCTGTAACCTATATTCAATTAACAAGACAAATTTGTACTTGTGGTATGGTAAATGGTTTTGTGTTTGGAAATTATATTCAATTGACAGGGATATACAATTAAGAGCTATCCAATTAAGTGGGCTCCACTGTATAAGTGAACAAATCAATACTCTCTACTAGTCTCTAGTAGAATGGTTCGTTGATACACTATATACCCAACTTGAGTATTGCATACTATGTCTCTCCAGAGTGGGAGTGAGAGGGTTAAAGCTTTAGCATGTTTGCTTTTTGTCGAGTACGGTATTGTGTCATTCAGGGACAAAAGCCCTTACTAGGCCTTCAAACGCCCTGATTGAGGTCAACATTTGTATTGCTACACTAATTGTGAAAGCCATGGGTTCACAATTGTATGAAAGTCGGATCTCATGGTAAAGGCGACTCGTTACTGGCTCGATGAGTGTAAGTATTTGTCGAGTATGGTATTGTTTCACTCTGAGACAATAGCCCTTACTAGGGCCTTCTAGCATCCTGATTGGGGTCACCCATTGTGAAAGCCACGAGTCTACAATTGTATGCAAGTCGGATCTCAAACAAAAAACGGCTTGGTGAGTGTAGGTATTTATTTTAACCCTTAAACCAAGTACAGTTTTTAATAGTTTGTCAAATCGCGATTCGAGATGCTAGCTATGCATTATTCATAGCTTCTAGAGCTGTAGGTTAACCGAAACCGAACCAAGGTTTTTAGTTTTTTTAAAAAACCGAAACCGTCATCATCCCGTAATCTAAGGTTTTTTGTTTTTTATTAAATACTCTCTTGCTGCAGAAATTCAAAGAATGTAGCCATCCCAGAGTAGTGAGAGTACCGAGACACTGCCAAAGGCAGTGTCTGGGTACTCTCACTACTCTGGGAAGGCTACATTCTGTGAATTTCCGACATTTCAGTTTAGTTGTGTTTGCAGCTTTCCTCAAGTTGCGTGTAGGTGTCAGACCTCGAAAAATGGCCAAGCACAATAAAAGTTCTGTATATTTAGGTAATTATTATATTGGCCTTCCTGATTCTTCAGGTATTATAGCTTATTTCGGGCATTCATTGAGTTTCATTCAATTTCACTACCATTCAGTTATGACTCCGGACATAAGAATGAGTTTTATTGAATTTTACTTGGCCTCATGAACAAACCGAAAACCGAACCGAACCGAGGTTTTTCTCCACCTGAAAAACCAAAACCGAAACCGAACAAGAAATTTAAAAACCTACAGCTCTAATAGCTTCATCCCATAATCTGGGTAAGTCATTGTTGACATTAAAGTGTATTCGTCTGAAGAGAGTTAGGTAATTCAGACTAACTTTGGTGATACGATAAATGAGTTAGAATTTATCAGCGATCTTTATACAATTGGTGGTCAGTTAACTATGATATAGATATAGGCGTCAAGTGCACCTGTGATTTACAGTGAATAAGAGAAGCACACATTATTCGGCTGACACGATGTATATCGACGACCTTGATACAATTGGTGGTCCATCACCCGTGATATAGGCATTAGGTGTGCCTGTGATTTAGGATTTGTGGATCTTGAGTAATACTGTATTGGCGCTTGTGTTTTTCACTAAGCCTATATTATGACGGCATGTAATATGTTTTATTTGTGACACTGAATCAGTATCTGGCATGCGTAATAGTCAATGGCACTGGTGGAAGACCAAGGGTGGATGGTTTAGCTACCCGTTTCCTCCATCCACTCCTAGTCTTTGCTTTTGTCTCCCGGTTTTGCTGCAGCTAATAGGTGACTCACGAGTTTGTATGTTTTTTTCCCCACATAACTCGGCAAAATTGCACAATGTCGAATTAGGTCATCAGTCAAGGTTTCTATGTTATTCGCCTCAAAATAAAAATTCAGTCTCCTATATATCGATCCCACAAGTCTTCCTCATTGTGAAAGGCTTCAAATTCCCTGTACATCGCCATCATTTTATCCCATCACCAAACTATGCAGTATACTCTCAATAAACTGACAGACACAAATTTTTTGTATACACTTAAAACTAGAAGTCCTGTCATGAACTGTGCGCTTATCTAGGCTTAATTGCGCGTAGGAATTGCGCGCAATTGCCATATCGAATGGCATCCAAAGCACGGCAGGTTCTCCTGGTTACTCAAAGCAAACACAGGCAATGTTTTTGCCAATGGACCTCTGGGTTTAATTCAGAGGTCCATTGGCTGAAACATTGCTTGTGCACAGGTCCTATGTACATAATTTGATAGCCTTACTATGGTCATAATGAGTAGATTAACGCACAGATCGATGTGCTATTTGTGCGCATTTCATGACAGGACTTCTAGTTTTAACTGTAACAGAAAAGTTAAAAAATTTATAGTAATTTATATATTTTTTATACTTACCAATGACCCAGACTTAGTTGCTGGTGCTAACTCCTTAAATTATAGGTCCAAACACAAATTTTGCCCCCCAATCCCCAAAATTTGCATCAAAAACCGAAATTTCAATGTCCTATGTGGTCCTCCATACCTTTCATCCACTGCGCATGCGCAGTGTCAAGGAGGTCTCGAAATTGGTTCCAAAAGTCATTCTTACAAGCAGTGCCTGGTAAGCGTTATGTAATCAGCGGGGAGGTACGACTTTCCAACTCATGGGAGGGCCATCCCCATCTGGGTCATTGGTAAGTATAAAAAATATATAAATTACTATAATTTTTTTAACATTTTTATACTGTACAAATGACCCAGACTTAGATGAATAGAAAAAAGGCTGGAGGACCTAGGACATGAAGGAAAATCCAAAGGCTCAATTACATGTAAACAGAATTATCCCCTCAAGGAGAAGAGGATAACAGGTTTTACATGTATCTTTCTTGTTTGTATCAAAAAGGAAAGACACAATACCATTCCGTAATTGAGCACAATAACATCAACGATCTCTATTAACATCCAGTATAATCCATTATAATAATCTTACTAAAGAAAAGGCAATAATTAAAGATAGTCCAGATAATGAGACTCTTTATACTCATTTAAAAGTGTCCAAGGATTGTATATTAGTGCTCTTATGATCCGTGACATATATAAATGTTACACACCGAGCTACACTTTAAAAATATTACATGAATTAGCTTTACACTTTAAAACCATCCCGGCACCGACTCGGAATTACTGATTCCAGAGGAGGTATTCCCTTGCTTTTCACTATAAAGCAGGTGACCTAAGGGAACACCATCCCCCCCCCCCCTCCCCTTCCCCCTTGCCCTGGGTCAAATATCCCAGAACGAAGAGGGCAGCAGGACAGGGTCGCTGCCAGAACAGAAAGCCTGCATAACTATAGTTGCAACTGTTTAGTGGACGACATTCTGAGCAACAGATAACGGACCTAAACATGCAGGTCGCCAGAAATGGACTCAATATTTCTAAGATAAAAACTTGTGAATGTAGAAGGCTCAGACCAATATGCAGCCTTCATCAAATCGGTATTAGCAACACTATTAGCATAAGCCCAAGATGTAGACAGCACTCTTACTTCATGCGCCGAAATCTTAAGCACAGACTGCTGAGTTGAAGATAATTTTTCATAAGCAGTACGGATAGTTAATTGAATCCACATTTCAATAGAATGGACCGTAATGTCCCTTCTATTGGGCAGCAGAGACAGAAAGAAACGTTTACGTCCCTTTCTGATAAACTCAGATCTACATTTGTAAATACGTATAGCTCTAACAGGACAGAGTAAAGGCTTATGCCCATCTGAAGACAGAAGAGCCTTAATAACAATAGGTTCCAGATACTTATTAGGAGCCTGATTTTAGCCAAAAATCCAACATTAGCAGTAATACTATTACCTACACTACGATAGTGAGAATCATCAACAGATAGTGCCTGAAGCTCACTAACTCTTCTAGAAGAAGAGAAGGCTAAGAGAAAGCTGTCTTATAAGATAAGAATTTGAAGTCCACTGTATCAAGAAGCTCAAATGGCGCTTATTTTAGCTTAAGAAGAACCCAAGCTAAATTCCACTTAGGAATTAATCTAAGGGTTCTAGGTCTATTTATCAAAAAGTTTTTCAGTAACTTAGATAAAGAGACATTAGATCCAATCTGTAAACTATTATGATGTGCATAGGTATCAACAGAATGAACCCTACATCACCGTGAAAAAACCTTCCACTTAGCAGCATAATTTAGTGAAGAGGAGGTCCTCCTACAGTTAGAAATTGCGTCCACTGCTCGTCCTGTAAACTGCTTGCCGTGCAAGAAGGACCGCACAACAATACGTGAAGGTTGAGACCTTGCGGGTTGTGATGCAGTGTGCGCGATTTCCCCTGCGAAAGAAGATACTCTCGTGGAGGAAGCTTCCGCGGCATGTCCCACAGCAGACACCTGAGCAGATTTATCCATGGTCTCTGGGGTGACAGAGATGCTACCAACAGAATTTTGCAGTGACATTGCTTTATCTTGAGCAATATCTGCTGAATCAATGGCACTGGAGGATACGCGTATCCTATCATTCCGTCCCAAGAGATCGAGAGAGCATCTACTGCAAACGCTCGAGGATCTGGACACGTCGACACATACGTCTGCAACTGATTGTTGAGATGCGTCGCAAATAAGTCTACCATTGGACGATCCCATTCGTAGCAAATGTGATTGAAAACTCGTTGTTGAGAGTCCATTCTGACGACAACATACGAACTTTCCGAGAAAGGGAGTCCGATAGAACGTTCAGACGACCCGGAATATGATGGACCAATAGAAGAACTTTATGCTCTAGGACAAACAGAAGGATCCTTTCTGGTAAATTGAATAACGGAATGGAATGAGTGCCTCCCTGGTTCCGAATATACGCTACTACTGTCGAATTGTCGGACAGAATTTGAACATGCGAATTCTGAAGAAAGTTTGTTCATTCATTGACGTAGTGCAAGCCATATTGACATCATCTCTTGATGTTTATGCACTTGTTAGGAACTGCGGATCCTAAAGACTCTGGCACCCTGAATCTGTTGGGCTCAGAGTTGCGCCCCAACCTGTTTGACTCACATCCGTCATTATCGTTAAACTTGGATCCGGCAGTTGCAGTGGCACTCCTTGAGTTAACCACTGAATATCTGCCCAAGTCTGAATCTCTTGTTTCAATTGATTCGACAAGACGAGGTTCGATTCGAGCGAATGAGTCTTCACACTCCAATTCTGAGATAAAATATCTGTGGAGTGGACGAGTGCGTAGCCGCTCCATCGGAATAAGATCCACAGCGGGTCCACACAAACCTGTCAGTCTCATGAATTCTCTCGCTGTTACTACATCTGAGTGAAGGCAAAAGCGAGCGTAACAACTGGCTAATATCGCTCTGGTTAACGGCAGACGAACTAGATTGTTGTGCATCTCTAAGCTCATTCCCACGTGGGTGAATGATTAGGATGGCACTAGATCCGACTTCTTTTCATTTACTATGAAACCGAGACATCGGAGCAATTGAAGCAGACTCTGAACATCGTTCTGAAGCATTAAACTTGCTGCCGTAACCCTGAAGAATGTCGTCAAGTAGGTCGACGTTAGCACAGACGAATGAGCTCGGAAATGAGTCATTACCGGGATCATTATTCGAGTGATGGCCCAGGGCGCTAGGTTCAGACCAGAGCATCATTGCTCGGAACTGAAAACAACTCCTGGGACAGCGAAGTGAAGGTACTTTCTAAATGCCACATGTACCCTGACGTAAAAGTACGTATCCTTGAGATCTATGCTCACAGCATAATCGTTCACTCGAATGCTCGCTCTGACCGATCGGATGGCCTCCATATAAATATTTTGGAGCCCCGATCAGCTTGTTTATCCAGCTCAGATCTATAACTGGACGAAACGAGCCGTCTGATCTTGGAACCAGGAACAGGTGACTGCAGAAAACTGGAGATTCCTGGTTTTCTACGACGTCTATAGCGTTCTTGTCCAGAAGAGATTGAACTTCTGATAGAAGCGAATCTCTCTTCTGAACGTTTAACAGAAGCTGAGACCAGCGTGGACTTCGAGTTAACGGAGGTTTTTCCTTGAAGGACAGCTAGACCTTCGGAAATAACCCCTTGCACCCATAGGTCGTCCGTAATTGACAACCAATTGGTTAAGAATCTCGACAGCCTTCCGCCCACTGGAACGCAATAGAGGTTTAGACCATCACCTCCTGGCCCTGCGAGGATTGCGGAAGGAGAAACCATGTCCTCCACGACCCGCACCTCGCCCAGGCGACCTAGGGGTGTCTGACCTGATATCTCGGTCAGTATTATGACCCCGATGTGAGTCGCTACTCTGACGGTCTCCAGAGTAAGACGTAGAGGCTTTCTTTGATCCTCTATAGGAACTTCCTTTGGACGTATTCGCCCCCGAAGAACCTGCCTTACTTCTCCCTGCTGAGTCCGACTTTTTCAAAGCGGAATAAACGCAAAGAATCCGGAGCTTTCTTAGTAATCTAATGTAGAGTGTAGAAAGCTTAACGCCGAAGAGAAGCTCTCCTGAGACCAGAGCGACTGGAAGAGAGTTTTTTCACCTTACTATCCACTCTTGTGGATGCAGCCAGGGCAGCATCATGTCTGACTAACTCCATATTGCCACCGAAAGGGCGGAGTTATACATAGAATATGCTATAGCCCTCGAAAGAACTCTTAAGAAAGTTTGAAGATCCTGGAATTCTTTCGCTTCGAGACATAGTGATAACGTTCTGGTAAGGTGATCTGCATGAGATAATGCGTCTAAATTCTATTAGACGATATTGTCGTCTCCAGTATACTGGAGTAAATAGACATGGATGCCGGCAATGACCGTTCCAGGTCTTCAGCCTAGTCGTCCAAACGCAGAGGAACTTTCGGCACGCCTTGTCCTGCCGTTTCAAATTTATGTCTAGCATTGATGAAAGGCAGCTGTATAGTGCTTAGGCGATAAGAAACTGGATTTGCCAGTCTTAGAGGATAGCTTGAATATAGCGTCATTCAAAAGTTCAAATGTCCATGACATTTCTGAACTGGGTCGGAAACTCAGGGACGGTGTCCCTAATCCGGCTGAAAAAGTCTGTGTCCAGTGACACTTACAGTTTCTTATCAGGTAACACAGCATTTTTGTCCAGAGAAACAACTTCTAAAAGGTGATGCCAGATGAAATCTACGGCCACCTTAAGTTGTTGGGAAAGGGAAAATTTCAGCAGTGCTGATTCCCTTTTACCATCCGCCTGGACCACATAATAATCTCAGTCGTCCCTACTGACTCTGCAGGGGTGCAAACTGACCCAGCTTGCTCAGATAGTTCTTTACTGAAAAAGTTTCTGATAGCTGCTGGGATGCTGCGATGAATTGAGCTATCGGCGATAGCAAGTCCGTCACGGCGGACTGTGGAGCCGCGGTCTTACGTAATTTAGCTGCTGGAAGCTCCAGGGATGTTAATTCCTGCATACTTCTGATGTGCGAATGTCCCAACTGGAAAGGCCTCATGTCCTTGGCTAGTGGATGGCGTGACCTGGTCGACGTGGAATCCCTGGTCGGCAAAGCAGGCTGGATATCTGTGGTCACATAGCCAAGGTGCGGTCGTGTGTGCTGACGTGAGGATGAGGAAGCCAATAGACAAGCCGCGTCTGACTGTCTATGCGACGGAGCGTCCCGAGCAGGAGTGGACGTATGCTCCGACTAATGAACATTACATACAACAACATCACGGCCCAGGTGTTGTTGTAAGAGAGAGGGGGCCTCTCTCGCTCATGGTCCGGATAGACCTGGATGAGCTAGCTACCGGACTGACAGGCTTCCTCCATACTATCCTTGGATCCGCCGTCGCTGGGTGTGCACGTTCAATGTTTATAGTGCTCGCATCAACCAAACTGCTTCCCTGGACTGCAACGGACAAACCCGGCTGCCGAGCCATTTGATGAATGGTCACTACACCGGCGAGCTTGCAGACAACAACGCCGTCGATCCTACGAGGGACCTCTTAGGCAATTGTTGTATTTCCATGAGCACTTTGCCGCTAGCTCTTTATTAGACTGCAACGACGGAGGCACACTTGTTGAAGACATCACGGAAACATCACCCTGTTCTTGTTCCTCTGAAAAAGAGACTGATAAACTAGAGTGACCTTGCGGAGAGAGGACCGGCATGGACCCCTCACCGCTAACAATATACCGTGACACACGTCTCCAACGTTTGTCATTCCAATTGGCACACACTGAGCAAGAATTAGTGCGAGTACATTGACTACAAGAAACACAATGAACATGAGAATCAGAGGAAGATTTCCTCGCATTACAATTTGAACAATATTCTTTCATCATGAAAAAATATAAACAGTCATAGTACTCGCACTAACCCTTGAAACAAAGATACATAATATAATATAATCCATTATAACATTTCGAAAAAATAATTTTAAAAAAAAATAAATTTTTTTGAAAAATTTTCAGAAGAGCCCAAGTTCCCAATGGGAACAAATGGATTCCAAAAAAGCCCAAGTGTGGACAAAAATTTTAAAACATTTTTAAAAATTAATGTAACACTTACGGACAATATTAATGTATCTGGCTGTCTATGAGCAGAACTAAATAGAAGACAAGTAATCACTATCAGAAGTAACCGTTGTCAACATAAACAAAAGTGTACAAAAACCGAAAACATGACTCCAAGCACTGTCAACATGGCCCAAAATCAGTCACCAATTTAAACACTGTCTGATGTAAAACAAAGGTTTCCAGAGAAGAAACTGCTGTACATCAGATGGTAGATGCAGATCACAACACCTAACCACCCAAGGGTGAGGACGTAAGCATGGGGAAAAACAGAATAATCATTCTGTTACCAAGCCAAAACTCCCAAGAAATTTTAGTAAAAAAAATTACAAAAATTATACCAAAAGCATGGGAGAATAGCAAGGGGGGTATTAAGGAAAGGGAGAGAGGAAACACTGAACAAACAATGGTAAATTCATAGCCAGAATGACAACATCAGGCTCATGCCTCGAAATTAGGGAACATGAAATAATTTCGTAAAAAAAACACATTCTGCCACTGTTTCTTCCTCTCATCCTTTTATTTCATCCTTAGATCCACCATTTCTTTCATAATAATGTGTCTGGCATCATTTAAACTGAGATTTACAAGCACAAATATCAGTGACATGTTACTGATTTTTGGGCCAAACAAAGAATGACTTTTGGAGCCAATTTCGAGACCTCCTTGACACTGTGCATGAGCAGTGGATAAAAGGGAAGGAGGACCACATAGGACATTGAAATTTCGGTTTTTAATGCAAATTTGGGGGATTGGGGGGGCAAAATTTGTGTTTGGACCTATAATTTAAGGAGTTAGCACCAGCAACTAAGTCTGGGTCATTGGTACAGTATAAAAATATGGCATGTTTATTACAATGATAATCCCATAATTGTCAGACACTTAGTACATCCCTGTACAGAACAAACACCAGGCAAACCCGGCACACTACAAACACACAACAATCGAAAAATTCATATTTTCAAAACTTCTAAAACATGTTTTTTGATTGGTTGTTGGGCATCAACCTAAATTTCTCTTATGACATTTTTCACATAGACTCCAATTCTGCATAAATCCAGTTTTGCACTCAAAACTAAGATACGACCTCTTGATTATCCGATGACATGCTAGTTCTCTGACTGGTATTGGATGGGCCCTTAAATTTTGTTTCAAAAATTTTAATATTCAAGTGAATTTGTTGTATATATTTACAATAAGTATATCCCTTTAAAGGTTTGAGTTAACGGTGACACCCAGATACTAAGCTTACTGCACATGGCGACGACACTGACCATGCAATATGCAATTTGTGTTGTGGATGGTCAGGATGTTACATTTATCTAGGTGAAAAGCCATCTTCCACTTTTTCTCCCACAATGCAAGTTTGTCACGGATGTTTTGAAGTAACAGAGCATCAGTCCTGGATTTTATTGTTAATGTATACTAATATATCACCAGCAAAATAGTTGAACGGTTGATTAGACACCATTGGGAATGTTGTTTATACAATTAAGGAGTAGGGAAGGGCCAACATGTAGTACAGAGTCCTGTAGGAAGACAGACTCAACCATCATATAATCACAGACTTATCCTTCCATTGCAGCTTTGATATATGAAGCCATCAGTCCCCAGACCATTCTGTAAATGAAATGTTTTTAACTCTTGAAGCACTAATGAGAACAAAAATCTAAATTTTATAGTAAATTTCCTTTCTTATTATACCTACCACAATTGTTTACTACAGGCTTGCACTACAGTGGAAGTCCCTAACTCGGATAAAATACTCTCTATTTTTGTCTTTCCCAAGCAAGTTGGGAAAGAAAAGTGGTGCAAAAGCACCAATAAAAATAAGCCAAAACTGGGTCGAGTGCAACCGGCGCAGACCCAGTACGGGACGCTCTCTCCCAAGTACAACTCCACGACTTCCGTTGCCAGTGCGCATATACCGTCTCTAAAGACTCATTCTTTTTGAATCCGTAAACGTTAGAGTTATGTGATCAGAGGGGAGGAAAGATTCTTTACCCGTAAAGAAGACGGGAGGGCCTCCATGTAAACAATTGTGGTAGGTATAATAAGAAAGGAAATTTACTATAAAATTTAGATTTCTTATCAACCTACTCACAATTGTTTACTACAGGCTGAATAGACAAAAGGCTGGAGGGAATCGCATAACCAACCCCCACATAACCCTAGTGCACTGGAACCGTGAAGCAGAAGGAAGAGGTCCCGAGGCTTATCAACCATAATGTCGCAATCATTGGTAAAGGACAATGAAAAGAGACATATGAGCCTGTGTGACACACAGACAGAAAAAGGGCAGTAACAGCACAAGGCTGAAACTGACCTTCAAGAAGCCTGATGGCTATGGCAGACAACAGCCTGAGCAGAAGAAAGAGGCCCCAAGCCAAAAAGGTCCTCCGACTGCTCCTGCAACTGGCGTAAATAAAAGGTGGAGAAAGTAGAAGCATTTCTCCAGGAGGCTGCCTGCATACCATCCGACAACTTGACGGAGTTAGAATAAGCCCAAGAGGTAGACAGTGCCCGCACCTCGTGGGCAGAAATACGATTGGTAATACAATCGCCAGCTGCTAAACGACTATAAGCCGTACGAATAGCAAGACAAATCCATCGAGAAATGGATTGAGGAGAGATCTTCTGTCGACCCGGAATGAGAGACAGAAAAAAACGTTTTCTGCCCTTCCGAATGAAGCGTGTCCGATCAAGATAAATGCGAATAGTACGGACCAGACAGAGCAAAGGGCGAGTACCCTCAACAGAGGGAAGAGCCCTGATACAGATAGGAGGAGGAGTAGTATCTGGTAACTGATTCTTAGCCAAAAAGGAGCAATCAGTGGTAAAAGTAACACTGTTGGGAGAACTCCTAAAAAAGGCCGGGTCAACCGAGAGGGCGTGAAGCTCACTAACCCGTCTGGCCGAAGCAAATGCCATCAGAAAAGCCATCTTGTATGTGAGAAAATGCATATCCACCTGGGATAAAGGTTCGAACGGCGCCCCCCCCCCCCCCCCCCCCCCCCCCAAGCAAAGCAGCACCCACGAAAGATTCCATCGTGGAGTAAGCTGCAAAGTCCGAGGCCTTTTCAAAGAAAAGTGCCGAACAAGCTTGGAGAGGTAAGGATTAGTGCCGATACGACGCTTCCCCACATAAGAAAAAGTCTCTGAAAGCATAGACCTGTAACCCTTGATGGTAACAGGCTGGAGACCCCGAGAATCAAACAGATATACCAGAAACTCCGCAATCTGTGAAATCGAAGGATTGGCATAATCAACAGAGTGATCCGCACACCATCGACAGAAGACCTTCCATTTAGCTGCATAAGCTAAACCAGTGGAGTGCCTCCTTGAAGAAGAAATGCACTCCACTGCTCGTCTCGAAAAACCTCTACGGAGGAGACAGGACCTGACAAAAGATATGCGTGAAGGCACAATGAAGTCGGGTCGACGTGAAACCTCCTCGGGCGACCTTGACAAAGAAGGTCGCGACGTAGCGGGAGACGTGCCGGAACCGCCGCCATCAGCGAGCGGAGCTGATTGATCCACACCCGCTGAGGCGACAGGGGAGCGATCAGAATGATTCGACAACTGCAGGTTCGAATTTTGGCGAGAACCTGAGGAAGAATCGGAACCGGCGGGAAGGCGTAGCCGACTAGACCGTTCCAATCGAGTGACAGAGCGTCCACAGCAAAAGCCAGAGGATCTGGACATGGGGACACGAAAGTGTCCACCTGATGGTTCCAACGAGTCGCAAAGAGATCGATGTGGGGACGTCCCCAGAGATCGCAAAGCGACTAGAACACTGCCCTGTGAAGCATCCACTCGGTGGAAATAACCCTGCCCTGTCGGGACAGGGAGTCGGCTAGGACGTTCAGACGACCGGGAATGTGACGAACAACCACTCCGGCATGAACCTCCTGAGCGAGCAGTAAAAGATCCCGAGCTAACTCGTACATCGGAAGCGAGTGCGTGCCGCCCTGGTTCCGAATGTAAGCAACCACTGTCGAATTGTCGGATAGTAGAAGGACCTGGCGATTCGACAGGTGAGGGATCCACTGCCTGAAACTCATCAGAAGAGCAAGAAGCTCCTTCTGGTTGATGTGTAGAGCTGCTTGATCCTGGTCCCACATCCCGTGTAGGGAAAGACCGAGAGGATCCAACGTCGCACCCCATCCGAGATCGCTGGCATCTGCCGTCAGAACGCGATCGGACGTGGGTAAGTCCAGCGGAACACCCTGCGTAATCCACTGAACATCTGTCCAGGGAAGAAGGTGAGGATACAGAGAGTCCGGAAACGGAAGCACCTGATCCAGAGAATCTACATTCGGTCTCCAACGACTGAGCAGAAAGTGTTGGAGAGGTCTGACACGCAGCCGACCTAGGGGAATGAGATCCGTAACCGAACCGCAGAGACCGATCAGCCGGAGAAAACTCCGAGCGGTCGCGGACCTGGACTGGGACAGAGTCAGAGCAAAAGCTGAGAGAATCACAGTCTTGGCCTGGGGAACAGCCACCAAATTGAATTTGGTTTGGAAAGACATCCCCAGATGACAAAACGACTGAGAAGGGACCAGGTCCGACTTCTCCTTGTTGACCCTGAATCCTAGCGACGTGAGCAAGCTCAACAGAGTGGCGACATCCGATTCCAGTAAGGCAGCATTGGAATGCCTCTGGAGGATATCGTCCAGATATGCCGAAGTAGTCACCCTGGACTGTGTGCGATGGAACGCTATCACATGCGACATCAGTCTGGTGAACGCCCAAGGAGCCAGGTTGAGGCCGAAAGGCATGGCCTTGAACTGGTAAACTCGCCCCAGAAAAGCGAACCTGAGATACTTCCGTGACGCCCGATGCATCGGAACGTGGAAGTAAGCATCTCGCAGGTCGATGCTGGCTGCGAAATCTCCCTGGTGAATTGATTGGCGGACCGACCTGAAAGTCTCCATGCTGAACTTGGGAGCAATGATAGACTGGTTCAGGATGCTCAGATCGATAACCGGTCGGAGTCGGCCGTCCTTCTTTGGCACCAAGAACAGGCGGGAATAGAAACCCACTGACTGAACGTTCTTGACGACCTCATTCGCCCCCTTTGCCAGGAGATTGGCAATCTGCGTGGGCAAAAGTTCCCGACGTAAAACGTCTGAAGGAACTGTGGTTGGAAGAGGCACCCTTGACAGAGTGGGGTGCCGTCGGAAGGATATGCGCAGCCCGGACCGAACAACATCTAACACCCATGGATCGGATGTGATGGTGGTCCAAAGGTCTGCGAACTCTGCTATCCTTCCTCCAACCTGGGACGAGTCGAGGTGAGGACCTTCATTTCGAGCCTCGACGAGGCCCGCGAGAGGAGAAACCACCTCCTCTGCTAAATGAAGAATCCTGAGACTTCCCTCGATTCTGCCGACCCCTACCTTTACCCCGTGAGTAAGAAGTAGAGGAGGCGGCAGAAGGACCAGCCTTTTGCTTCACAGAGGAAGCAGAAGGGTACTTGTTAGGCTTGGAACGGCCCTTGCCTCCCCGAGAAGGCTGATCAAGCTGACGAAACAGCAGCTGATCTTTGGAATGACGTAGGACGTCATCCCGGACCGTCGACACGGAACCATGGAAAAGTTGCGGACCTGCCAAAGAAGCAGATCGAAGAGT
Source organism: Pictodentalium vernedei (assembly GCA_031216915.1). Classification (NCBI taxonomy): domain Eukaryota; kingdom Metazoa; phylum Mollusca; class Scaphopoda; order Dentaliida; family Dentaliidae; genus Pictodentalium; species Pictodentalium vernedei. The sequence goes on from CM062288.1 coordinate 42,033,046, forward strand.
AGCACGCTGCTCCTCGGGAAGGGATCGTCCTGTGTCCAGCACAGCGTCCCTTCGAACTAATTCCAAATTGGCCGTGTTACAGGCATGGGTGTGAGTAAGGTGCATAAGCGCCTTGGACAGCACACGCAAAGGAGCCTGTACCTCGTCAAACTTATCTGGAGGCAGATAAGCAGCCAAAGCTGAGACGACGTGATCTGAGAGAGAAAGCATGCCAAGCATCTCTCTAGATAAGCCCAACGTGGACTCCAGAGTCGTCATTGGAATGACGGCAGACTTGGGCTTGGAAAGCCCGAGGGAAGTGGAGTCCTGATCCAGAACCGTCAAAGTCTGGCAGACTGACGGATTGGTGGAATCATAGGAACGATAACGCACAGGAGGCAAAAAGGTGTCAACCCTGGTGAAGAACGAAGTCTTCAAAGCCTTGGAATTCAGCTTGGCATCCAAAGCTGAAAAAGCCTCAACCACCTGTACCGACTGGCATGGTCGAAGGCGCCCAGAAGCAGGTTGCTCCATAGGCTGTTGGCGCGCGACCGATGATCGCGGCCAGGCTGACACTGTCGGCTGGTTAGCAGGTTTGAGCTCAGGCAGAAACCCAAACACAAAGTCAAGAGCCGCCCCCAAGTCTGAAGACTGCTGGCCCTCGACCTCAAGCATGTCGGACTCCTCCCCAGAGTCGGAAGACACATAGCCCATCGTGGGCAAACCAGCCGACGCCTCCCATGGTGTCGGGACACCAGAGGAATCGGAAACCGGCCTGTTTCCAATCCCGGGAGGCGGCGCCATAGGAGGCGCCTGGAAACCACCCATAGCCTCGCTGGAAGCAACAGGAAGGCTCTTAGAGAGAACCTGAGTGAGTAAGGAGAGGGCCTCCCTAAGCTCACTGCCTGTACCGACCGGTTCGACAGGGGAGCGAACCGGCAAAGTGGCTTCACCTCTGACCCTCTTAACCAGCGAAGGGTCACGATCCTCCAAAACACCCGACGCGGGACGACGGGCGGCAGCCAAAACATCTGAAGGCAGACGTGTATAGGGGTACGATGCACCCCGAGGATCAATATTGCGAGAACTCATGAGAGTCACCGCGGACCTCTGCGGGGCAGAAGGTCCAGGCTGCACAAAAAGCGTTGGTCCCCCAAAACTGGTCGTGTGACCAGAGTGAGTGGACGGAAACGCCACGGAGTTCATAGTGTTTCCACTACGAACATCCGAATCCAAAGACACAACTGTGGTACTCGACGGCGACGAGACCACAGCGATGGGCTCTGCCGGCAGCCCCTTCCGACTTCGCCGAGTTGAAGCCAGGGAAGGCTGGGGCCGATATCCCACGTCTACAGTATCGGACAGTTCTGCAGTCCCCTGCAGCGAAAAGCCGAGGCCGGCTGAAACAGACAACGAAGCAGACGGACCAGCAGCAGTAGTAGATACGTCGAGAGTCGTTGAGGCTGGTGAAATAGTGGAGAGAGCACACCGGCTCGGCTCCGAAGGAGGAGTCACAACCCTAGTGACAGCCTCAGATGTCGACTGGAGGGGGACCGTAGTCCCGGAACCAGGCATCTCTACACCAGAACACTCAACGGCTCCCGCAGTATCCACCACAGGAAAAGACTGCACATCCCCCACGGAGGAGGAATAACTCTCACCAGACAAAGTCGGCTCGGGAGGCCCCGAACGACCACGTTCTCCTTTCCCGCGGGAGCGGGAGGCACGGCCACGAGAACGAACGACACGATTTACAGACGCCCAAAAGGTGGAAGACCATGTTCCACAGACACCACACGGCCGCTCGGCCGAACACCCATTACAGGAGGAACACGACGAATGTACATCGTCCACATGCTTAGGCAGCAGACACTGCCCACAAGGAATTGTCCTAGGCATGAAAGAGGTGAGAGGAGCAGAGAAGGTGAGATCAGAAAACAGAACACCCCCAAAGAGAGAAAGGTGACAGAAACAAAGACCCCAGACGGTCGACCGGGAACCACCCAACAGGAAGACTACTCTCAACAGAAAGAAGAAACACTGTAGGAGTGGTACCCCGCTGACACCTAACTCTAACACAATTAGAAAATTTTGCAAAAAAAGCATTAACAATAATTGTGAAATACTCTAAGTCCGAACCGCGTGGCCCGCGAAATTCGCGCGCGACTCGAGAGAGAGCAAATAAATATACATTATGGACATATAATAGAAAAAAGAGAATATAAAACACTGTTCCTGAGAATACAAAGGATACACTGTGGTATAATGAATCAGGAATCATCAAACATCGAGCTGGTGGAACACTGATAAGCGTGCAAAAACATCTCGACACGAAGCGGATTTTAAAAAGAATGAGTCTTTAGAGACGGTATATGCGCACTGGCAACGGAAGTCGTGGAGTTGTACTTGGGAGAGAGCATCCCGTACTGGGTCTGTGCCGGTTGCACTCGACCCAGTTTTGGCTTATTTTTATTGGTGCTTTTGCACCACTTTTCTTTCCCAACTTGCTTGGGAAAGACAAAAATAGAGAGTATTTTATCCGAGTTAGGGACTTCCACTGTAGTGCAAGCCTGTAGTAAACAATTGTGAGTAGGTTGATAAGAAATCTGCCATGTCTGCTCACACAAGACACATTAAGTAATTAGTTCCTGGAAGACCAGACATAAGAATGTGCCAATTACATAATGCTTCCCACATATACAGACAAGGTGGATTTTTGTTTTCGATCAATACTTTGGTAGCGAAAAACTTTTTGTTGATGACATAACCTAGTGAAAGATAGCTTTCCAATATCAAAGCTGCAGACAAGAAGAATATCCCTTTCAATCGTACTATTCATAGGTCTATAACAGGAAATGCTGTGATGTATAGATAAGGCAGGGTAGGTGTTTTAAATTTTTAAGCAGATCTTGATAACAGGTCGATCTGGACCGAAAGATGATCCATCCACAGACGATCTGACCTCAGCCATCTCTGCACTCTAGGCGATCTGTCCCCAGATGATACGGGCCCCATGCACAATTCATTAGTTGCAACGTGTATTGATTTTCGGTACAAAAAACCAATGGATGCATGGATGTTGAACAACTGAACGAATGGGTCAATGATCATATTAAAAGTGCTGTCGTTGATACTGGTCCTAATGAAGCCTCAGGTTCGCCAGGTGCATCACTCATTGTTGAAGTTTGTGAAGACGGTGATATTGGTCCTGGTGCTGGCCCCAATGGAGCCTCAAGTACGTCATGTGCATCATTCATTGTTACATCAGGGTCTGGTTCATCTGCAGTTTCACTGGGCTTGCTCTTACAGTCACTGCACAAGAAGTTAATGTCTAATTCTCATTGCATAATAGCACAGTAATCCTGAATAGAGATATCTGTCCCACAAAAGCGATGCTGCCATTGAGGACAAGAATCGCACTCTATAGTGATTAATCGTTTTTTGTTTATATGGAAATCATGAATTGTAATCACTGTTAACCCTTTACCTATCATGAAAAGCAGACGACACTTGCAAACAAAATTCTTGAATTACTAATTTTTTTCATTTTTTGTCTCAAAAACATAGGTTAAGACCCCTCTTTGAGACAAAAAATGATAAAAATAATGAAAATTAACTGGCGATTTTTATGTATAGCACTGGCCGGTATTGGCCATTACATTGGGTAAAGGGTTAACTGACACTGCTGTTATAACACAGTTAAGCAGGCCTGGCATTTTCAGGTGAGCTATGTATTCGCTCGCCTACTGCTCGCCTTAAAAAAATTAAGGAGAGCGAAAACTAGCCTTCCTGGCTTCAGAAAATAATGATTACCATAACAGCCTATTCCTAAACCCCACATCTTTTCAGATCTCTGCTATGTTAGTGGTCTCTGTAAGTTGGCCACACTGCCCCTCCCATACCTCCGGGCCTTGTCGAGGCCCGGAGGTATGGGGGGGCAGTGTAACCATCCCACAGAGACTACCTTGTGCAGGAACCAGCCGTGAGGGCGACTAGGGCGATTATGTCGCCCTTCTAAGGGAGCTCACTAAAAAGTGTAAACTGAGCCCGAGTTGGGAAAAGGTGTAAACGAAAACGGAAAGTGGGTATAAAAGCATAATTCCGACCTTTTTATTGTCAACATTGTCAAGATAATATCCACGCAACTCATTTATGTGGAAGATAAAAAAAAAGTTCAATTTTTTTTATTTTTAAGTGGTTTAATTTGGAAAAAGTGCATGAAAACTCACTAAAAAGTGTAAACAGAAAGCCGAGTTCATCTGTGCAGTCAGGTCTGAAAGTAATTACAGTTAAAACTAGAAGTCCTGTCATGAATAGTGCGCTTATCTAGGCTTAATTGCACATTGGAATTGCGCGCAATTGCCATATCGAATGGCATCCAAAGCACAGCAGGCTCTCTTGGTTACTCATAGCAAACACATGCAATGTTTCTGCCAATGGACCTCCGGGTTACCCGGAGGTCCATTGGCTGAAACATTGCTTTTGCACAGGCCATATGTACAGAATTTGATAGCTTTACTTGGGCCATAACGCATACATTAAGGTGCATATCAATGTGCTATTTGTGTGCATTTCATGACAGGTCTTCTAGTTTTAACTGTAACACTGCAAATCATTTGAGGACAGCTGACGGATTATCTCTAATCATCGGCATTTCAAAGAAACCTTTCCAAAGTTGCTGAGAAAGTTGTTTTTATATTAATTGAGATGCTTTCTTGACCTCTCATACCTATTATTTATAGATATGTTAGTAATCAGCGTGTACTACTATTCACCAAAGCTTGTGTTTTATTTGCACTCTGTATTTGTTTAGGTAATATTCGTTTTTAAACACAGGGCTCGCCTTGAGTAAAATGGTCGGGGCCTAAAAAAAAGTCCCCCACATATTGAGGTCGGGGCCTTTTTGGGGCTGATTTTCCATTTTGTCCATTATTGTTAGTGCTTTTTTGTGGAAAATGTCGGGGCTTGAAAAAAAGCCCCCAGCAAGTGCTGCTCGGGGCTGATCTCGGGGCCTGGGCTGATCAGCCCCGACTCAAGGCAAGCCCTGTAAACACCAATGATTCTCATTATTTTATTAATTATGTTTTATATGAAAGTGATTATTTTTATTTATCACCAATCACACTTTTTGATTTTAAAACAACATTTTGTCTTTGTACAAACAAATTTCTCTATAAGAAGGTCTGGTGGGTTTGGTGCATTAGTTCATTTTATTTTGTGGTTAACATGACGACAGTACGTCTTTATGCAGAAGGACAGGATCGGCCGCTGGCCTTCAAAGATGTTTTATCTATCTTGGAGAATCCTAACCCAGAAAGAATTTCACCTCTTCCTCCTACTAAACCTAAGGGTGGAGAAATTTATTTAACAAACAACTGTCAGGATGCGATGGTTGACCAGTATTTGTGGGTGAATAAAGGTGGTAATAAATTACCCAAGAATAATCCAGTTCTCTTTCGCAGGGATTATAAATTAAAGAGATTTACCGGCAACAAAGTTGGTGAGAACAGATTTCGGCGTGTTATGTACATATCTTATAATAATGAATTGACTTTGCTCCACTATATCGGCGATGAAAATGTTAATGTGGACAGGCCTCATGGAAATGCCAGTTTAAAACAACAACCATACAAAAGAACATTGAAGTCAACTTTAACGTCTTTAAAAGACAAGTGTTGTGAGAAGGAACCGGCTGTAGTCTACAGAGACAGTGTGACTGTTTCAGGCATTTCAACTGCCAACCAAGGAATAGTGAACACAAAAAACAAGTGGAAAATCAACGTTATGCAATGAATAAAAGAACTAGACTGACACATGACGTTTTTGTTAAAAAAACCCATAGCTTATGACCCCTCATTGGAACGTGCACCTTGAGCTCATTTCAATGAAGGAACATGAGCTATGTTTTTGAGACCAAAAACAAACAAAAAAATTATGTTGTAAGCTTATGACCCCCTCATTGGAACGAGCACATGAGCTATGTTTTTGAGACAACAATCGAAATGTAATAAAATTTGAAAGGCGATGTTTGCAAACTACAATGGCTGGTTTTGGCTATTACATTGGGTAAAGGGTTATTGAATGAAATGACCTCAAGGCAAGGTGTGGGCCTGCAATGTCATGATGAAAGGGTGGCAATCTGTCAAGCTTTTACCATGACATCGCCCAAAACAGTGGTTAACTTTGGCTACATCGTATAATAAATTGTGACCCCCTCCCCCAAAAGATATTTATTGCCGATTCAGGTAGACCTATAGGCTATACTTCTTCATTTACTGGTATGCACTTCTATATTTACCATGTTGCCATTACTGCTTTTACTGTTTTTTTGTTGTTTGCAATTATGTTATTTCGATATAAAAATAATAAAAATAAACTTGTGTTGTTGTTTATAATTCCAGAAAAATCACTAAGAACTAACCTTGGACAATTCGCCGAAAAAAAGACAATTCGCTGGAAAATGTCAGACAGTTTGCCGAAATAAATTTTCCGGCGAACTGTCTGATATTTTCAGGCGAATAGACTTTTTTATCGGCGAAGTGTCCAAAGTTGTGGCGAAGTGTCCAAAATTTTGGCGAAAAGTCCAGCTTTTCCCGGCGAAATGTCTAAATGTTCGGCGATCTGTCCAATTTTTCTTTCCAGAGAAATGTAGCCTACTTTCGGCGAAAAGTCCAGTCCCCAAGCTGAAAACTCGGAAAATGAGATTTGATTACAATTTTTGGATCGATCCTTTTTGCCAACTCAAAATATATTCATCTTTTGGGTGAGCGAAAATAATGTCCAAAACTTGTTATCAATTGTCACTTTCTGGGTTTTCAGCGTGTGCCGAGTACCTGTGTGTTCACACACGCCAATATTTCATCTGACTGAGACAAATTAAGTCTGGTATGTGTTACCTTATTGTCAATTGCCGACTCTGCGTCAATTTTCGTTTACACTTTTTAGTGTGTTTTTCGACGAATTTTGGTCATAAAATCATCAAAAACAAAATTTAATTCTTACTTTATCTTTGAACATAATTTCATTATATATGTGCATAATATATAATTGAAATTATGTTCATTGTTTGTATTTTAAGACTTTTGAGGCAATTTGAATTTTCTGTCTACACTTTTTTGCGACTCGGACTCGGTTTACACTTTTTAGTGATAACCCCTTCTAAGCCCAAAGTCGCCTAGAAATATAGTCGGGGAGATTACAATTCGCCCTCTAGAAATTGGCCAAAATGAGGAAAGGCTGAACTGAGTAACGTGAGGTTAACATAAAAACGATTATTTTCAAGGATCGAATGTGCTTGAGTGTGATAAATGGGCATTTTAATTCATCGAATAAACGACCATTTATTTGAAATCACACGACAATCAATTGTCCATTGTCGCTTTTGGCGGATTTTATATTTCTGTTTTGTTGCGTTTCAGTCGGAGCTTCAAGTGTTGAAACGAAAATAAGTTACTTACGCGACTCAACAAAATAACCCAGTTTGAAAGTAGGTTACCTTGCTTAGGATGCCAAAAATGTATACACAACGGACGTATTTTATAACACTGTATTTTTATTTCGTTTTGCTGACGACTGTTAACTGTTGGCCATCTATTCCTAGAAAAACACGAATGGAATTGAAACACATGAAAAAAAAGCTTTAGTGATGACAAGAAAAGCTTTGTACAGGGCACAAGTGTACATGTGGAAGATCTTGAAAAAGGGTCCTCCTAAAGGGATCGTGACGTTTCGGCCTTGAGACGTTTTGGCCCTGCAACGTTTTGGCCTTGAGACGTTTCGGCCTGGGACGTTTCGGCCTGAGACGTTTCGGCCCCGTAGAAAGAGGGTGGAGAGACAACGTAAATAAAATAGATTCAGCTGAAGAATGCTCTGACAATGTGTGTACACTGATTTTCTGCCTGAATTTTATTTCCCTAATTCGAAAGAAGATGGGTTTATACGACATATAGATAAAAATATCTCATCAACACCTTGGCATTAAAAGGATATTTGAATAATTGATTTCTGTATAAACCAATTCCAGACTCGGCCTCAGTATACACTTTTTAGTATCAATAGCTTACTTGTGCAGCGAAATCGATCATGCTTCGAAAGGTGTGGATTAATAAACAAAAAAGATAAAACATGTAAATTCTGTCTAGAAATTGCGTATGTGGATTAGTGAAAAATAATCTACGCATCATACAACAAAGTGATGCCAGAAGGGTAATTGTTATTATGAGATAATATCTGATGGCGAAAATAACCTATTGTTCCATATTTCCCTGGGCTTATGCCATTGGTTACTAATTCTTGGCCCCACTGATTATAGTGAAACAAGTCATGGCTCTCACATTATACTCAGTTCATCAATTATTCCACTGGTTGATTATCTGCATTATCAACACGTGAAGTGGTTTGCCAATGTTTGAGAACACGTGATAATACCAGTTTATTAAATAATATTAAATCTGAAAAAAGTGTAATAATTTGCGTTTGTTTGTTGAAAACGCTGTGCCAGTGGAGATTTTTCAATGAATAAACACGAAATTATTTGTGACAGATATATATAAAAATTAGGGTTAGTCTTATCTAGCAATGCATTAAATTATATTAAATCTGACAGAATTGAAATAATTTTGCGTTGATTCACTGAAGCCTTTCAATGAATATTTACACGAAATTATTGAGAAAAATTTAGATAACAATTAATGTTACAGACTTATCTAGCAATATATTAAATTAAACAAAATCTGGTAAAAAATGTAATAATTTTTCGTATATTCATGGAAAAAGCTGAATGGAGCCATTTCAATGAATAATTACACAAAATTACTGGAGACAGATATAAATAACAATGGTACAGACTTATCTGGCAATTTATTGAATTAAATTAAATCAGTAAAAAATCGAATAATTGTAGTTTATTTTAGACACTGCCAAACAACGAGAAATTCATTTAAGAGAGTGCTGGGGGAGAGGGGGGGAATGGGGGGGGAGGAGGGAGGGGGGGGTTGGGTATGCTCCCATTTACTCCAAGCTTCCTTCGGTCGTCTTTCAAGTTTGACATATGATGGTTTGCTGTTTTTCAACACAAACTGAGAGCTTGTCACTGTGTTTAATTATGTACTGAGCTGTGAAAAAAACCTCTAGAGGTGTAAATGTTGAATTATATTTAAAAATATTTATTGACTCATACTCAAATATTTATTTATTGGGGCCGAAATGACTTGGTAAAAGCTAAAAAAGTGAGACGTTTCGGCCTCTCAATGTGAGACGTTTCGGCCTTTTATGGGGCCGAAACGTCCCGGCCAAAACGTCCCAGGCCGAAATGTCTCAGGGCCGAAACGTCACGAACCCCTCCTAAACGATGATGCGGAATGATACCTGAATGCCATAAAAATGATGCGGAATGACATTTCTTCTACAAAATACTTTGTGAACGTGGAAGGCTGAGACCAATATGCAGCCTTCATCAAATCGGTAATAGCAACACTATTAGGAAAAGCCCAAGATGTAGACAGCGCTCTTACTTCATGCGCCGAAATCTTAAGCACAGACTGCTGAGTTGAAGATAATTTTTCATAAGCAGTACAGATAGTTAATTGAATCCACCTTGCAATAGAATGAACTGTAATGTCCTTTCTATTAGGCAGGAGAGACAGAAAGAAACGCTTACGTCCCTTTCTGATAAACTCAGATCTACGTTTGTAAATACGCATGGCTCTAACTGGACAGAGCAAAGGCCTATGACCATCTGAAGATGGAAGAGCCTTAGTAACAATAGGTTCAGGATACTTATTAGGAGCCTGATTCTTAGCCAAAAATCCAACATTAGTAGTTAAAGTAATAGTATTACCAACACTACGATAGTAAGAATCATCAACCGATAGTGCATGAAGCTCACTAACTCTTCTGGCAGAAGAGAAGGCTAAGAGAAAAGCTGTCTTATAAGATAAGAATTTGAAGTCCACTGTATCAAGAGGCTCAAATGGCGCTTCTTTTAGCTTCAGAAGAACCCAAGCTAAATTCCACTTAGGAATTAACCTAAGGGTTCTAGGTCTATTTATCGAAAAAAATTTTCACCAACTTAGATAAAGAGACATTATATCCAATCTGTAAGCTATCATGATGAGCATAGGTATCCGATAACATAGACCTATAACCCTTAATAGTTATTGGCTGCAGTTTGATCTCATCAAACAAGTAGACCAGAAAATTAGCAATGTCTGGAATGGAGGGATCATAAATATCAACAGAATGATCCCTACACCATCGATAGAAAACCTTCCACTTAGCATAATTTAGCGAAGAGGAGGCCCTCCTACAGTTAGAAATTGCATTCACTGCTCGTCCTGTAAAATGCTTGCCTGCAAGAAGGACCGCACAATGGAAATACATGAAGGTTGAGACCTTGCGGGTTGTGATGCAGTGTGCGCGATTTCCACTGCGAAAGAAGGTCCTCCACATGTGATGCAGTGTGCGCAATTTCCCCTGGGAAAGAAGGTCCTCCTGTGGAGGAAGCTTCTGCGGAATGTCCCACAGCAGACACCTGAGTAGATTTATCCATGGTCTCTGGGGTGATAGAGATGCTACCAACAGAATCTTGCAGTGAGATTGCGTGATTTTTAGCAATATCTGCTGAATCAACGGAGCTGGAGGATACGCGTATCCTATCATTCCGTCCCAAGAGATCGAGAGGGCGTCTACTGCAAACGCTCGAGGATTTGGGCATGAGATGCTTCGCAAATAAGTCTATCATAGGACGATCCCATTGGTAGCAAATCTGATTGAATACTCGTCTGTTGGGAGTCCATTCTGACAGCAACATGCGACCTTTCCGAGAAAGGGGGTCTGCTAGAACGTTCAGACGACCCGGTATACGACGGACCGATAGGAGAACTTGATGCTCTAGGACAAACAGAAGGATCCTTTCCATTAAACTGAATAACGGAATGGAATGAGTGCCTCCCTGGTTCCGAATATACGCTACTATTGTCAAATTGTCAGACAGAATTTGAACATGCGAATTTTAAAGAATGTTCATCCACTGATGTAGTGCAAGCCAAATTGACATCATCTCTTTGTTTATGTGCTTGTTTAGGAACTGCGGTTCCCAAAGACCGTGGCACCTCGAATCTGTTGGGCTCAGAGTTGTGCCCCAACCTGTTTGACTCGCATCCGTCATTATCGTAAAACACGGATCCGGCAGTTGCAGTGGTACTCCTTGAGTTAACCACTGAATATCTGCCCAAGTCTGAATCTCTTGTTTCACTTGATTCGACAAGACGATGTTTGTTTCGAGCGAATGAGTCTTCACACTCCAATTCTGAGTAAAAAATATCTGGAGTGGATGAGTGCATAGCCGCCCCATCGGAATAAGACCTGCAGCGGTTCCGCACAAACCTGTCAGTCTCATGAATTCTCTTGGTGTTACTACATCTGAGTGAAGACAAAAGCGAGTGTAACAACTGACTAATTTCACTCTGGTTAACGGCAGACCAACGAGATTGCTGTGCGTCTCGAAGCTCATTCCCAGGTGGGTGAATGACTTGGACGGCATTAGATCCGACTTCTTTTCATTTACTATGAAACCGAGATGTCGGAGCAGTTGAAGCAGACTCTGAACAACGTTCTGAAGCGTTAACTTGTTGCCGTACCTTTGAAGAATGTCGTCCAAGTAGGCCGACGTCACTACAGATGAATGAGCTCGGAAATGAGTCATTACCGAGTTCATTATTCGAGTGAATGCCCAGGGCGCTAGATTCAGACTGAAGCACATTGCTCGGAACTGATAAACGATTCCTAGGACAGCAAAGATACTTTCTGAACACTGGATGTACCATGACGTGAAAGTACGCATCTTTGAGATCTATCTCGCAGCATAATCGTTCACTCGAATGCTCGCTCTGACCAATCGGATGGTCTCCATATAAAATTTCAGAGCCATGGTCAGCTAGTTTATCCAGCTCAGATCTATGACTGGACGAAACAAGCCGTCGGGTTTTGGAACCAGAAACAGGTGACTGTAGAAACCTGGAGATTCCTGGTTTTCTATGACCTCTATAGTGTTCTTGTCCAGAAGAGATTGAACTTCTGATAAAAGCGATTCTCTCTTCTGAACATCTGAAGCTGAGTCCAACGTGGACTTCGGGTTAACTGAGGTTTTTCCTTGAAGGACAGTTTTAGACCTTCGGAAATTACCCCTTGCACCCATGGGTCGTCCGTAATTGACAACCAATTGGTTAAGAATCTTGACAGCCTCTGCCAACTGGAACGCAATACAGGTTTAAACCATCACCTCCTGGCCCTGTGAGGCTTGCGGGAGGAGAAAACACATCCTCTACAACCCGCATCTCGTCCAGTCAACCTAGGGTGTCTGACCGGTTATCTCGGCCAGCATAACGGCCCCTACCCTAGTCGCTACTCTGACGGTCTTTGGAGTAAGACGTAGAGGCTTTCTTAGATCCTCTATAGGAACTTTCCTTGGACGTATTCGCCCCCGAAGTGCCTACCTTACTCCTGTCTGCTGAGTCTGACTTTTTTGAAGCAGATTTAAAAAGCTGAGAATCTGAAGCTTTCTTAGTAATCTGATCATAGATAATAGAAAGCTTTCCGGCGAAGAGAAGCTCTCCGCAGACCGGAGCAACTCGAAGAGAGTTTTTCACCTTACTATCCACTCTAGTGGATGCAGCCAGGACAGCATCACGTCTGACTAACTCCAGATTTGCCACTGAAAGGGCGGAGTGATATGTAGAATATGCTATAGCACTCGAAAGAACTCTTAAGGAACTTTGAACATCCTGGAATTCTTTCCCTTCGAGATGTAATGATAATGCTCTGGTAAGGTGATCTGCATAAGATAATGCGTCTAAATTAATTCTATTAGACGAGATTGTCGTCTCCAGTATACTGGAGTTAATAGATATGGACGACGGCAATGACAACTCCAAGTCTTCTGCCTGGTTGTCCAAACACAGAGGATCTCTCGGCACGCCTTGTCCTGCAGTTTCAAATCTATTTCTAATATTGATGAAAGGCAGCTGTATAGCGCTAGGTGATAAGAAACCGGATTTGGCAGTCTTAGAGGCTAGCTTGAATATAGCGACATTCAAAAGTTAAAATGTCCGTGTGACAATTCTGGACTGGGTCGGAAACTCAGAGACAGTGTCCCTATTCCGGCCGAATAAGTCTGTGTCCAGTGACGCTATCAGTCTCTTATCCAGTAATGCAGCATTTTGATCCGGAGGAACAACTTCTGGAAGGTGTTGCCGGATGAAATCTACGGCCACCTTATGTTGTTCGGAAAGTGAAAATTCCAGCTCCGCTGATTCCCTTTTGCCATCCGACTGGACCATATGAGATTCTCGGTCGTCCCTTTCTGACTCTGCAGGGGAGCGAACCGACCCAGCTTCCTCAGACAGTTCCTGTTCCGAAAAAGTTTCTGATGGCTGCTGGGATGCTGCAATGAGTTGAGTTGAGTTATCTGTGATAGCAAGTCCATCACGGAGGCCTGTGGAGCCGTAGTCTTACGTGATTTAGCCGCTGGGAGCTCCTGGGACGTTAATTCCTGCATACTTCTTTTATGCAAACGTCCCGACTGGTAAGGCCTCGTGTCCTTGGCTACCGGATGGCGTGACCTGATCGGTGAAGCAGGCTGGATATCAGAAGTCACGTAAACCAAATTGCGGTCGTGTGGGCTGCAGTGAGGATGAGGAAACCGACAGACTAGTCGCGCCGGACTGTCTATACGACGGAGAGTTCCGAGGAGTGGACGTATGCTCCGACTGACGAACATTACGTTCAACAACATCTGGTCCCAGATGTTGTTGTAAGAGAGAGGGGCCTCTCTCGCTCGTGGTCTGGGCAGACCTGGACGAGCTAGGTACTGGACTGATTGGCTTCCTCCGTTCCATCCTCGGATCCGTCATCGCCGGGTGTGCACGATCCATGTTTATAGTGCTCGCAACACTCAATCTCCTTTCCTGGACCGCAACGGACGAACCCGGCGTCACAACCATTTTGTGAATGATTGCTTCACTGGGCGAGCTAGCGGGCGACAATGCTGTCGATCCTACGTGGCACCTCTTAGGCATTTGCCGAATTTCATTGAGCACTTTTGCCGCTAGCTCTTCATTTGTCTGCGACGACAGAGGCACACTTCGTGAAGACATCATGGAAACATCACCCTGTTCTTGTTCCTCTGAAAAATAGACTGAAAAACTAGAGTGACCCTGTGGCAAGAGGGCCGGCATGGACCTCTCACCACTAACAATATACCGTGACACACGTCTCCAACATTTGTCATTCCAATTGGCACACACAGAGCAAGAATTAGTGCGAGTACACTGACTACAAATAATACACTGAGCATGAGAATCAGAGGAAGACTTCCTCGAATTACAATTTGAACAAACTTCTTTCATTTTGAAAAAAGTTTAACAGTCATCGTACTCGCACTAACCCTTGAAAACAAGATACATGATAATAATGTAATCCACTACAAACATTTCAAAAAATAATTTGAAAGAAAAAATTTTTCCGAAAAAATTTTCAAGTTGAGCCCAAGTTCCCAATGGGAACGATGAGCCCAAATGGATCCCAAAAAAGCCTAAGTGTGGACAAAAATTTTAAAACATGTCTAAAAATTAATGTTACACTTACAGACAATATAATGTATCTGGCTATGAGCAGAACTAAATAGATGACAAGGAATCACTGTCTGAAGTATCCGCTGTCAATGTAAACAAAAGTGAATAAAACTGGAAACAAGACTCCACTCCAGGCACTGAAAATATGGCCCGAAATCAGTAACCAATTTTAACACTATCCGATGTAAAACAGAGGCTTCCTGAGAAGAAACTGCAGTACATCGGATGGTAGATGCATGACTGAAATGCCTAGCCAAGCTAGGGTGAGGACGAAACCATGGGGAAAAACAGAATAAAAATTCTGTTACCAAGCCAAAACTCCCAAGAAATTTCAGCAAAACTAATTACAAAAATTATGACAAAAGCATGGGAGAATAGCAAGGGGGGTATTAAGGAAAGGGAGAGAGGAAACACTGAACAAACAATGGAAATTTCATAGCAAGAATGAAAATATCAGGCCTGTGCCCCGAAATTAGGGAACATGAAATAATTTTGCATAAAAATTATAAGTTACAGCCCTGAACACATCCTTCCACTGCTCCTTCCTCTCATCCTATTATTTCATCCTTAGATCCACCATTTCTCTCATGATTATGTGTCTGGAATCATTTAAACTGAGATTTTAAGCACAGATATCAGTGTGATGTTACTGATTGAAGGGCCAAACAAAGAATGAGGATTTTGCTCCAATTTCCGACTTCCTTGGCACTGTGCATGCGCAGTGGATAAAAGTATGGAGGACCACATAGGACATCTAATTTTTGGATTTTGATGCAAATTTGGGGGATTGGGGGTGGGGGGGGGGGGGGGGAAATTTGTGTTTGGCCCTAGAATATAAGAGTTAGCACCAGCTAAGTCTGGGTCATTGGTACAGTATAAAAATATTCTTAAGTTTCCTCACTTGCCTATGAAGTCTCCCTACATGACTCTGCAGTCTCCCTATTTTTTCTGGAAGGAGACATGAAGTCTCCCTAAAATTCCTCCCTAGGCTGGTACCTGCTTGTTAGCAGCACGAAATAAAATGTACACAGCCCTGTCAGCCCACTAGACAGAATTTATTAATAGTAAAACTTCATTTTGCCACTTTTAGCTTTTGTAAGCTTGAGGAGAACTAATCGCTCCTCTAGGCCATGCAAGGGGAGCGATTTTTAGCCCTCTTGCATTTTTAAGAATGCCAGGCTTTGTTTTCCGGGATTTTTGGTGCAAAACTGATTCCCATCCGGGAGGCCAGTAACTACACTGAAATTTTGGGATTTTCCCTGGCATTCTGGGAGAGTTAACATGTCTGCATTATGTCAAAATGTTCACACTAATGTGGTTAATGCTGTTATACTTTTCAGCAAATGCGTGGTATAAAACTGAGCCTGTGAGCACTAACCAATACACTATTTTTTATTTCTAACACTATTTCTAATATTATTTTTAATGACTAACAATAAAGATAACTACCATTACTTTGAATAATTGGGGCCGGGCCGACTACGGTAAATGGGGACAGATTGACTGGGGATGGAACGTTGAGGGGCGGGTCGTCCATGGGGACGGATCGTCTTGAAAACACAGATTTTCAGCACTGTACTGACATGGAGAGTGTTGACTGTTGGACCCATAGGACGTACAACACCAAAAAATTATTTAAGGGGCTATGTAAGTAATGGAATTTTGTTTATTTTGAAATTCCCATATCTGATATTCTTTCTATAAATGACATGTCACTGGCTTCTTTGAGCTCTCTTTTAAGCTTTTGAGTTATCTTTTATGTCGCTTGTGGTATGCTTGGGGGTAATCCTTTACAATAGCGGGTTTTGGATTTTTTGCAAAACTAGGCAATTTTTCCTCACTTCTTTTTGTTTTTTTCCATTTTAAAACACTTTTCCAACAAAAGCGCATACTTTTTTGATGAAAATATTCATATTTTATTAATTTAAGAATTACACTATTTTATTGCGCCGTTGAAAATCAGTCGACTCGAAGTCGCCAATGTGGTTGGCTTGTTCTTTCTCACTGGTCGGGAGTAAGTGGGTGTGCTCGTATGAAAGTGTAATATGCACCCTAGGTGGAATACGGGAGAAATCAGTGAAAGATTCATTTTTAAGGCAAGTGAAAATTAGTGAATAACTTTTATATCAATCTAGTATCACTAGGATCAGTAGTAGCTAAGGTCAGGGTTAGGGTACCCTAAATCATTAGGGTCAGTAGTAGCTGGGGCCAGGTTAGGGTATCCTAACCCTGCCCCACTGCTACTGACCCTATTTTGATGTCGCCTCAATCTTGTTACACGTACATTGATGCCTCCCTCGCTTTGAAGAAGACAAATAGAGGGCGCTGATGCTGAAACGAAATTGAGCTGACGACTCCATGCGAAAACGCTAGTAGCTACATTCAGTGTGTTATTAAAATGCATTTTTAAATAAATTTCTTGCCCCGGAATCAAATGTTTTTCTATTAATTTGTTGGAAAAGTGTTTTAAAACGGAAAAAAGCCCAAAAGAAGCGAGAAAAATTGCCTAATTTCGCAAAAAACCCAAAACCCGCTATTGTAAAGGATTACCGCTTGGGGGTTTGCGGAGGGGGGGGTGGTCTTTTCGATTCTTTCAATCTTTGCCCTTCTTTTGGGTGAATTGTCACATCGCCCCTTACAAGTACTTGTTGTTATTATTTTCTTTCCATCTGTTTCATGAGTTCTTCATTTTAAGAAATACGATAGTGATCTCATACATATAAATATTGCTCCTATCTAGTATTTTCGTTTAAGCAGTTACTGCACGGTAGAGTAATAGACTCAACGGGAATACAATAACATTTTCGTTTCCATGAAAGAGAGTACAGGATATTCATATGAATGGATAGAAAAATGGACACCACTAGTATTTGAAATACCGTTGGTTCCGGTTATGAAGTGCTTCGAACAGTCTCGCGTTCTCTTTTTACAATTCTCATTTGTGCATTCTTTCTGCAATAAAAGCTTTCCATAACACCATGCAATGATATGACGGATCACAGTGAGATGATATTGATAGTCATAATATGGCTAATGCACGGTCCCCTAAAGGGGTACGGAAGTTTCGTCCGCTAGCCGAGTGGTCCGCTTGCAATAAGCCTTTTTCGAAACTGCCATCTTGGACTTTAATCTATGCAAGGTCACAGGTCGCGAGGTGTAAACGTTTCAAGAAAACACGTTGTGAGCAATGGGAGAAGAGAGCGGGTGAAGAGCTTCGGACCCCATTACGTTCATTAGTGAGAATTCAAAAAACATTTAGCCAAGGTTGACATTTGTTTAAAGCAATAGCAATATTGTATGAAAACTTTCATGATTTCGAATTGAGTTCCAATCGACATAAATGGTGTTTTGTTGTGAAATTGCATTGACGGTACGGCCGATCACCTTCAACCGGATGGAAGCATCGTGAGGAATCCGGAGTTCGCCGAGAACGTACGATAATAAGCGATGAGTTGGCGAAGATTGGTCGAACCGTTCTCTTGTTGAGTGGATTTGAAGCGATAAGAGGTATCTTTTCTACTGAGCCAGAAAAAGTGATAGTGTTGTAATTTAAAGAGAACTGAATAGATTATTAAGTGAGTATCCTAAAGTACGAATAACCTATAGACCCAATTGTACTTTAATTGGCGACGGGCCTGTAAGAACCCAGCCACTCGGGTTACTTCATGCTCACATCATCGACTATTTAGTTCGAATGGCAAATCCGCCATTTTGATTGTGGACATTCAAATTTAGTTTTCAGTGCTAAATTGTAGGTAAATACCTAAGAATTAATTTAGTAGGAAAATGAAATTTGTAGATTTCAGACAGTTTGAATTTTAATAGGGCTTATCTGATTGAAATTCAAACTGGAAATTTATATATTTCAGATAATTTGAATGTTTATCAACACGTCTTAGATTTTTTTTTTGCTTCAAGATTATCTAAGAGCAATAACAAAAATGGCTAGTATTAGTAGAATTAATGTCAACACTGCACCATTCAGTGAACTTCTGAAGATCCCTCAGGTAACAGAGAGCATTGCTAGGGAGATAATTAAATGCAGAATGACGTATGGAGTATTAACTAGGGAGGATCTTGTGAATATACCCCATTTTCGAGGAACAAATGAGCAGTGGCGATTTATTGATTTATCGCAACCACTGAATCCTCAATTGGTGGATAATAGAATTTTACAGTTGATAAATTATCCCCCAGACAATGATATTATACAGGCTTCTCCCCAGGGACTAACTCCCCCACCGTCTGAAAATGAGTCATACTGTGGAGATCAGGAATTGCAGGCAAATCTCTCAGTAGATCATGATCCATTTTATGCACTTTCTCCAGGTTCACTGGGTAGGCAAGCATCTGGGCAAATGTCTCCAGGACAGGATAGCCTGGCAGATCAGGCTGAACTTGGACATTTGCAGGACCAGTTGCAAAGTACCCAAGTGATAGATAGCAGTAGAATATTCAATAATGAAAATATTGAAGGATATTTACATTACCAGACTGATCAAATTGATCAGGGTAATAATTAGGTTGAGAAGAATAATGAGGGCTATCCAATTGATCAGCTCAACCTGGGTAATACTGATGTGGTTAATCAGGGGCCACAGAATGTCAGTATTGTAAACAAGGACCCAACAAGATATCAGTCAGATGTGGCAGGGGTGGAGGATGACTATCAGACTCCAAGCCAAGATGCTGTACTTGCACTCCGGAGGGAGTATCAAGAGTGTAAACAGCAGAGTGAAATTTTGTTGAGTAGAATGAGGAGAGCAGAGATGCAGTTGTTATCTCAGGGAAGTGTTCTCAAGACAAAACCTGACGTGAGAAGAAAGGTTTCTGTACAGCCAGAAATGGCTAGTGTTACAGAAATAAAACAAGGCATTAAAGGCACAGGTAAGATGGTTCGATCTGGTCCGCAACTTCAGGTATTAGTAAATAATGCCACATCCATGCCTCAGAACAATAGTAGTAGTACTTACATTCAATCTAGAGAGGCAGGGACTTTCACTCACAGCATGAGATGCTTGCCCAATTATACATTGGCTGGGCAGCAGTCGGCTGTGGGAGGAAGTGCTGTTACTTATACTACTTCGGCACTAACTAATGTGTGTATTGCTAGTCCATGGGATGTTCATCAGACAACCCTGAGTGTGAGTGCAAGTAATCCTAATTATGGGCAAGGACAACCCAAACCCAATGTAATTAGGGGTACTAGTAGTGTACCACGCACAGTATCTGGACCGCCCAATGCCATAAATTCAAATTGTCAACCAAATACGCAGATGACTTTGAATCAGAGTAGCCAGTTCTCTAGAAACCTACAAAATAAAATACAAATATCAAGAGGGGTATCTTGTACTAATCAAGTTGTTTCCACTGGTAATTCCTATGGAGTACCCAAAGGAATTATCCAGCACAATAATCAAAAGTTTTCAACTTCAATTAATCGACAGGCTCAGACATCAGAAGCCAGTAGGGACCATCAGGGAGCATTAGGCAATCTTGTGCAACCGAATCCTACCGGTTTATTAATAACTAATCAGAATTTAGTAAATTCACAAGGGGGCGCATATGCAAACCAGGCGCCAACCCAAAATTTAGTGAATTCAGTGAGGTATCACCCAACTAATGCAATACATAACAGGTCACAGACAAATACTACAGGTATTAATTACCAAGGGGTGTGTCAGAATCCAACTCCAACTATTGTGTCAAATGTGAAACCTCAGTGGTTACCACCTAACCAGAACCAATTTAATTATGTCAATTCTGGTGTTCAAACAAATAATCAGCCTGTTTATAATCAACAGCCCATGAATAGACAAGCAGTGCAAATGACAAATCAAGGTCTAAATTCTCAGGTTCAAGGCCAACAAAATTACATTAATCAGTCCACTGTAACAAATCCAATATTGCAGCCAAATCCTTCAAATGCAGTTTACTATCAAGTAGATCCCCAAACAGGATCTCAAATTAACGATCCATTTGTAGGACAAAATTACCCTAGTTCTTCAGCTTACCAACCACAGCCCATGGCAGTATCTCAACCACAAGTTTCTCAAATCCAAGGTCAAAATCTAAATTTTCGGGTTCAACCGCTATGGGAGGACCAACACATTGACCGAGGAAATCATCATAGGTTATACTTGCCTAAAGGCCTAAATTTTGATGGCACTGGGTCATGGAAGGCCTTCGAAACGAAATTTAGGCGATATTCTTTAGTTGAAAGATGGACTCCTGAAGAACAAAAAGATATTTTATGTTTGTGCCTTAATGGTAAGGCAAGTGTTGTTTATTCATTATGGGCTGAAAGTAATTTAAATATGACGATCGATGAGCAGCTGAAACAGCTAGCAGCTCGTTTTGGAGATCATAGTACCCCAGAGACCACTCAATTAGAATTCCAAAATGCTCATCAAAAAGTAGATGAAAGTATAGAAGACTGGGCTGAAACAGTTTTATCTCTGGCTACACATGCATTTGGGAATTGTCCAGCAAAATTTGTTACACAGCAAGCAGTATTTAAATTCTGTCATGGCTGTACTGATGTGAAAGCAGCCGAACATGTTATTAATTGTCGACCACCTAATTTGGAAGAGGCTGTAAAATTAATAAAATGGCATCAGTATAACCAGTTAGCTATGCATGGTGGTTCGTCTCGTCAAAGTTTGAGCCATTCCGACAGCGACGAGAGCCCCACACGTGTAAGACAATTTTCTAATGCAAAACGCGGACGTTCAAAGTTCCGTGGAAAAAATAATCAGTCATCTGGTTGGCAAAAATCTCCACAGAAGGAGAATTCCCAACAAACAAATGAATCAGGAACTGATCTTAGTTATTTAGAGTCGAGAACTTTTGCCTTAGAAGCTAAAGCTGAAAGTTATGACAAACAATTTCAGCAAATTCTTGACAAACTAAATTCATTATTAACTATGAAATTTCCAAATGATCCAACAGCTGCTGGAAGATCAATAGGAAAAAAACAAGATACAAAACCAATTTCGCAATCCCCTACCAAATCTGTTCAATGCTATTTATGTAAGGGAATGGGACACTACAAATCTCAGTGCCCTTCAAGGGTAGCGAAGAATAGAGGCAGTAGTGGGGACAGAAAAGTTCACTTTGAAAGTTCGTCAAAAGACAAGGGGCCGAATCGCGAGGTCTGATTTTGCCCCCACCAAATGTACTAAATGACCTCACCACATTTAGATTTCCTACAACTGATGACAATTTAACCGTACGTCGTGTTAAGTCACCTTCGGCAATTCATGTGGAGTTAAAAATAGAAAATTTAATAACTCACGCAGTTGTTGATACAGCTGCTGATGTGACAGTTTTGTCAGACCGCTTCTTTGAGCGTTTAACACCGGCACCTCCTATCATTAAGACTGTTCATTTTAATACGGCCGCTAGAGATGGACAGATGACAGGAAGTTATGTAGGACCCCTATCGCTATGTATGGGTGGACTTACATTTAGGGAGTGTGTCTATGTTGCGCCTATTGAAGATGAGGTATTGCTTGGAATTGATTTTCTGCGCAAGCATAAAGCCATTCTGGACATAAATAAAGATTTCTTAAAAATCGGAAATGTTACAATTCCGACTTATTCCAAAGTCAATGACTCCACACGAATCGCTAGAATCAGCTTATTGCATGACACAATTGTTCCACCAAATTCAGCCATCTTAGTAAAATGTGAATTGAATGAAACTTTGGCTAATTATGTGGCCGAACCAATTGAAACACTTTCCTTAATTGGCCTGCGTTCGGTGCATTCAAGCGAAACGGAACCCAAAATATGCCTAATTAATGTTAATACTAGAAACATTAAATTAAGTAAAAATCAGTTAATTGGGCATGCATACGAGGCTGAAACAATTATAGAAAATGTAAACTCTGGAAATACTAATGTGTCTGGAGTGAATACTGCCCGAACGGACGTAACGACAGTTAAAGCTCCACATAATTTTAATAAGATAAATAAAGTGGACGTGGTAAAGAAAGTTCCTGATCATTTAAAAGATCTGTTTTTGAGGTCAGCTAAAAACCTTAATCGGAAACAAGCCACTCAATTGGCAACACTTCTGACCGAATATGGAGATGTGTTCGGTAAAAATGAGTTTGATATGGGTCATTTCAAAGAAATTGAGCATTCCATTGATACAGGAGACCATCCACCGATCCGCCAGCCCATGAGACGTACACCACTATGTTTCGTGGATGAGGAGGAATCCCATTTGCAGAAGTTGTTGGAAGCAGGTGTAATCCAACCGAGTTTGAATGAATGGGCATCACCTCCAGTTTTGGTCCGCAAGAAGGATAAATCGCTGAGGTGGTGTATTGACTACCGCAAAATTAATGCGATTACCAAAAATGAGGTTTATCCATTACCCCGGATTGATGAGAGCCTCGATTGGTTGTCAGGAAATTTGTGGTATGGAAAAGCTGATTGCATGAGCGCCTATCATCAGGTTAATGTTAAAAATGAGGATAGGTGCAAGACAGCATTCAGTACAAAGCATGGTAGCTGGGAATTTGTTAAGATGCCTTTCGGTCTCTCGGGCAGTCCTTATACCTGGTCAAGGGTTATAAATTTAGTTCTTCAGGGACTAACATGGACTGCCGCCCTTAGTTATCTTGATGATGTAGTTGTTGGTGGATGTTCTTTTGAAAAGCATCTGGAAAATCTGGAGAGCATATTTGAAAGATTTCGTCAGTATGCGCTCAAATTGAAACCCAAAAAGTGTGAGTTTTGTCAGCACAAAATTGAATTCCTTGGAAGGATAGTCAGTAAAGATGGCATCGAGCTGAACGATGAATCCAAGGAAACTGTTAAAAATTGGCCTGTTCCGAAAAATACCAGACAGGTAGAAAGTTTCTGTGGTTTAGTAAATTATCATAGAATGTTTATTAAAGATTTTGCCAAGATTGCTAAACCATTGTATGATTTGACTGGCAAGAAACCTTTTCATTGGGGTAAAGAGCAACAAGAGGCATTTGAAAACCTCAAGGCTTGCTTGGTTTCCCCACCACTCCTCACTCTTCCAAACCATACCGACACCTTTATTCTCGACACAGATGCCAGTGATTGGGCATTAGGGGCAGAACTGTCGCAAGTACAAAATGGTGTTGAACGAGTTATTGCTTATGGTAGCTTTGCCTTAACCCCTCAACAAATGAGATATTGTACTACCAGAAAGGAACTTCTGGCAGTTGTCAGATTCACGAGACAGTTTCGTCATTATCTTTTAGGCCGACCCTTCATTGTCAGAACAGATCATAACAGCCTTAGGTGGCTTATGAGTTTTAAGGATCCACAGGGCCAAGTGGCTAGGTGGATGGAGGAATTAAGCGAATATAACATGGTGGTCCAACATAGACCTGGGAAACTACATGTTAACGCAGACGCTTTCTCCAGAATTCCCTTAGACAATGTGTGTTCAGAATATAAGATAGGATGTGATCTTTCAATTTTACCATGTGGCGGATGCAAGCACTGCACCCGTTTACATGCAAATTGGGCCAAGTTTGAAGAAGAGGTGGACTATGTGGTCCCACTGACTCAAGGTTTTTGTAAGTTTGAAGAATCAGAAGATCCATCAATAGCTGTAGTGAATACGGAGATACAGCATGTAAAATTTGAAAATATGAGCAATTCTCAACCACAGTCTGAAATTGCAGGAATACCCTGGGATTTCAGAGAGGGTTGGGATGACACGATATCTTGTACCGGTACTATCTGTCCAGACACAGGGTGGACCCATACCCAATTCGATATTGAATTGATTAATAATGGTCATCAGCTTAGGAGCCTTACCACTGGGAGTGATGCTGTGAGTTTATCAGCTGTTGGTTCCCTTAGGGAAATGGAAAAGACACAGAGAAGTGATCCTGATATTTCTCCTATTATCACCTGGTTGGAAACTGGTGAGGAACCCACTGAGGGTGAACTTTTCATTTGTAGTGTGGCTACTAAATACATGTGGCTGAATCGTAAGAGATTTTTGATGAAAGATAATCTTTTATATAAAGTTAAAAAGCATTGTTCAGAT
Organism: Pictodentalium vernedei; assembly: GCA_031216915.1. NCBI lineage: Eukaryota > Metazoa > Mollusca > Scaphopoda > Dentaliida > Dentaliidae > Pictodentalium > Pictodentalium vernedei. The sequence continues at coordinate 42,057,703 of CM062288.1, forward strand.
CAAGTTTTAGTGGTCCCTTCAAATTGTGCGTCAGAAATTTTGACCTTAGCACATGATATACCTGCTTCTGGACATCAGGGCGAGACTCGTACCAGGTATCGTGCATGTAGGAATTTTTATTGGTATGGAATGAGTGAGGATATTAGATTATATGTGGAATCTTGTCCACAGTGCTCTGTTGGCAAGAAGGCTAACAGAACAGCTAAATGGAATATGACGATATTCCATGCAGGTAATCCAATGGAGCGAGTCCACTTGGATTTCCTGGGCCCTTTGCCTTTAACTCAAAAAGGAAACAAATATATTTTGATGATGACTGATCAATTTACAAAATGGGTTGAATGTATCCCATTACCTGACCAAACTGCTGAAACTATGGCTTGTGCAGCTGTTAGTGAGTTCTTTTCAAGATTTGGTTGCCCGTTTCAAATTCTTATGGACCAAGGTCCTTGTTTTGAAAGTAAGTTATTTGAGGAAATTTGTGAACTTTTACAAATACATAAAACCAGAACTACCCCGTACAGACCTTCTGCTAATGGGCAAGTGGAACGTCAAAATCGAACCCTCATGAACGCAGTTCGATGTTTTGTTGATAAAAATCAAAGAGATTGGGACAAATTTATTCCCCAATTGGCTGGGGCACTGCGTTCATCAGTTCACAGGTTAACTGGGTTCACGCCTAATAAGTTGATGCTGGGTCGTGAGGTTAATCACCCAAGCGATCTGGTGTTTAACTTCAAGAAGAATAAAAAACAAGGAGAAATACCTGAATATATTCAAAATTTGAAAGCTGAAATGAAAAGGGCTCATGAAGTTGCACGTAATCAGTTGAAGTCAGAAACGAAAAAAATGAAAAGAAATTACGATCTCACTCTGAATAAGAAAACATATGAACTTGGTGATGTAGTTTATATGTTAGAAACCGCAAATAAAAAAGGGAAATGCACGAAATTATCACCTTTCTGGAAAGGTCCAGGGATAATTGGTGAGGTGTATACACCATATTTATTTAAAGTTATTTTCAAAAGCTCAGCTATTGTAGTGAATCATGACAGATTAAAAAAATGCCATGATAGAGTTTTGCCTCCCTGGCTATCCAGGTGTCTTCGAGTGTTCAAAGACACAGGGGTGGTCAGTGTGGTAAGATCTACCTCGAATTTTTGCATTTGTCGAAAACCTTACAGTGGTCAGTTTATGATCCAATGTGATCACTGTTTGGAATGGTTTCATGGAAAATGTGTAGGAGTTACTGCTGAGCAAGGAGCTGCGATCGATGAATATAAGTGTTCTAATTGTTGATTTTCTTTTCATTTTAGATCATGTCAGACTCAAAATATGAATTGGATCTATTATGTCAAGATACAGAAACAGATTGGTTGCTGTCACCCAAGGGCGATCCAAAGGTATCAGAGCAGTCTTATACTTTATCAGAGACACAGGAGGGTGATCTAACTGTGTCTGGATGTTTAGATCCGATTATTAGTTTTCCCTCAGCTGAGACACAGGAGGGTGATCCAACTGTGTCAGTTCAGTCTGTTTTTGAAAAGGCTTTACAAACTCCTCTTCCATTGCCGACACATGAAGAATATCTGCTTGAGGAAGCAATGGAGATAGAGGAGGGGCCACAGACACACGAGGTTGATCCAAATGTGTCTGAAAATGTAAGTAAGATACATGAGGTTTATCCAAATGTATCAGGGACAGTGGGACAGGGGCCATCACCTACTGTCCAACCCCAAGTTGAAGTTGGTGTTTCTGCCACCCAAAAGGAAAATCTCATTGGATTGGCAGAAAGTATCGCCATAGCACCTGGGGCGGGCCCGCAATCAGAGGATAGAGAGATCAAGTTAATGTGGGAGAAACTGCTGAGACAAACTCAGGAGGGGATTTTAATCCGCCCTGCCAGCAGGTTTATGGCCCTTCTTCTAGGAACCGGTTGGTCCCTAGAAGAAATTAAAAACATTTTATTACAGCAGTACCAAATGGCCAAGAAGGAAAATAATAGGCTGTGGATGACAGATGCAACTGCCTTGGCTTTGGATCAGTTAGTTTGCCAAGGTTGGGTTAGAGAAAAAATGGGTCCTCTTCCTAAGATAAGATCAAGACCACAGCATACAGCCCCATCTTACACTCCAGTTACAAGGGACATCAGATATTTTCCTAGTGGAAATATCCAAATGAGTAGCATGCCTAGTGCTACTAAGGCACAGGAAAAAAATCAATCCATGGATAAGATCCTGGACAGCAGGGGAGTGTTTACAGTCCCAACTGTGGCCTTACCGGTCACGAATAAGACTGCTCTTGTTCGTGATCAAGGTAAAAAGGAGCAATACCCCAGTCTTGCAAAGACTATCTACGCAAGACCAGAAAGACAGACAGAGGCTCCTGGGGCTAAAAGAAAGGACAGAAGTAGTCCAGTTACTGATTCTCCGAGGACTACCCAAGGAGGTCAGCATTTAAAAAGAAAGGATAAAAGTGGTCCAATTACTGATTCTCTGAGGTCTACCCAAGGAGGTCATCATTCAAAAAAAGATAAAGTGTGTCCATTGAAGAGTTGTTCAGAGGCCATTAAAACAGACACACATGGACACTTTATTGGAAATCATTTTCCTGTATCTTGGTGGGTGGAACATAACACCATCACCCCTGAGCCTTTAAGGCAGAAAATGGTTCAAGATATGGTACTGTTGGCAAGGGATGTCCTAGGATGGACAAAGGTGGCCAGGGAAGTAATCCCTGATGTAGTGGTTCTGGAGAACCCAGTAGAATTTTTAAAAAAAGATGAGGCCACAACAGATAGTTTAGCTTCCCTTACCCTACCATCTGATAGTGGGTATTATCTGACCATAGAGGCCATTGCTACAGATTTAGGAATCCCTCTTCCTAAAGAAGGTATAAAACTACCACAGCTGAATTGTATCGGCTGTTTATTTCACTGGAAGGTAGTTTGCATGGCACTGAATCAAGCAAGTATAGCAGGTCAGGGAATTTTTATGAGGTCTAGATCTCCTTTTTGGAAAGTTAGATTGCTAGTGGATAGGAGCAGAAAAAATAAGATAGAAAAAACTCTTTGGCAAGCTGCTCAGGTGGAGGCAGCTGGGTTGACCTATCCACATGAGACTGATGATCCAATGGCTGCTGCAGCTTGGATCTTGTCAGCTCTTGAAAAGGAGAAAAGTGTTCAGAGGACTATCCAAAGAACATCAGAACCCCAAGCAACAACCACTATTAGAAAAATTCAAACTCCTGTTGCAACGAGGACGGTCCAAAGTGCAAAAGTTCAAGAAAAAATTCAAACTCCTGTTGCACAGAGGATGACCCAAAGTGCAAAAGTTCAGGTAAAACATGTTAAGGGGGAAGAGGAGTTGAAAGTAGGTACTGGGAAAAAACGTACTTGGTAGTCACAAGGGGTGGAGTCTCAGGCAGGGCCTCAACGAAAACTACAGCGCCCAACCGTTATGGAAGGTGTGCTGGGACAGTTGGTAGTGGACCCTGAAGTAGCCCCCTTAAGAAAATCAAAAAAAGTCAAAGGTTTCCTGGTTATCACAGCCAGAGTGCCTTTGGGGGAGGTACCATCGGCTATTGATTCCCATTATCATTTTAATAGGATCCAACATAAATTCGGTTTACCAAATATGAGTTTAAATTGTATGTTGGAAAGGACCCGTGGGCAGGTGAAACCCCAAGTCCAGATTAAGTTAGAAGCTGCAGTAAATGTTATCTGTGATCCTGAGGATTATCCAACAGATCCACAGCAGGTGGCCCAGCCACTGGCAGTTGGGTGTCAAAGTACCCCAGCCTTACCACAGAAAAGAGACAGCAGCTGAAGGAATTGGTAAATTCACCCCAGGTAGCAGCATTTGGGGAAATTGGTCTGGATCGTTCATATGTTTCAGGATCTGCCCAAATAGAAGAGCAGGATAGGGTATTTAGGGAATTGTTAGAGCTGGCCCCCGAAAATAAGCCCTTGGTTTTACACATTCGTGGGGCTGAAGGCCATCTAATGTCACACGATGTGCTGAGTACCGCTCTATTCAAGGTTCTCGAAGCTACCCACAGCAGTCAGGTGATTCATTTACATTGTTTTACAGGGTTGGAAAGTGACGTTAAGACCTGGTTGAGGTTCCGACCCAATACATTTTTTGGCATCACAGGATTGTGTAAAGTTTTTACACCGGAAATGAAAAGAGCTGTGGCTGCCATTCCAGTTGAAAGACTGCTGTTGGAAACAGATGCACCCTACTTCCCCATGGGTAGGAGGAAATGGACTACCCCTGAAGTCATTGGAGAGGTGGCCAATGAAGTTGCTTTGGTCAGAGTAGGGGAGTCCCCGAAAGATCTGTTGGAAGCCACTTCTGCGAATGCAAGAGTGGTGTACAACATACAGTAAAATACTACCGGGGAACTCTCTCAGAAGGCTATCTGATGGGGGAGATACTAAGTGCACTGTGAAGTAATTTTCTCTTGGAAGGTTATCTAACGAGAGATCTTGTTTAAATTAGTGTACCAATTTCTTAATGTACAAGTAATTTTCTCTTGAAAGTTTATCTAACGAGAGATCTTGTTTAAATTAGTGTACAAATTTCTTAATGTACAAGTAATTTTCTCTTGAAGGGTTATCCGACAAGAGACCTTGTGTTTTAATACTGAATATTTCTTAAATAATTGGACTGTTAGCATCGGCCATTTTCAGAATTTGCTGCAGTCAAGATTAATTTGACTCAACTTTTTAACCAACACACTCTTCCGGATTGAAGTTTCAGAATTGCTATAAATTATTTAGAACGGGGAAGAGTGTTGTGAAATTGCATTGACGGTACGGCCGATCACCTTCAACCGGATGGAAGCATCGTGAGGAATCCGGAGTTCGCCGAGAACGTACGATAATAAGCGATGAGTTGGCGAAGATTGGTCGAACCGTTCTCTTGTTGAGTGGATTTGAAGCGATAAGAGGTATCTTTTCTACTGAGCCAGAAAAAGTGATAGTGTTGTAATTTAAAGAGAACTGAATAGATTATTAAGTGAGTATCCTAAAGTACGAATAACCTATAGACCCAATTGTACTTTAGTTTGAATGCACGCTGTGTCATTACTCCGTGGCCATGGCCACTGTATTCAACAACTTCCGAGGATTTCCCAAGCCGAGAAACTCCGAGCAACACACGTGTCCGGCCGAAGACCTTGTTGCCATTCAAAGAAAAGACCTCGCCTCTGTAAAAAAAACACTAAGTAAACCTGCGATATTCCATCGTTTAACATCGTATAGGGTTGCCCCTTCAGTTAATTCGAACGACGACATCGGATTTACGAATTTAAACTTGATATTTTACAAAACTAGCTGATTTGGCTGACACAGAACTCAACGCGATGAACATGGAAATCACTTTGTTTACACCCCGCGACCCGTGACCTTGCATAGATTAAAGTCCAAGATGGCAGTTTCGAAAAAGGCTTATTTTACCTAAATCGTTCGCCAGCGTGCCGAATCGTCCGCTTGCAATTTTACCCTAATCGTCCGCCAAAGGTTTGAAAATCATCAAAACATGGGATGGAAAATAACATCTTTCAAATATGTTTCTTGACATATATTCTTGTGTATTTGTGCACTAATATTTCCATTATTCAATATAGTTGATCCTTTTGTTGTATTTTCAGCTGCCGAGTGTCTTAAGTATCCTGTCGGCGACGCCAATGTTGTATTTTCAGCTGCCGAGTGTCTTAAGTATCCTGTCGGCGACGCCAGTGTTGTATTTTCAGTGTTGATTAACATTCAATGAAAATGGATGAAATTTAAGGGCGTTATCAATTAAGAAAGACATGGAAATCATTTTACAGTCTTACCGCACTCCTCAGTAAATACCACACACAGCAGTATAAAATATAACATACCGTACATAGCAGTATAGCAGACGGAATACCGCACACAGCAGTATAAGAGATCTCATACCGCACACAGCAGTATAACAGACGGAATACCGCACACAGCAATATTATAGAGAGCATACCGCACACAGCAGTATAACAAACAGAATACCGCACACAGCAGTTCAAGAAACAGAGGTTGACACATAGTCGAAATAAACATCCGAGCGGTTTAACATCCAAAGTCACATTCAAATTGCTCCCAAACTGACATCTCAATCACACTGAGAAACCAACCGAGCATTACTGTGAACACTGTTCACTGCCTGGATCTTGGCAACTGATCTTCACTAAATCAATTAACACCAATTATACAACACTTTTAACGAATAATTTCAAACTTGAAGGCTGTCGGAGCATTGCAAGTTATTGTTTGCTGATCACTAAACTAACTTTTACCAGTGTTTGTCTATAGAGTATATAGGGAAATCCTCTCAAAAAATTCCCTCCTCAAAACAAGATAGAGTATGTGGAGAAAGGTGTTATCTGGTATCAGAATATGAAATTTTAATGCAAGGATGTATATTAAGATATATTACAATATAATATGTGATAATTTTTTTTAAAAAAACATGAATAGATAAATAAAAAATGGTTCAAAAATACAATAATTCAAAATTTTCCGGCAGCGTTCGAGTTTCGGACGGTTTGGGCAAAATTGTTGCGGACGAATTGGGCAAAATTGCAGCGAGCGATTCGGCTAGCGGACGATATGTAATTCCTCCTAAATACCGGAATGGCACGGAATGACGAGGAATGACACCGGAATGACATTAAAAAATACAATTTTACTGTAAAAACTGTGATTTAATACATACCAAGGTCGAGATCTTAATTTTTTTTATTTTTTGTTCCGAACAAACTAAAAACACTCAGTGAGAGTATTTGAACAACGCAGTCTGATCTTGTTTGGTCGTATCTGCATTGAGGTGGCTGATTGCTGATCCCATTGTTTGTTGATCCGAAAAGGGAAAGCAAATGTTTTATAGTGCACGAATCCATATTAACTGATTATGATTCAAGAAGTTGGATTTCAGCATTGAATGTTTTTTATACATTCTTTGATTTATTTGAGATCTTTATCATCAGTGGAGATCTTTATGTATTAAAATACTTGAATGGCGACAAAATATCAGGCCAGACTGAGGAAACGTTGCCGATCTGCGAAAACCTCTAACACTGCATCAGAAAAAAAAAATAAGTTTCATTGTTATAAAAACAATATTGTTATTGTTATTTTTGTGAACACATCACGGTCATTTGGTTATTTTCACACGACAACTTTCACACTTTTCACCTATTTCCACTCTTGATCTGTCATTGTTATTTCGGACCCTTATAAAAAAGGGTATTGTGGCACATCAGGGTGTACTAATTATATACTATAATGTATCATATTACTTTCTTACAAAGATGAAGAAGACCGACCTAAATTGAAAGCGTAGATTTCCAAACCCCATACATTATCATGACCATGCGCATGTCCTGTAATTTGTATCAGATTCGAGGTCGTGTTTACAATTAGATCGCAACGAGCCCGTCAGGGCGAGTTGTGTTCAGATTGTAAACAAGACCGAGAATCTGATGCAAATTGCAGGGCATGCATTTGGTTATGATAATACATTTATCTAACAATCCCGTTACATAAAGCCCGTTTCCATCGTTTTTCAGTTTAAATTGGTCTGGAATTGGTCAAAATTTTGAATTTCATATTTTAATGCGTAATAACAATGCATATATGTGATAGTGCGGTGTTTACCGAAAGATGAATCTGTCTGATACGGAATCGGAACGGGGAGGGGGGGGGGGGGCTGATGAAACGTTTTTTGCGAGTTTTGGGGTGCAAATTAAGTGTTTGTTAGATAAAAATGAATATCAACTGTTTTTTACACCTTTCCCATGTAAATGACCAGAACAAACGTATAGCACTTTACACAACGCAGACGATATAAAATTTATTATTTTAAATATCATTTTTTTAAATTTTCAAAAGATTTCAACAAAACCATATCATGAGACCCCTCAATGGAACGAGCTCAATGAGCTTGTTCCAATGAGGGGTCACATGATATGGTTTTGTTAAAATATTTTGAAAAATTTAATTTTTTCAACTGCTCAATTTGCATATTACGCGAGCGGATGCTGGCGATTCGTTAGGTAAAGGGTTAATTGAAAGAAAAGAAAAAGAATGCCAGACAACTCAAGACCTGGACCATTCGGCATCTGGATCATTAGAAACTTGCCTTGGAGGATTCAGCACATTCCTTGGACCATTTCGTGCCGTGGCATATGCGTTTCGACGATTCGACACTTTGATTAATGAATTCGGCTTCCAGGCAAATCACGTTTTAAATATTTTTTAACATTTATTTTACACTAAAATGTATAATAAATGTGAAAAATATAAATAATCTTTAACAAAATGTTTCTTCTGCCTGCTTAGGTTTACCAGGGAATCATTCGAGATATGACTAATTTCCATTACCCGTTCACACTACGAGGAGGTATTAAATAGATCTCAAAGTAGTGAACCGTATGAAATAAAAAGAAACGTATTTTTTAATTCACGTAAAACCCTTTTGTTCAACTGAAAATAAAAAAGCTTCGATTCTTCAGTTTGGTTGTTTATTTCCAAACCAGTTCCGAATGAGTGGTTTATAACAAATGCCGAATTATTCGCATTATTAAAGGTCGTTGTAGCTGTGTTCTCCATCTACTGGGGGCGCGGTGGCGTCGCGGTAACCGGTTCTCGTCAGATCCCCGAAGTTAAGCAACGTCGAACGCGGTTAGTAGTTGGATGGGTGACCATTTCAACGACTGAATCGTGCTCCCGCGTTGTGTCCTTGGGCAAGGCACTTAACCCCGATTGCCTACATGGGGTACGAATACGCTGTGTACTTAGGCGTACTGCACGTCGATGGTGCGCATGTCTTCAACCAATCTAACCCTGCCTGTGCCGCGGTGCAGAGTTCGGAGTTACGATGTTGGAGAGCTGACAGCTACTCGTCGTTTCTCGGTGGTTCTCTTCGGGTACTCCGGCTTTCTCATCCGTAAAACTGTCACCGACATGATGTGACCCTGACTGTTAATGTGTTGTTAAACCCTAATAAATAAATAAATAAATAACTCCATCTACTGCCTGGAAGAAATAAGGTAAAAATAATTACAAGGAATTTAATTTCTTGCCAACATTCCAACCGATTTTATCATAAGTTTTAACAAAGTGGCAATGCGGGATATCAGTTTATATAACAGAGGGAGAGACTGGATCTAGCACTGAAGTTTGTGGCACCCTGATGTTATTCTCCCTCCAAAAGACTTCTCACCATGAACTATCAACTATCATTATCTGCTTTCAAGAAGCTTTGTATCAAAGTGTTTGTTGTTCCATTTAATCAACTTGGACAGCAGACGACTGTGAAAAACTGTGCTGAACTCCAAAAATTTTAACTCTGTTTGTTTCCCTCTGTCCAGGTTGTTGGCGACAGTAGGTTCGTCTCTTCTTTTTCTTCTGCTATAGGTGATATTCTACATATTCTGTTGGTGATGCATTTGTCTGTAATTGGCCGGGTCATTCTTTTTCCAATTTTGAAGATTAGCGTGGTGTTAGTTTTCTCCAGGCCGATGGAAATTCGCCAGTTTCGAGAAATGTGTCAATTGTCATATTTAGTATTCCTATGTTGGTAATTGGTATGTCATCCATCATGAGTTTTTCTAGGGTGTCTGTCTGCTGACTTGAGTTCATGTCATTTTTATCGCTTGAAAAAAACAGATTCATATTATGTGTTTAGTGCTTCAGCTTTTCCTTGCTGTCGAACCTGTCCTTCACCAATCAAACTTCAAGTACTTTGAATACCTACCTGGTTTGTCAGATGTCACGTGCTGGTCTAGGGGGTGTAAAACCTTTAGCGATACAATCCTCTCGTTTGTTGGATGTGTACTTTAGAGACGGATGGCCTGATTGAGCCAGAGGCAGACTACACTTGTCAATGAAGAATCGACCGGGACCATTAACAACTACTAGTGGCAGACTATATGTGCCAGCAGATCGACAAGACACCACTCCTTGAATCACCACCACTTATTACAGCCTGAGTCAAATTATACCTGTCAACGAAGGCAGTGAATCTTCCCAACGAGCATTACTACAGAAGTGGCAGATTTTACATGCCCGAAGAACAGCCCAAAGGATCACCTACTATAGGCAACAGACAGGGCTGCGGCCTGGTTCCTGGTGGCTTTCCTGGCTCTTCGCCCCCCCCCCCCCCTCCTTTACCGGTGTTGGACGCGGATGACTACTAGTGTACTGCTAATGGGGTCGTAGGTGGCTAGTGTACACCCACACCGTCCCCGCGCGTCCTCTGTGCGCAACCCCCCCCCCCCCCCGGTCTACTTACTTTATGTGCTTCAGTTCAATAAGAGATTCACTGGTAGTATATCTAGGAAGTTGGATGGAGAATGAAGTATATGTGGGTATTGGGGGACACAAAGGAGAGGGTTAGTATGCTTATCGGAGAGATTGGGAAGAATGAGGAAAAGGGTGTCATCAAACAGTTCGTTTCTGGGTGTTGGGAGGAGAGACTGGGTGTGGAGATAGGGAGGCGTTTTGAGCTTAGGGTTAATTAAGACCTTCTCACGTGAGAACCCTGACAAATCCGCGGTGGGTCAATTATTATTATTATTATTATTATTATTATTATTATTATTATTATTATTATTATTATTATCCCAGAACTTCTTCATGTGTTCAAATATTCTATTAGTGTCATTTTTCACTGGAGTGATCAGGGAATGAATATAATCATAATAGGACCTTTTTCATTTTCTTTTCGATTTCTGTTTTCAATTCCTTCATCTTTTCATCACTCTTTCCTTACATATATTTCATTTTGAACTGTCTCGCTTTCCAATGAGTTAACATACACAGGGTGACCCATGCACGTGAGTTTGTCTCCTTTCCTCTCGGGGATGTTGCTAATGCCTCGGATGGAGGGTTATCCACCTCTTGGTTTCCAACTGCAACCCTTACTCCCTGGTACGCAAAACTCCGATTACCACCACATAACCTTTTGAACTCTGTCTCGCTTTCCAATGAGTTAACAGATACTGGGTTACCCATGCATGAGAGTTTGTCTCTTTTCCTCTCAGGGATGTTGCTAAGGCCTCGGATGGAGGGGGTATCCACCTCTTGGTTTCCAATTGCACCCCTAACTCCCTGGTAGGGTAGTAAAAACTTCGATAACCACTCCATAACCGATGTTCTCAGTAGTCACAAATTCCAGCTACAAATCAATATTGGGGACGTGAATTTTTACTATTTTTCAATCACAAATTTGACGACTGGTGGGGGAGGGGGGTCACACCCTCCTACTTCCCATGCCAACGCCCCTGTTTCCTCGTCATCTTGAGAAGAATGAACTTCTTCGTGCATTCACGTATAGCAGCTTGTAAGATGCTGTATAGTTCATCAACAGTATGGGTAATTTTCTTCTGGAATATTTCTTCCTCAGTTTCATTCTTCAGATTATTAAAATCCTATCTTAGCCTTAACATAGGTGGAAATCTATCTTTTTGTCTGTGCCTTTCTTCTTGATCAAATGTTTGCTACTAGTTTAGGAAATGTCGTGGTCTCTATATCACCAATCAGAATGAGGACACTGCGGCAGTTTCTACTTCAGTGTTCATTCATCGAACACACGTACAGATCGCATTCTGAAAAGTTTTCCGTGTCAAAAAATTAGTTGAGCATAGTTGCCCCAACCTCCCCAACCACCACCATCGGCCAGGTCACCATGAATGGGCACTCAGCAGCTGGAACCTCTCGTTCACCCATTCCTGCTGCCCTCTGTCTCCTGACAGGTCTTTGGTACCGCTATCATGCTTCCCTGCTCCTTGCGGTGGGTGCGCTGCTGGGGAAATGCTACCCACCCCCAATACGCTGTTTTCATTGTACTTGACAGGATTCTGAGGTAGAGCTACCTCTCTGTCCTTCCTCCTGGTTACTCAATGGGTCTGCTGGGGTATTGCCACCTCCCCATTGGGCCGTTCGTTTCACTTAGGCCCTCATTCAGTATCCGTTTTTCAGGTTATTTAATAGGGCTATTAGACATTGAACATTTTAGTGGTCGACCTGCGGACGCATAAACCACTCAAATTTTCCTTGTCATGGCCTAAACAGTAGTAAATGGATGCAGTGTGTCTCTGAGTAATTTGGGTCAAGCGCTTCAGCCAGACTGCTATCAACCAAACTTACATGACACAACAAATGAACCACATTTCGCGGAGACACATTCATCCAAATAATGGTACTAGCTGCTGAGCCCCATTTAAGCCATATCAGGCAGTTTTAGTTTTTGCTTTGAACATACATCGCCTCGTGAGTTCCAATGTGTTCTATGTGCCTACTGGAACATAAAACACATTTGAACTTAGGGGACGACATGTAGAATTAAGAGATCAACAATGACAATTGCGGTATAAGTACTCACTCAAACAAAAGTATATGCATGTAAGCAAGGTTTGAGAAATAAATCGGTAGTACCTGTAGTATGCCTTTATTGTGAGTATAGAAACTTGACATAAAGCTGGCGGGTAATTCTTGGCAATTCGACCCGCCGTCTTGTTTGCACTGTACCGAGTTGTTCAAGACTTTAGACACCGGTTCTGTCACCAAATGTTGTGTGGAGTCTGGACATAAGTTACACGGAGAATATTCAATGGCAGTGTTCTTCCAGTTACAACTAGGAAGATTAAAATTTCCAGCCAGGATCACGTTCTGAACCTTTAACCTGTGTTGGGAACTTTCAGGCTATCTCCGTCGCCATTCCTTGTAAAGTCAAGGGCAAGACCCGATATAAACTACACAAAAATATTTTGAACCACAGCATTTTCCCAACATTTTCGTTAATATATTTGGCAGAATGTTCATCAGATGTAAGACATGAATCCAAAACAGTTTCACGAGAAAATGTTGATTTTGAAGTTGGTCTTTAACCTTTTACCCAACGTAACGACAAAAACCGGCCAGCTCTGTTCTCAAAAATCGCCAATTAATTTTCATTATCTTTTCATTTTTTGTCTCAAAAACATAGGTCGTACAAAACAATGCAGATATCTTCTGTCAACTGTATAGTTGACACCCAGCATCCTGCACAGGTCAGACAGATTCAAGTCGGCACCAGGCAACATCCGGTTTTGAAGGCTGAAGATTGGTAAAAACTTTGAAACTAAAAAAGAACTATTTTCCATTAATTTTCTCCAGTTTTGAAAAAAAATAACTACTTTTGATAAAAAAAATTTCCAGTTTTGAAAAAATAACCAGTTTTGAAAAAAGTTCCAGTTTTGAAAAAACGACAATTTATTTCAAAAGTGGTAATTATTTGTTCAAATGTGGTTAGAATTTGTTTTTCAAAAGTGGTAAATTTATTTTGAAAAGCTGTTTTTTTTTTCAAAAACGGTGATTTTTCTCCAAACTGTTGATTTTAAAAAAAAAAATATATATTTTCAAAAGCTGTCAAAACTGGTTTCTACAATCATGCTCCTGGACCGAAAAGCGGCTTGTCGGGTTCAATGGCTTACGTGGTTTATATACACATTAAACACGTCTGTATGATGCGACGTGGGAGAACATTATCTGCGCAGGAGAGACAAGAGAGCATCGAATATCAAATTGGTTTGTGCGCGAGAGGAGTGGTTGGTAATTTTGGTATGACATTCTGTCCTGGAATGGAATCAGATTGATGAGGATCAAATTTGTACTCCCATTCGCAATGAGATGCTGAGGAGTTGTGCCTGTTTACATATCGGAGATGGATAGACCCGATAATGACTACAGTAAAAATGTGGTTTCGGATACCGAGCCCTCGTGCACAAGACAGGTGATATCCATTGACATTCTTCCATAAATTCGTCCGAAACGCTCATTCGTTTGTCCATAAATGAGTTTGCTTTCAAGTGGTGTATTGCTTTTCATTATTGTTTCATTTTCTTTTGTCATTTTCGCCAATATTTTCGGGGTGGTCCAGAATATTTTATATGTAGTATATCATGATCTGCTCTTCTTTGTTTCCACCTTCGCATAGATGATTTCATATTCAGCCTGCTACAGTGATCTGGGCCTTAACCCTTTGAGACTTAAATTATCCTGTTGTTCAAACGTCAATGGGAATTCAGTTTCTTCAACGTTTTTCAAAAATGCGAAATGAAACGTCGGAAAGTACAAATAACAAGATATTTTTCACATTAGTGGTTATCTGATTGAGGGCTACATTATTTTTGGTGGTCTGAATTTGTCATTCAAAAATTGTTTTATTACAAATTATTGGAGAGTGCCCACAGGCACTCTCCAATAATTAGTAATAAGACAAATTTATATAAACAAAATATTATTTGTGTTTGACCGAATATGAAATATAAGCAAGGAAAGTGTTGGCTTTTGCTCTGGTATCCTCATTTTTTGAAAGCCGTGATAGTGGCTTCTAACACTCAACCAGTTAAGAAGTCTTGACAGTAGGATTATGTTAGTATTTTAAGCTGCGATAACATTTGGCTCAACAGTTGTCACCGAGCATTATTCAGGAGAAAATAGGAATTGAGGTTAAAACTTTAAAAAATCGAAAAATAATAACAAAACAAATGACCACAAAGGTTTCAACGCGCTGTTTGATTTCGTACGTCATAAGACGTACACAAGTATTAAATGGTTAATATACTGCTCAACGTTTGCTAAGCACCAAATATTTGACACATCATTGTGAAATTTGCTTGTGGCATATTTGGGATATTTTTGGTGGATATGATTGAGGAATATATTGAGATGGTCCCCAGTGTTAACATTAGCTCTCTTGACAGGCATACTTTTCGCGACAGTCATGGGAAGTATGTACCCCTTGATTCTCAGGATGTTTTCGTGTACTGTCTACATGTACATGGCATGTGTAAGGTATTCAATCTTCATTTCAACATAAACCCTTGTGATTTAATGATTGAATATGGCAAATGCAAATGTAAGAAGACATTTGTCTGAAGCAGAAATGTGGCGGACTGTAGGGATGGTGGAGCAAGGGGCTACCCATCGTCAGGTTGGTGAAGCCCTTGGTGTGCA
The DNA here is from genome assembly GCA_031216915.1 of Pictodentalium vernedei. NCBI lineage: Eukaryota > Metazoa > Mollusca > Scaphopoda > Dentaliida > Dentaliidae > Pictodentalium > Pictodentalium vernedei. The sequence goes on from CM062288.1 coordinate 42,072,728, forward strand.
CCATACGATGATCACCAGAGCCCGGGCAAGATTTCAGCAGTATGACACATCAGTAAGAGGGCATGGTGGTGGCAGAGACAGGGCAACATCTGCAGCTGAAGATCAGTTTTTGATCATTCAGGCGCGTAGGAACCGCTTTGCCACAGCAACCCAGCTTCGCAATGACCTTCAGAATACATCCGGGGTAAATGTTTCGAAGCAGACTATCCGGGCAAGGTTGCACGAAGGTGGTCTCCGATCGAGAAGACCATGTATTCGCATTCCGCTATCCCAGAACCACCACCAGCCAGGAGGTGAATGGGCCATGGACCACGTTGGATGAACCAGAGAAGATTGGCGACCTGCCCCCTTTTTACAGATGAGTCAAGGTACTGCCTAGACCACACAGATAGGCGTTCTAGGGTATGGAGAAGACCAGGAGAGCGATTCCATGCAGCCAACATTGCTGAGCAATGGTCTGGGGCGGCATCAGCTGGGATGGATGTACAGAGCTGTGTGCCCGTGAACGTGGTACATTGACTGCACACCGGTATATTGATGAGATCCTGGATGTCCACGTCAGATTGTATGCAGGTGCAGTGGGTGATAGATTCATTCTGATGGACGATAATACCCGCCCTCATTTTGCCCATGCTGTCGGGGAGTACCGACAGAGGGAGGGGATTGAGCGTATGGACTGGCCAGCAAGATCCCTTGACCTCAATCCAATCGAACATGTCTGGAATGAGTTGCAGCTAGCAATTTCAGCCCGTCCAGTCCAGCCAAGAAGTGTCCAGGGGCTTGGTGCCATGCTGGTCCAACAATGGAACAACATCCCACAAAGGACCACCAGTAACCTGATTGGGAGCATGAGAAGCCGTTGTCAAGCTGTAACTAACAGTAATTGGTCTCATACTCGATATTGAAGCCATACTAGTTCACTCCGTCAACTTTTTTGCATATTGAAAAATTTCCTCTTTTACCAAAAATATCCATTTTCCATGGTTATCGTATTCAAAAGCTAAAAAATAATGTCAGACACAAATAAAATCTTTATTTCTGTACTTAAATAATCAAAGATATAATTAAATAAAAAATATATACACTTTTCATAACAATATTTCAACTAAAACGTAAAACAGGTAGTTGGATATACTTGGTGCTAAGCAAACTTTGAGTAGTATATTACAAGTAGGACAGAACAGTTGTCAAGAAACGTCACATCTCAACAGTACATGGAGCACAGTGTGCCCCTAAACCTACGCAAAGATATTGAGGAAATTTAACAATCAATAAATATCACAGTATTATAGGCCGGTCTACTTTAAAACCAAGTTGGCACCAGGCATATCAACCGGTACCTGTACCAGTACCGCCGGTTTCCTCATGCACCAACCGGCACCGGTACTGAAGCTTTTGTCCCGCCAGTGACCGGGACAAAATTATTTTATGGGGAAATTCCTAACTGAACGGGGGTAAATGGGCTAATAATTCGTCCCCTGATTTCCAATGTGTTCTATGTGCCTACTGGCACATAGAACACATTGTAAAATCAGGGGACGAATTGTGTATGGCACACTTACACGACATACTTTCTGCTTATTTGTGAATGAACATATCAAAACACTCTAAAGAGGCATGTTCTATCTGCACCACCACCTTGATAAGGCCGATCATTTCAACTTTCCAAACGTGGCATCAAAGACAATGAAAGCACCGTCATCGGCCACTTCAAACTTTCAAAACAATTATTCTGTGGCGACATCAAAGTAATCATAAAGCACGATTTTCGTGCTTTGTGATTACTTTGATGTCGCCGCAGAGTTAGTGGTACGATGCCATGTTTGTCTTTGTGATCTTGGGGACTGGGTCGGTTTAAATACGAATTCTTCCCAAATGATTGTGATGTTACCCAATTGTTGACTTGTCCCGGTACCGGTAGACTCTGTCCCGACCCGGTACCGGTTATGTTGGTACCGGCGGTACTTTGACATGTCTGGTTGGCACACATCCCTAAGTTGCCACAGGCTCCATTCAAATCAACTTAATGTGGTGCAAAAATATATAATGTCATATTCACTCCAATTAAGAAATCGTGTTTAATAACAAAAAAATCGTCAGTAAGATTTTTTACACCATTGAAGTACGCCTACTAACAAATAAATGTCTTATATTTCATGGGATCTGCATAATCGGTAATACCCTTGCCGCGTTTCCCATCAAAAACACCATTTCAAGTGAGTGGAGTGCTCAAACGAGGGTGCGTAGGACCGTAGGTACAGTAATAGTCCGTTTGAGTATTAATACAGTGGAAACTCACACAGAGTCAATATAGGTTCTGATCGGTGGCAAGAGCGCGGTCAGGCTAAATAAAGTGTGTGTGTATGGGGGGGGGGGGGGGGGTGAAAATGTTTCTGGTGTCAATGGCAGCAGAAAATATTTTTCCGACATCATATCCCTCCGACGTGCAGACTGTATCATTCAACTTGTGGGTGATAATGTAGGGACCCTCCCAGTGGCATTGCAGCATAAGTGAGTGGCCCTGTTTCTTGGATGGATTGTACAACCAAACAGTGTCACCGACTTTGAAAGAACTCCCATGTGACCGCTTGTCATAGACTCGTTTCTGCAGCTGCAAACTTCCTTGTAGGTATTATCTTGCCGTCTCATAATTGCTTCTTGGTTTTTCTCTGAGTGTTTGAGAGTACTTATCTGTGAGAATGCTTGGAGCCGGCAATGTAAACACGTCTATTGGGAGTTGTACTTCCCTGCCCAGTGCCTTGGAGTTCGGCGTTTCGCCCGTGGATGATTGCTTCGAGCTTATGTACGCCTCGTCACGAACGGCAGTTGTTCGTCCCAATCTCCAGAGTTCGGTTAAAACTCTCAATCATTCCGTCTGACTGCGGGTGAAATGGTGTAGTCTTTGTTTTGGCTATCCCTAGCGGGCTACATACTTCTTGAAAAAAAACGGCAGACCCAAAGTTCCTGCCTTGATCGGAATGCAGTTCACGTGGCGCTCCATATCTACGGATGTATTCTTTCACTAGATTATCGGCGACTGTGGTTGCTTCTTGATTCGACCGACTTTGTGATGTAATCGCTGACTACCAGTATAAACTTATTACCACTTTCCGTTGTCGGTAACGGGCTCATCACGTCCACTGCAATCCATTCACCTGGGAAACCAATAGTATGTTGTTGAAGAGTGGTTCACCGCCGCTTGCAGCCTGTTTGGCGTCTCTGGCAACCATTGCGCGTCCCGCAGAAGTGACGGACGTCCTAATTCAAACCATACCAATAGTATCGCTGCTCCACTTTCCTCAGCATCTTCCAAAATCTCTGATGACCGGATGTCTTGCCCGGTGTAATTCCTTTAGCATTGGTTTCCAATATTCCATGGGAAGCAGTGACCCCCAAGTACTGCTTTTGCCATCTGATGATTCAAACTTTCTATATAATACTGCGCCACTTACTTCTATGCTATCCAACTGCGCCCAGTAACACTTCACTGCGCGGCACAGGTGACTAATATTGTTCCAGTTAGGTCGTCCGCCAGCCTGCAGCTTCCACTTTATGATATGTTGAAGTTCTGTATCTTTATCCTGAACGTCGGCTAAGGTATTGTTGTCCAATAGGTAGCACGGAGACTACATTCAAACTTTTAGCGCCGTTACACTACCTGGTGTAGAAGACTGTGTGATGGATTCATCTGTCGTATCTATTCTTCGCATTGTGTGCATGGACGTCTCGATAAAACATCCACATTGTTATGCTTTCTCCCTGGTCTGTGTTGTACCTTGAAATCGATGGAACTCAAAGCCTCTAGCCATCGCGCTACTTGCCCTTCCGGTTCCTTAAATTTCATAATATCTTGTAATGAGCCGTGGTGAGTTCTGATTTTAAACTCTCTTCCTAGCAAGTAGTGTGTGAAATATTTGGTGAAAAAGACTATTGCAAGTAGCTCTTTCTGGTCGTACAATAGTTCCTTCCCCCTCCCTCTGTCCATTAATTCGTTCAGATTGCTAGATTTGCTTTATTTTTGGCTGTGGCATAAACACATATTTACACATGACATTGCTGGTATCCGTAGCTTTTGGGACAAGCGGTTCTTCAATTGCCCAGATACGTTTATTTATCTAACAATCAACTGAATTTGCACACCTAAACTCGGAAAAAAATGTTTGTATCAGCCCCATCCCCGTCCCCGTTACGATTCCGTATCAGACAGATTCAATTTCCAGTAAACACTGCACCATCACATATATGCAATGTCATTACGCATTAAAATATAGTTCGTGAAATTCAAACTTTTGAACAATTTCAACCCAATTTAAACTGAAAAGTGGGGGGAACTGGCTTCATGTAACGGGATTGTTAGATAAATGTATTATCATGACCATGTGCATGTCCTATAATTTGTAGCAGGTTATCGGTCGAGTTTACAATCGGATCACAACTCGCCCTTACGGGCTCGTCACGATCTGATTGTAATCACGGCCTCGACAGGGATGCGGCGACAGGGGGTGGGGGGGGGGGGGGGTGCCTCACCCCCAGCAAGGAGTATTTTTTTTCAATAGTTGGAAATCCCGAGGTCAAAAATCAAATAGTTGGAAATTCATTAAATTAACATTGTTCATGAAAAATATTAAAATTCCAACTAATGATGAGAAATTTTGATCTTTTATTTCCAACTGGAAACTTGAGTTTCAAATTTCCTACATGGCCTCAAAATTTCGACTCTGACATCAATCCGGTAAACTTTCTGACCCAGACACATTATAAATGATGCTTTTCCAGTTTCAGGACTAGTAAAAATTTTCAGAAGGGTTCATAACCCTTTACCCAACGCAGACTTTTTCAAAATTCATTATTTTAAATATTATTTGTTTTTTAAATTTTAAAAAACTTTCAACAAAACCATATCATGTGACCCCTCTTTGGAACGAGCTAGACGAGCTCGTTCCAAAGATGGGTCACATGAAATGGTTTTGTTGAAATTTTTCGAAAAATATTATTTTTTCAGCAGCTGTATTTGCATATTACGTGGGCGGATGCGAGCGATTCGTTGGGTAAAGGGTTAAAAGATCTCACCCAGCGCTGCAGTGCAACCACCTATCGAAACCACTCACAGTTGAATTTTACACCGGTGTCACCCCCCCCCCCCCCCCCCCCTACCAGCTGAAACCCTCTAGCCACATCCCTGGACCTCGAATCCGATAAAAACTACATATCATGCACATGGTCATGATAATGTACATTTATTATATGATCGCGACGATTATCCCCTAAGCACAACAGTAGTTTGTCCATCAGTTGTGGCCCACCAGAAAACGAGAATCACAACTTTTCCAAATCACGCCTGTCTCTAACGATCCTATTGTGACGTCGCTCACGTTTGGAGATTTGGAAGCGACAATTACAAACGTGAAATAAAAACATAGCTTATGCCCCTCATTGGAACAAGCTCAGCGACCTCGTTCAAATGAGGTGTCATAAGCTATGTTTTTGAGAAAAAAATGAAAATAATTATTTATTCAAGAATTCTGTTTGCATGTGCCGTCATCCCTTCGTGTTAGATAAAGGGTTAATCTGTGGTGTTGTATTCCGTCTAGTCGACGAGAACAAATCAGGCTTATCAAATATGACACTTACAAAGTCAAGTTTGATCTGGTTTCGTCATCTTGGAGGAATCCGACCACCCAGATTAACTGACTTGTAATAATCTGTATGTATTACGTACTGATCAGTACTCCTATACTACCGATCAAATTTGCATTTGTCGAAAGCCCAGGCGCAGTATAATAGCATATAAACGGGATATATGTATGGGAGTACAGGGGTAACCAAGGCCTTCTCATCCGAGAACCACGACAAATCAGCGGCAGTAGTAGAAGATATGGGTTTTGACCCTATTCTGGGGGAGGGGGCCGAGGGGGTCGATGACGTCATCATAATTAAAATGTTACGTAAGGTAATTAATATTACTTAATGATTTTTTTTTTTAATCACTATAATAATTAATGTAATTAATGACTGTTGCATAATTAATGTAATTAATGTAATTAATGTAATTAATGAGTGTAATTAGGGTTGATTATAATAATTAGTATATTAATAAATGAATTAATATTGACGTACTGGACATATGCGCATGCTATCGACTGACTGACCCGCATCACGTGTCTGGGTGTCATTAAATCGATTTTTTCTTTTCAAACGCCAACTACTGACAGATGTTGAAGCAATTAAATCTATTGTCACACTTTAACGACCGGTCATAAATATCGTTAGACTGGACATGCTATCATGTATTTAAAAATCAATATATCACGTGACAAGATGTGCCTTGCTTTTACCTGTAGACTGTGAACGACTCCATTGTGGCTATTTTTATAGGTATAATTTGATTTAATAACTTGGCGTGATTCTTTCATATTAATAATGCAAGTTTATTCTTCTCGTTTTTATGGCTGTCGAAAAACTCTCATAGACCAAGATATTCTGATTTTACCCCTCACGCGATAAAGTATTTTTTTAACGGTCCAATTTCTACGTTATGACGAGTTCTCAAAAAAAAAAATCACAAGAGAAATCGCCATGAGACTACTGTACACGGGGGAGAGGATATACATGGCTGTACTTTATGCCCCAATACTTTGATGAATTAACGGATCATCTGAAAACCCACCAAGAAGGTGCTTTGAACTGTCAATTTTGTGTTTCAATAGCAAATTCAACAAAAGAGAGAGGCAGTGTACATCGAACAGACGTCGATGTCAAGATGTTCCAGTGGACGTTTTGTCTGAAATCCTATACTAGGAAAGATACATTAGAAAAAAACATGGAGAAATGTCAAAACTCGACATTTAACTGCGCGATTTGCGGGTTTCAGCTGATTCAACTTAACCGTCATCGCGCCACAAGTAGCAGAAATGCACAACTCGATTGGCCGGTGGAGACGTTCCTCATCAAATAAGGGGGGTCAAACGAGGTTATGAGGAGGGGTGAAGGAGACAAGTGTGCGGTCATATGTTTAAAATTTTAATAACCTTAATTGCCATGACGTAATCTCCTTAATAAATAGCGTATATTCATTTAATATAATATATTAATAATTTTCGTTAAATAATTCATTTTTTATTCCGCACCCCTGTATCCCCTCACAGTACCTAAAACTTCAATGAACGCTCCTCCTCCAGGTCATCCAATACTAAAAAACTTTTGGAAACCGCTCTCCCCCGCCCCCACCATAATCTTAAAAAGAGTTGCTTTGTCACAAACACACACTTTTTTAACCAATCATACACCTCCGTTATCCCACACCCTCACCGTCACACCCCTGTATCCCCTCACAGTACCTAAAACTTTCCTGAATTCCCCTCCACCAAGTCATCCAATACTAAAAAAAAACTTTTGGAAACCTCTCTCCCCCCTCCCCCAGCCCTCACAATAGCTAAATTATCTCGAACCCCAGTTCAGTTCTCTAAATGTAATGGACATGTCAGGCCCCCGAATACGCCTTCCCCACAATTTTGAGCGATCAAATTACCCCGATTAGTCTCCTCTCATAACTTACCACTCTCTTAACCCGTATTTACTATGAGATTGTCCACTTAATAAATAGCGTATGTTCATTTAATATAATATATTAATAATTTTCGTTAAATAATTCATCCCACAAGACACTTGTCGAAAAAACAAAATGGCTCATTAGTTTGACAGAAATACGCGTATCGATTTATTCAGGAATGTCTGTCGGTTGTGTCCTTGGGCAAGACACTTCATCCCTATTGACCATGTGGGGGCATGGTGACGCTGTGCACTAAGGCGTACTGCACGTCGATGGAGCACCTGTCTTCAACCAATGCAGACCCTGTGTAGAATCTTGACAGTTGCTTGCCGTTGCTCGGTGGCTCTCTCCGGCTTTCCCCACCCGTAAAACTGTCGTGGTCATGATTAGTTATTGTGCAGACCTTAAAATCCAATAAATAAATATAAATAAATAGTCGGTTATCAAAACAGCCCTTAAGTGTTTAACAGTTAATTGTGGACCAGTGCGGTTAAAAGTGAAAAAAATTAGGTGATAGCATACGGACTGTGTTTAATCATAGAAAAATCACACCCGTGCTATTACTAACCTGTATGATTTATTTTTGAATGTTCGCTGAAGAATAACCCACCCATCTAAGTAAAAGCATGAAAGAGCTACCATTATCTTATTACCTATGTGAGGTGGGGGTGGTCGGTAACGTTGTGTACTATGGCGTACTACCTTCAGCCAATGATAACCCTGTGTAGAACTTTGACAGTTGTTCGCCTCTGCACGATGGTTCTTTCCGGATTGCCCCAACTGTCGTTAAATAAATGAAAAAAACTACAATTCTATAATAACAGGCCAAGACCCCTTCGTTTTGTCAGGGGGAAAATCAACAGTACTTTCACCCCCCTCATTTTAATAGTTGAAAAGTGCTGTTACTCGATCAAAAAAAATGGTAAAAGGATATGCGACTCTATATTAGCCACCCAAATTTGCGAGACTTGGGGAAAATATAACCCACCTAGAGCTGCACCAAAGCTACGTACACTATTCGAATTCCCGCATTGTGTCCTTGGGCAAGTTAATTTACCCCGATTATCTACATGGGAGCATGATGACGGCGTGTAATAAAGTGTACTGCACGTCGGTGATACGCATATTTTAGAACAATCTAACCCTGCTTGTGCGGATTTCCGACGTTGGTGAGATGACAGTTACTCGTCGTTGCTCTGTGGTTCTCTTTGGATATTCCGGAGTCTACCTGTAAAATTGTCACATTTAATTATAACTTGAACTTGATGTCCGGGTGTAATGAAATAGCGTATTTTCTGCAGACATTCTAAATAAACGCAGCTGGTTTACAGACCTGTATATAATTTTTTCAATTGAGTAAAAATATAGGATAGTTACTGATGTAAAACGCCGATTAGTATGTTTAATGAATCTAACTACGCCAGTCCGACCGACCCTTTGCCCACCATGATCACAACAAACGTTTCAATTCTCTCTCTCTCTCTCTCTCTCTCTCTCTCTCTCTCTCTCTCTCTCTCACCGATACAGTACGGGTGGAAACTAATTGCGTTCAAGCTGTTGTTTTTTTTTCGAGGTTTTACCACCTCCCTTACAGCGCAAATCGAAATGAAATCTGATTCACTGAACCATACTACAGTGCATGTCAAAATTAATTTTTGAATGCCATTTTTTCTATGTGCCGCTATCAGCAGCTATGACCATAGCGTAACTTTGTGGTAAAATGTTTATTTTTGTACAAAACTCAAGACCTTTCTCTGACAAATGCCTATATAAAACAAGATAATACGTGAGAATGCGTTGTGTACCTACATTTTGTTGATAAAATATGGCATGACCACATTCCCGGATATTATTAATGTACCCGCTTAATAACAGCCGAATATTTATCGGATCACAGTTTTTGATTTGAATAATTGCCGATTTTTGTATTAAATCACTTTCAATAATTTATGCAGATTTCCTGAACTGGGCGAATGTCAAGAAAGGCACTCTGTAGTTTAGGAGACACCACAAATAAAAACAAAATAAAAAATCTGAGATATATTGCATTTTTTTTTAATTATCCATATTAACCAGAAGTCAAAACTAGTCAAATTAATTAGTATTAAATTACAAATGGTTATGAAATTTGCAGTAAAATGAACACTGGTATATGCTGCTGGCCGCATTTTAGGTGTCTGTAATAGCTGTTGTTCAGAATGTAACCCTATTGGTGTGAGTTTTCGCTTTTTCGTCCAGTTTCATGAGAGCTTCCACGAAGTCCGTTCCACATTTGCAATCTTTCCCAGGGGCCATTCTTCAAAGGCTGGTCCATCGCAGCTTTACAGAGATATTGTTTTCTGGACGACAATGTTCAAGGCGTTCTGGGTTTCCGATGAGACCCCTTGGGATATTTCGATCTTTAAGGATGTTTGCCAAAATTTTCCACCCTGTCGGTTGAAAATCTTTTCTTTTTCGCAGCAGATCATTTATTAGATCACACATATTGGAGCCCGAAATTGTAATGCTGTTATACACGAGTCGATCTTTCTCATCCCAGGATAAATTGGGTATATTCTTTATTATCTGGAGTAACAAAAGCGCCTTCTGCTGCATGGAATTTGGTATAACGGCTAACCAGTCCGGATGATTTTCCACTGAAAAACTTGTCGTTAAGGAGTGTGGTTTGGTGTTTTCTTTGCGTAAATTTGATTGGCGCTGAAAGATTGTCTGGTTCAGCAGCCCTTTCTCTTCAGAACCCGATGTTGAAGATTCAGGAATTGGTCTCATACCCTGGTCTATGGGCGGGACAGCTACAGCATTCAGGGGTGCGCGTATTTCCTGCAACTGTTCACTCCCCCATGGTTCAATACACTGAATTCTGCTTGAGGGGAGGCTGATTGAGTCATCTATAGGTTTTGCCCTCAGTGATTCCCCCATCACTAGCGATTTTACTGGCTCTAGCTTATTTGCAAGCCCCAAAATATTTCCACTTGTTAATGCATTGTTCCAACTAAAGGCTGATTTCATATGCACTGGAGGATAGGGTGGCTGGTTACAGACAGATCTGGTTGTTAACTCGGCTGTATTTGGGTTCGCTCCCCCTATAGTGTGTTTAAAATTTACATTTTTGTGTAATTGTCGTCTGTGTCGATAATAATGAGTTTTATGAGAGTAAGATTTTTGACACAATTCACAGACGTAGCGCGCGTTCATCCTTTTCAGAAGCGAGTTAATAGAGTGGCAATACAGTTCCAACACTCTTCCATTTATATGTATGAATAGGATGGGTCCCACCCCAACCTGTCAATCGCTGATTGGCTAATTATATATCAAGATAAGGTAGGTTCTACCCCAATCTGTTGATAATTGGTTACTTCAAATTCTCACACAGTGCATTGTGGGAAATTCCAGTGGTAGAGCTCTGAGGTAAAATAAGTTACAAATTGATATAGTTTACTTCAAAAAAAGAAACATCAAAGTCACATTCATGACAAGCCGAGGTAGCACATCTGAACCACCAACTCTACACTGTTTAATCAGATAATCCATTTAATCAGATAATTACATGTGCACATCGGTTTTTCATTGGTTTTTCATCAGTTTCCATCGATTTTTCATTGTTTTTCATCGGTTTTTCATTGGTTTTTATCAGTTTTTATTGGTTTTTATCGGTTTTACAATTTGATAAAACGGTTTTTAGTGATTTAAATCACGTAAAATGATCACTAATTACCACTAATTGGTCACTAATGGTCACTAATTGCCACTAATTAGTGACCAATGGTCACTAATGGTCACTAATTGCCACTAATTAGTGACCAATTGGTCACTAATGGTCACTAATTGCCACTAATTAGTGACCAATTGGTCACTAATGGTCACTAATTGCCAGTAATTAGTGACCAATTGGTCACTAATGGTCACTAATTGCCACTAATTAGTGACCAATTGGTGGTAATTAGTGGCAATTAGTGACCATTAGTGACCAATTGGTCACTAATTAGTGGCAATTAGTGACCATTAGTGACCAATTGGTCACTAATTAGTGGCAATTAGTGACCATTAGTGACCAATTGGTCACTAATTAGTGGCAATTAGTGACCATTAGTGACCATTGGTCACTAATTAGTGGCAATTAGTGACCATTAGTGACCAATTAGTGGTAATTAGTGATCATTTTATGTGATTTAAATCACTAAAAACCGTTTTATCGAATTGTAAAACCGATAAAAACCGATAAAAACCAATAAAAACTGATAAAAACCAATGAAAAACCGATAAAAAACAATGAAAAATCGATGGAAACTGATGATAAACCAATGAAAAACCGATATGCACATGTAATTATCTGATTAAATGGATTATCTGATTAAACAGTGTAGAGTTGGTGGTTCAGATGTGCTACCTCGGCTTGTCATGAATGTGACTTTGATGTTTCTTTTTTTGAAGTAAACTATATCAATTTGTAACTTATTTTACCTCAGAGCTCTACCACTGGAATTTCCCACAATGCACTGTGTGAGAATTTGAAGTAACCAATGATCAACAGATTGGGGTAGAACCTACCTTATCTTGATATATAATTAGCCAATCAGCGATTGACAGGTTGGGGTGGGACCCATCCTATTCATACATATAAATGGAAGAGTGTTGGAACTGTATTGCCACTCTATTAACTCGCTTCTGAAAAGGATGAACGCGCGCTACGTCTGTGAATTGTGTCAAAAATCTTACTCTCATAAAACTCATTATTATCGACACAGACGACAATTACACAAAAATGTAAATTTTAAACACACTATAGGGGGAGCGAACCCAAATACAGCCGAGTTAACAACCAGATCTGTCTGTAACCAGCCACCCTATCCTCCAGTGCATATGAAATCAGCCTTTAGTTGGAACAATGCATTAACAAGTGGAAATATTTTGGGGCTTGCAAATAAGCTAGAGCCAGTAAAATCGCTAGTGATGGGGGAATCACTGAGGGCAAAACCTATAGATGACTCAATCAGCCTCCCCTCAAGCAGAATTCAGTGTATTGAACCATGGGGGAGTGAACAGTTGCAGGAAATACGCGCACCCCTGAATGCTGTAGCTGTCCCGCCCATAGACCAGGGTATGAGACCAATTCCTGAATCTTCAACATCGGGTTCTGAAGAGAAAGGGCTGCTGAACCAGACAATCTTTCAGCGCCAATCAAATTTACGCAAAGAAAACACCAAACCACACTCCTTAACGACAAGTTTTTCAGTGGAAAATCATCCGGACTGGTTAGCCGTTATACCAAATTCCATGCAGCAGAAGGCGCTTTTGTTACTCCAGGTAATAAAGAATATACCCAATTTATCCTGGGATGAGAAAGATCGACTCGTGTATAACGGCATTACAATTTCGGGCTCCAATATGTGTGATCTAATAAATGATCTGCTGCGAAAAAGAAAAGATTTTCAACCGACAGGGTGGAACATTTTGGCAAACATCCTTAAAGATCGAAATATCCCAAGGGGTCTCATCGGAAACCCAGAACGCCTTGAACGTTGTCGTCCAGAAAACAATATCTCTGTAAAGCTGCGATGGACCAGCCTTTGAAGAATGGCCCCTGGGAAAGATTGCGAATGTGGAACGGACTTCGTGGAAGCTCTCATGAAACTGGACGAAAAAGCGAAAACTCACACCAATAGGGTGACATTCTGAACAACAGCTATTACAGACACCTAAAATGCGGCCAGCAGCATATACCACTGTTCATTTTACTGCAAATTTCATAACCATTTGTAATTTAATACTAATTAATTTGACTAGTTTTGACTTCTGGTTAATATGGATAATTAAAAAAAAATGCAATATATCTCAGATTTTTTATTTTGTTTTTATTTGTGGTGTCTCCTAAACTACAGAGTGCCTTTCTTGACATTCGCCCAGTTCAGGAAATCTACATAAATTACTGAAAGTGATTTAATACAAAAATCGGCAGTTATTCAAATCAAAAACTGTGATCCGATAAATATTCGGCTGTTATTAAGCGGGTACATTAATAATATCCGGGAATGTGGTCATGCCATATTTTATCAACAAAATGTAGGTACACAACGCATTCTCACGTATTATCTTGTTTTTATATAGGCATTTGTCAGAGAAAGGTCTTGAGTTTTGTACAAAAATAAACATTTTACCACAAAGTTACGCTATGGTCATAGCTGCTGATAGCGGCACATAGAAAAAATGGCGTTCAAAAATTAATTTTGACATGCACTGTAGTATGGTTCAGTGAATCAGATTTCATTTCGATTTGCGCTGTAAGGGAGGTGGTAAAACCTTGAAAAAAAAACAACAGCTTGAACGCAATTAGTTTCCACCCGTACTGTATCGGTGAGAGAGAGCGAGAGAGAGAGAGAGAGAGAGAGAGAGAGAGAGAGAATTGAAACGTTTGTTGTGATCATGGTGGGCAAAGGGTCGGTCGGACTGGCGTAGTTAGATTCATTAAACATACTAATCGGCGTTTTACATCAGTAACTATCCTATATTTTTACTCAATTGAAAAAATTATATACAGGTCTGTAAACCAGCTGCGTTTATTTAGAATGTCTGCAGAAAATACGCTATTTCATTACACCCGGACATCAAGTTCAAGTTATAATTAAATGTGACAATTTTACGGGTAGACTCCGGAATATCCAAAGAGAACCACAGAGCAACGACGAGTAACTGTCATCTCACCAACGTCGGAAATCCGCACAAGCAGGGTTAGATTGTTCTAAAATATGCGTATCACCGACGTGCAGTACACTTTATTACACGCCGTCATCGTGCTCCCATGTAGATAATCGGGGTAAATTAACTTGCCCAAGGACACAATGCAGGAATTCGAATAGTGTACGTAGCTTTGGTGCAGCTCTAGGTGGGTTATATTTTCCCCAAGTCTCGCAAATTTGGGTGGCTAATATAGAGTCGCATATCCTTTTACCATTTTTTTTTGATCGAGTAACAGCACTTTTCAACTATTAAAATGAGGGGGGTGAAAGTACTGTTGATTTTCCCCCTGACAAAACGAAGGGGTCTTGGCCTGTTATTATAGAATTGTAGTTTTTTTCATTTATTTAACGACAGTTGGGGCAATCCGGAAAGAACCATCGTGCAGAGGCGAACAACTGTCAAAGTTCTACACAGGGTTATCATTGGCTGAAGGTAGTACGCCATAGTACACAACGTTACCGACCACCCCCACCTCACATAGGTAATAAGATAATGGTAGCTCTTTCATGCTTTTACTTAGATGGGTGGGTTATTCTTCAGCGAACATTCAAAAATAAATCATACAGGTTAGTAATAGCGCGGGTGTGATTTTTCTATGATTAAACACAGTCCGTATGCTATCACCTAATTTTTTTCACTTTTAAACGCACTGGTCCACAATTAACTGTTAAACACTTAAGGGCTGTTTTGATAACCGACTATTTATTTATATTTATTTATTGGATTTTAAGGTCTGCACAATAACTAATCATGATCACGACAGTTTTACGGGTGGGGAAAGCCGGAGAGAGCCACCGAGCAACGGCAAGCAACTGTCAAGATTCTACACAGGGTCTGCATTGGTTGAAGACAGGTGCTCCATCGACGTGCAGTACGCCTTAGTGCACAGCGTCACCATGCCCCCACATGGTCAATAGGGATGAAGTGTCTTGCCCAAGGACACAACCGACAGACATTCCTGAATAAATCGATACGCGTATTTCTGTCAAACTAATCCGCCATTTTGTTTTTTCGACAAGTGTCTTGTGGAATGAATTATTTAACGAAAATTATTAATATATTATATTAAATGAACATACGCTATTTATTAAGGGGACAATCTCATAGTAAATACGGGTTAAGAGAGTGGTAAGTTATGAGAGGAGACTAATCGGGGTAATTTGATCGCTCAAAATTGTGGGGAAGGCGTATTCGGGGGCCTGACATGTCCATTACATTTAGAGAACTGAACTGGGGTTCGAGATAATTTAGCTATTGTGAGGGCTGGGGGAGGGGGGAGAGAGGTTTCCAAAAGTTTTTTTTTAGTATTGGATGACTTGGTGGAGGGGAATTCAGGAAAGTTTTAGGTACTGTGAGGGGATACAGGGGTGTGACGGTGAGGGTGTGGGATAACGGAGGTGTATGATTGGTTAAAAAAGTGTGTGTTTGTGACAAAGCAACTCTTTTTAAGATTATGGTGGGGGCGGGGGAGAGCGGTTTCCAAACGTTTTTTAGTATTGGATGACCTGGAGGAGGAGCGTTCATTGAAGTTTTAGGTACTGTGAGGGGATACAGGGGTGCGGAATAAAAAATGAATTATTTAACGAAAATTATTAATATATTATATTAAATGAATATACGCTATTTATTAAGGAGATTACGTCATAGCAATTAAGGTTATTAAAATTTTAAACATATGACCGCACACTTGTCTCCTTCACCCCTCCTCATAACCTCGTTTGACCCCCCTTATTTGATGAGGAACGTCTCCACCGGCCAATCGAGTTGTGCATTTCTGCTACTTGTGGCGCGATGACGGTTAAGTTGAATCAGCTGAAACCCGCAAATCGCGCAGTTAAATGTCGAGTTTTGACATTTCTCCATGTTTTTTTCTAATGTATCTTTCCTAGTATAGGATTTCAGACAAAACGTCCACTGGAACATCTTGACATCGACGTCTGTTCGATGTACACTGCCTCTCTCTTTTGTTGAATTTGCTATTGAAACACAAAATTGACAGTTCAAAGCACCTTCTTGGTGGGTTTTCAGATGATCCGTTAATTCATCAAAGTATTGGGGCATAAAGTACAGCCATGTATATCCTCTCCCCCGTGTACAGTAGTCTCATGGCGATTTCTCTTGTGATTTTTTTTTTGAGAACTCGTCATAACGTAGAAATTGGACCGTTAAAAAAATACTTTATCGCGTGAGGGGTAAAATCAGAATATCTTGGTCTATGAGAGTTTTTCGACAGCCATAAAAACGAGAAGAATAAACTTGCATTATTAATATGAAAGAATCACGCCAAGTTATTAAATCAAATTATACCTATAAAAATAGCCACAATGGAGTCGTTCACAGTCTACAGGTAAAAGCAAGGCACATCTTGTCACGTGATATATTGATTTTTAAATACATGATAGCATGTCCAGTCTAACGATATTTATGACCGGTCGTTAAAGTGTGACAATAGATTTAATTGCTTCAACATCTGTCAGTAGTTGGCGTTTGAAAAGAAAAAATCGATTTAATGACACCCAGACACGTGATGCGGGTCAGTCAGTCGATAGCATGCGCATATGTCCAGTACGTCAATATTAATTCATTTATTAATATACTAATTATTATAATCAACCCTAATTACACTCATTAATTACATTAATTACATTAATTATGCAACAGTCATTAATTACATTAATTATTATAGTGATTAAAAAAAAAAATCATTAAGTAATATTAATTACCTTACGTAACATTTTAATTATGATGACGTCATCGACCCCCTCGGCCCCCTCCCCCAGAATAGGGTCAAAACCCATATCTTCTACTACTAGCGGCCGGCCAAAGTGTTATTATTATTAAACATGCAGATTTTTCGAGTGGAAAATGTTGGCAGTGCGCGAAAAGACAACACAAAAAAACATTTATCCGGACAGGAGGATAAGTGATAATTCAATCCTGCAGGTGTAAGAGACTGTAGGATTAAACTATTACTACATTTACCCACAAATATAGATGTGCCCATTTCACAGTATACGGTGGTCTATACGTCGATATTATTCAGTGTGCCAGTGTTGAAAACGCTATGGTGTTTGTTTTGCCCTGGCCACACATTCAATAATCACATATCGACATAACTTTCATATTCAGATTTTTTATTAGGCTTTAACCATTTACCAAGCATGAAAAGCAGACGTCACTTGCAAACAAAATCATTGAATACTAACTAAATATTTTCATTTTTGGCATCAAAACATAGCTTTTGACCCCTCATTGGAACGAGCTCAACGAGTTCGTTCCATCGAGGGGTCATAAGCTATGTTTTGAGACAAAAAATGAAAATTCAATGATAATTTCTTTGAATATCGCTGGCCGGTAATTGCCGTTATGTTGGGTAAAGGGTTAACAACACTTTCAACGGCCAGAGCCGCATCGAGTATAACAGTTTTACGGGTGCTGGAAGTCGCAGTACCCGGAAAAAACCACTGAGCAGCGGCGAGCAGCTATCAGACTCATCGACGTACTAAATCTGCACAAGCAGAGGTAGCAGCGGTTAACCCTTTACCTAACGAATCGCCCGCATCCGCCCGCGTAATATGCAAATTGAGCAGTTGAACAAAATATTTTTTTCAAAATATTTCAACGAAACCATATCATGTGACCCCTCATTGGAACGAGCTCATTGAGCTCGTTCCAATGAGGGGTCACATAATGTGGTTTTATTGAAATTCTTTTAAAAATTTTAAAAAATGATATTTAAAATAATAAATTTGCATATCGTCTGCGTTGGGTAAAGGGCTCAATGCAAGTATAGAATCGACGTGCAGTTTGCCTTAGCATACAGCGCTACCTTGTTCAGCCATTGTTACTGGTGATCAGATTACCTTTATATCAGAATACCAAATGAAAGTTCTATTTTTAGAGCTGAAGTTTGGGGGCGCGGTGGCGTCGCGGTAACCGGTTCTCGTCAGATCACCGAAGTTAAGCAACGTCGAGCGCGGTTAGTAGTTGGATGGGTGACCATTTCAGCAACTGATCCGTGCTCCCGCGTTGTGTCCTTGGGCAAGGCACTTAACCCCGATTGCCTACATGGGGGCACGATGACGCTGTGTACTAAGGCGTACTGCACGTCGGTGGTGCGCATGTCTTCAACCAATCTAACCCTGCCTGTGCCGCGGTGCAGAGTTCAGAGTTACGATGTTGGAGAGCTGGCAGCTGCTCGTCGTTGCTCGGTGGTTCTCTCCGGGTACTCCGGCTTCCTCCACCCGTAAAACTGTCACCGACATGATATGACCCTGGCTGTTAATGTGTCGTTAAACCCTAATAATATATATAGAGCTGAAGTTAAAGCTTTACAACCAACGCTTGAACACATCGAAAATGTACAGGAAAAGAAGTCGATTATCTTTTCCGTTTCTCTTCCCTCTTTACCAGCTTTTATCAACCCAAAGTTGAAGAACCCTCTCATTTTGGAACATCGTGACAAGTTGAATACTCTCATGTCTGGCCGATGTGATATCGGGTATTTCTGGTTACCCGCACATGTTGGTATCTCCGGTAACACCAGGGCAGAGAGTGCTGTGAAACGGGCTTTAAACAAGTTTATCACTGATTATAAAATTCCTTTCAGCGATTTTAAACCACGTATTGGACATTACGTCAAGTCTATACAGGGACGTGGCGGCAAGGGGGGTGTGGGGGATGTCATCACCCGCCCCCAATCCTGGCCCAAATTTCCTACAGTTGGAAATTCAGAGGGCAAGTCATGAGAGTAGTTGGAAATTCCATCTATCTGAATTTTAGAGCTTGTTAAGTGATGCTGATATTTGATATTTATTCAAGCAATTAACACCTACAGAGAGGCAGATTGCGAACAACAAAATGATAACATTATATTATAAAACATTCAAACAAGATGTGTTAAAAGTGTGTAATAAACTCAAAAAAATACTTATACAAGGAACAGTCATGTAGCAAGTTCGTCTTTCCTACGTTGGGAGAAGCTCCGGATCATGTTACAGATGGGATTACATAGCTGGGGGATATTGTTTCTCATTATAAGGTTAAATTTCCCTTTTGTATTCATATACTGTAAGGTTTCGTTCTCCTTATGTATTGCTCTAAAGAGCTCTTTTCGCCTATGGTCATACTTGATACATTCCATAATAAAGTGAAACTCATCTTCAATCGCCCCCGAGCCACCAGTCTTGCAAAGTCTGCCCTCAACCGAGATAGGGTGATGAGAGTGTCTCCCTTTCTCGATTGATAGACTGTGGTTGCTGATTCGGAGTCGAGTGAAGTCGTTTCTAGCTTCCCGGGAATTCGTATGTATCAGATATGGCTCCATGTTATAGTCGTCATTAAATAGTCTATACGTCCTTAGTTTATTTTTCTTTCCATTTCTGTTGTCATCGTGAATGCTAGAAAGGAAATTAGTTTCATGACGACTCTTTAGCTCTTCTAGCATATACTTATTTTGGTGATTCCGGCCAGCATTAAGTTTTTGAGCGTCCGGTTTTAAAATATTTGTCATTTTCATTCTGATAGGTTTTAGGAGATCATAGTTGTTTGCATCTGTATATGCCTCGCCAAGTAATGTTTTAAGAGCCAACGACTCTAATTTATGCAGATATTTGACTTGGCGCACCGTGGCGTCAATGGTAACTGGATATCGGCCTAATTCTGCGCGTGGGAAAAGGCTCAACCCCAGTATAAACTACTGAAAACAGCTCTCGAAAAACATCAAATTCGTGTACGTCATCAACCATACGAGCAGTGTACGAATGGTTTTACCAGACACTGTAGCATTTGTTTAGTCCTTTACCCAACGCAGACGATTTCAAAATTTATTATTTTAAATATTTTTTAATTTTTTTCAAAAAATTTCGACAAAACCATATCATGTGACCCCTCTTTGGAACGAGCTCCACGAGCTCGTTCCAAACAGGGGTCACATGATATGGTTTTATTGAAATTTTTCTGAAAATAATATTTTTTCAGCTGCTGAATTTGCATATTACGCGGGCGGATGCGGGCGATTCGTTGGGTAAAGGGTTAGAGGACATCCTCGTGGAAGCGCACGCTTTTAGGTGTCCTCGGTGTACAACCAAAGTCCACCTCGCCTGCGGCCAAACGTGGGTCGCAATGGCCTTTGCCGTCAAAAACATGTCCGGCATGTTCAAACCAAGATAACTGTAGTTATTGGCTAGCTCGAGTTTGGACGAGTCAAAATGGAAATCTGGAGATAGCTTCGATTTTTTGGCCTGAAAATCATACATTTAGTTTTTTCACCATCAATACTCAGGTTGTTTAACAGATCGTATGTCTCCAACTTTCGTAAGCAGTTTTGGAGATCTGTTGGTGAGTCTGACAGTAAGACCAGGTAATCTGCGAACAGCAGATGGTTTAATTCACAACTGTTTAATAGTTTCGGGCTGCAGCTTTCGTCCCGGTCCCTACCCCTAGTTGGAAATTCACTATCCTACACCCTTCCAATCGGAAACCTCTAGCCACGTCCCTGAATCTATATGGCAGGTAGAGTGGAATAGGGCAACAAATAACAAGCCCGACTGCTTCCGACCAAATGTCAATGACAAATATACGTATGTAACCTTTGTAGAAAAGACCACGTAATAGCGGCACGAAATCATACGGGTCTCACACGAATTACACATTCCTTTTTGTTAGAGAGTAATATGCAACCAGAGTGTGTTCCCTATCAATGTCCTTTGGAAGTTGAGCACATTCTCGTAGATTGTATTCATTTTAATGACGCCAGATGGCGATATTATTATGTATCGTGTTTGAGAGAACTCTTTTGAAGCATCCATTCTCACCAGATTCTCTTGTTTCTCAAACTAATCAGCCCTTTTAATCCATTAAACTCTAGAGGCCACTTTTCAGGCCAAGAACATGATACGTCATAACGTCATTAAATAGGATGGCGTCTCAGTAAATGTGTGGGGTAGACCAGCCAATATTTTCAACGTGCAGCCCAACACGTTGAAAATATTGATTGGTCTACACCAAATAATGAATATGGACTCTTCCATGTGCTTCCATTGACTTGGCATGGAAGATGCCACTAGACTCAAAGGGTTAATACGTTTTATTTGTTTCTATTTTTTAACTGGTTCTAATATACAATTTTTTTTTTGTTATTTGGTTGATTTACACAGTATTCATTGAAATTCGGGTATCATTATTCACTATTGTCTACGCAATTTATCTCACTGTCAAGCTAATGTTCATTTCTCGTGTTTTTAAACATATTTCCCTTTCTGGTGGAACTTTTTATCCTATATAACCGTTTGTCACCACGATATAGCTTCGGCTGCTGATGTGGCGTTGGGGAGCGCGGTGGCTCAGTAGGTAGAGGTACAGGCTGCACGCCGCGAGGTCCTCGGTTCGAATCCCACCTGCGGCAACCGCGTTGTGTCCTTGGGCAAGACACTTCAT
The DNA here is from genome assembly GCA_031216915.1 of Pictodentalium vernedei. Lineage (NCBI taxonomy): Eukaryota > Metazoa > Mollusca > Scaphopoda > Dentaliida > Dentaliidae > Pictodentalium > Pictodentalium vernedei. Next base: position 42,094,449 of record CM062288.1, read on the forward strand.
CCCCATTGCCCGCGTGGTGGCACGGTGACGTTGTGTACTAAGGCGTACTGAACGACGATGGTGCACTTGTCTTCAACCAATGCTAACCCTGCTTGTGTGGAGTTAGTATGTTGGGGAGCTGACAGTTGCTCGCCGTTGCTCGGTGGTTCTCTCCGGGTACTCTGGCTTCCTCCACCCGTAAAACTGTCACGGTCATGATTAGCCATTGTGCATAGATATGTGACCTTAAACATCAATAAATAAATAAATATGATGTGGCGTTAAATAAATAAAAGACGTGAAGATTGTTCTCTGTTCTAATATTTTCCAAAAATATTGCACGCTACTTTCAGCATTATAAAAAAAGAGTTACAAGTAAAGGGTTTAATTTATCTCCTTATCTGACAGGAACTCCTCAATGAGACATATTCGATTGGCTCGTTCTAATGGCGTGTGTGTGGACGCGGGAGGGTGGGTGCATAAGCTACGTTTTGGTTGCAAAAACTGAAACAGAAATTAAACTAAAATTACAGGTTAATCGGATATGGTCGTTACATTAGATAAAGAGTATAACATGAAGGTTGTAATTCTATAATTACTTTACACAGTAATTTTGTCACTTCATGAAGACGTAAGGTACACTGGCGTTTTGTTTTTTGTTTGTAATTTAGGATATAAGATCATTATATTTTGCAGGCTATAATAGAAGTGTTAAGATTCTTTAGTTTGTCTAATATTGGTTTGATAAGAGCATAGCCAGGGAAGGTGCGACGGATGCGAACGCGCCTCTCCACAAAATGGGAGTTTTACTTAAGGGACAATCTCCTATTTGTGATTGGGAAATTTGAATAAAATGGGGCGACCTCACTTACCCTGACACACTGTACTCTCTATGGCTTAGCCACATGGAGTACAAGGTATCGGCCTATCGGGTAAGTTGTTGCAAAACATAACTGGCTCGTTTCCCTGAAACGCCTGGGAATATTTTGATACTCTTTATAACCTCAGCTGTAAAAAATATCAAACCGCCTAGGCGTTTCACAGAAACTAGTTGCATGTTCCCAGTGTAACAGGCCCTATATGTTACACTCCACTTATCGTTGTTTAATTTCTGTAAGAATCAGATTATATATCTGGAAAATAAGACATGCCTATCAACTTGATTGATCTATTTTGTATATAATTTTCTTTTGTATGAATGTTTTTACTTTGTCCCACCCATTTGTCAAATAAACATTATGGGCATGTACATCGATGTAATTAAATTGTATTTACTGTTAGGTAATGTTAGGTAAATTAATATTCAGGAGGGTTGTTCACATCAGATTTTATCTTCATTATTCGAAACTGCTTGTATTAGTCTATGTTGAAAATATATAGAATAAATAGGTACTAGGGTCGGTAATCCGATTTAAACCAAGAGTAGGATAAAGGCTTTAACCACGACGCTCTGCCAAGTGGTTCAAACCCTTAATCTACGAGCGGATTAAATCTGATTACCGACCCTAGTACCTTTTTGTTTTATTTATACCATGCTCTTAATAAATAAATGACTTTGTCATTCAAAATGGAGAGAAAAACGATACTTTCTATCGCAAACACATGGGTTAGTTTTGTTTACATCTGCGCCGATGGGGAGTACTTCCGGCTGCACGTGAATGCTTGATTGACAGCTAGACACATCGTCAAAGTTGATTGGATTTACTTTGCTTTTTCTGTCAAATTATTATTAACAATTCTTAAATTTTATTTTAAATATTCAATTATAGGTATTTTACAGTTAATATGTCATTGCGCGTAGCAGATAGTACCGCAGAACGTCGTATATTTGACTGAAACATCGTAAAGTGTGAATGTATCGAAGTCGGCAAATTGGGTCATGTCAAAGGTCAAGTTGGATGTAGTTCCTACTATGACGGAGTTGATTTGTGTGAACCTATGTTTTCGGTATTCAGTTAAACAATTCACTCGAAAGGCTATATTAAATCCTTCTTGGATATATAAACTTGTCTTCATTAATTTTAGGAGTGAATGGATTATTTAATTGCCGTAGATTTTATTATTGCAAAGAAAGTTGGCTTCGCCGATTCAGTTGTAATCAAATTCTCCACCATTTTGACAGTTCAACCGAGCACTTTCTGCAATCCGGATTTCGATTGGCCTGTTGTTTTAACAAGGCCAATGGGAGCCTCGTTTGTATGAAGTGTTGTGTTGTGCTGTCCTGTAATCTTTGTTAGCTATCTCATTGGTTGGAGTTTATATTAAAAGAGCTGCCGCGTCCGTTTTAAATCACTTAGGTTGTGGTCTAAGAACCTACAGATTCTCCCTCTCTCTCTCTCTCTCTCTCTCTCTCTCTCTCTCTCTCTCTCTCTCTTCTCTCTCTCTCTCTCTCTCTCTCTCTCTCTCTCTCTCTCTCTCTCTCTTCTCTCTCTTGGAGAACTTCCAAAGTCGCTCCTTTCGGGAACTAAATTTGACAACGACCCAGAAGATGGGGACGACGATGACCTCGTCATCCCTATCACTAATAACGAAATCATCAACATCATAAGAAATTGCAAAAACTCTTCCTCGCCTGCCGAGGACGAGATCAGCTACAGAATCCTTAAACAACGCACAAATTCCTTAATAACTAGGCTTAAAACCCTCTTCAACGCATGCCTCACCCATGGTTACTTTCCGAAATGTTGGAAATCAGCCATTGGGTCATGATACCTAAACCAGACAAAGACCCCATCCAATCCGACCAATTACCGCCCAGTCAGTCTTCTCAGTTGCATTGGCAAGGTATTCGAAAGAGTCCTTACCAATCGACTAAGGATTACCTTGAAGAAACTGACTTCTTCAACTGATGGCAAAGAGCCTATAGGAACCGTAAAGAAGGAATTGTTCACGTCCACCGCCTCGTGGAACAAATGAAAACAGCAATCAATAACCAACAAATACGCGCGACAGACTTGTAAGATGAAGAAAAGGCGTTTGAATGAATGAATGAATCTTTATTTTGCAGTATACATTTATATGATAAGTTCATAATGAAAATAAAGTATTATATAAGGTAATAGTCTACTGCATGGAAACGGCATAGCCATAAAGGCTGTCTTCCTGCCGCTCCCATTTAAAAAAAACAAACAAAAAAACACATTTGTTCTGACATCAGAGTTGGAGGTGGGGGTGGTCGAGCCTAATTTTCTTTTTTTTTCCCCGGTCGTGAGAGTAGCATGGGTTAATGACCAGAAGTGTACGGTTAGGGTTGAAGATCGATGTGGGGAGATCCAGAGGGGTTAGTGATGCAGTCAGGACATTGTGGATTGGTGAAAGGAATGTTAGTCAAATATGAACTCAGTGCGTTCTCTCTTAATCTGTTCTTGAATTGGGACCTATTGTACTGTTGAGTTAATGGAGGGATTTCGTTCCAAAGACGTGGGAATGAATGGAGAGGTAAGTCGGATGAAAAACTAGTTCTGGGCTTACGTATAAGTATTTTGCCAGACTGCCTTGCGTTCATGCCCGAGGGATTATGGTATATTTCAAACGTTTCGTCAAAGGAAACAGGTAATTTGTTATTGCACCAGTCGTGCATGAACAAAAGCGCCTGCAGTTTGTAGAGATCGTGGAATTTTAGTATTCGACAGCTTTTAAAAAGTGGATCAGTATGGGATGTGTAAGATTTATTCGCTATAATTTGGATAGCCTTCTTTTGCAAGCCACAAAGCCTACTAACAAAGGGAGAATGTCCCCATATAAGAATATCATACCTTAAGTGACTATGGATTAAGGAAAAGTATAGTGTTCTTAATGCATGTAGTGGGAGAAATCGTTTTGCTCGGTTTATGGCATATATTGCTCTAGCTATTTTTAGACAAACGGCTGAAACGTGCTGCTTAAATTTTAGATTTTCATCCAAGTGAATTCCTAAAAACTTGAGTGTTGTTTCCTCTTGCTCATTTCCGATTAGTTGTATGTTTGTGTTATTAATGGCTTTGAATTGTCTCTGACAGTGTATAAATCACCGTGGGGGTGTAATAATATAAATTTGATTTTAGAAGCATTAAGAGCCAGCTTGTTAGCAGCACACCATTCCTGTATTTTCACAAGTTCAGAATTTGCATTTCCAATGAGATCATTCACGTTATTTGATGACACATATCCTGTGGTGTCATCTGCAATGACAAAAATTTCAATAATGTTGAATTGCTGATATCATTAACGTAAAGCAGAAAAATGATAGGGCCTAGGATGGACCCTTGTGGTTCACCTGTAGTAGTGGCTTCCCTATCCGATTCTTCATCATTGAATGGTACAAATTGACTTCTTCCAGTTAAATGGTTTTCGAACCAAGAATTGGCCACACCTCTAATACCATAGTGATGCAATTTTTTAAGCAAAGTGTTGTCATTAATACTATTGGAGGCTTTGGAAAAGTCTAGGAAGATGGAAAGGGTACAGTCCTTCGTCCTTTTGTCGTTCTGAGTGGTGACATCATTTACTAAGTGCAAAATGGGATGTATAGTTGAATGGTGTTTTCTGAAGCCAAACTGATACCGGTAGATGATGCTTTGTTCATCCAAAAATAGTTGCAAACGCACTTGCATTATTTTTTCAAGGATTTTTGAAAATGTGGGGCGAATACTGATTGGCCTGTAATTGTTAAATATGTGATGGTCCCCGCTTTTGAATATAGGTATTATTTTAGCGACTTTCATTTTGATTGGCACCACGCCCGTCGAGAAGGAGAGATTGATGATATGGGTGAGTGACTCTGCTACTTCAAAGCTTATCTCTTTCAGTAGCTTAGTCGACATGCTATCACAATCTTTGGTCTGTTTTCCACTTAGGCTTTGGATACAGAGAATTACTTCTTGTTCATTGGTGGGTGATATAAAAAATGAGTCAGTGCAACTATCCCCAATGTATTCTGAGAAATGTCGTGATGGTGTTGGTACTTGATTACTTATTGATTTGGCAATGTTCGCAAAGAAAGTATTAAATTTATTGGCTATTTCTTTAGCATCGGTCAATTCAGAATTTTCGTCGGTGAAAGAAGAGGGTAGCGTATAAGCACATTTCGTTTTATTGATGGCTTTGCGTAAGATTTCCCATGTTTTTTTTTAGCATTTGATTCCGTTTGGAATAACGGAATGCGCTTCAAACTATCCAGAATGAATCTCTCTATGAAATTGCTAAGACTACTCTTCCTCAAGGACCGTGAAATAAAAATTAGTGTCAATAACGAAATGTCCAAGAGTGCCCCCCCCCCCCCTCGAAGCAGGCACCCCCAAGTGTCCGTTCTTAACCCCCTTCTATATATCATCTACGTAAACGGCCTCTGAATCTCCGACAAACGCGTCCAAATCTCACAAGTTGTGGATGGGACTCTAATAACACTGCCAATCAAGTTCAAAAGTCCCTTCAACGCGCTCTCGAAGGCCTTGAGCTATGGTATACTAAATGGAGAATTAAGCTGAACGCTAATAAAAACCAAAGAATCACCTTCACCTATAAGAAAAAAAAATCGCGACTTTGACCTAAAACGCATGTACAAAGTCCTCCCAGAAAGCACGGAAGCTAAATTCCTAGGCATAACCATTGACCAAAACTTATCGTTGAATAAACACACCAACGTTATCGCCACCAATGCCACAAAGGCGCCTTAATCTCCTAAAAATGCAACGAGGCACGTTCAGGGGAGCCAACCAAACAATCCTTCTTAAACTATATAAAACATTCGTGCGTCCAGTACTCGAATATGGTGCACTCGTCCTCTGCGATTTAAATAGAACAAATATGGGCAAACTCCAAAAAGTCCAGAACCACGTGCTCAGGGTCGCCCTCTGTGCCCCATGGGACATCCGTATGAAACAACTCCACGATGGAGCCGGAATTCCAAGCATTGAAGACCGTCTTGCCTGTCAAGCCGCAAAAAAACCGCGAACGCCTCGCCGACAGTAACCTAATATGTGAACTTCAGGACATCTGCACCAGTCGGCAGAAAACAAAAAAAATGCAACTAAATAATCATCACAATTTATCACCGCGAGCGAATAATACTCAGAGGGGACTTCCAGGCAGTCATTTCAGTCTAGCTGAGGCCATTGAGCATTATGGGCTGCCTCCCTCCACGAATCAGTCAAAGTCTGCGGTAATAAATACAATGAGCTGCCCACGATGGGCACAACAGATGGTAAATAAACAAGCAGTGAATTTAGATTAGCTGAGGCCAATGACTATTATGGACTGCCTTCACCTCTCTGATAGCTACCATAATCACTTAACAACTAATAGCGGGTAATAAGAAAAAGAGAAAAAAAAGAGACAGTGAATTCAGACTAGCTGAGGCCATACGAATATTATGAGCTGCCTCCAGGGATCGATTACTGATAACCATGTATTAGAATATTTATTTTATTGTACTGTATAAAATCCACTAATTCTGTTTTTTTTTCTATTTTAGCAGGTACTCACATATGTTTTCTTTTTGATCTTTAGCTACCGAATAACCGCTATGGAAAATCTCTAACCGCTATGGTTACACTGAACATCCTTCACTCCATCCCTAGAAGTGGTCATCCGCCTCGAGGGAGGCGAGCGTTGGTCCTGCGTCCCACCTGTAGCCCCCCCCCCCCCCTCCATTTGTAAACGTCCGTAGTGCGCATTCAAGTCCCGGCCAAATAGGTTACCACGCAGGCCTGCCCCCGAACCACGCCAGTTCGGGTCTTTCTATGGGTGTTCCCCGAAAGGGGCCGTTGTTATTTTTCTTTTCTTCTCGATCTGATTCAACCATGAAAACAGAATCCAACACAGACGCCAACTCAACTACCATCGATTGCCTGGGGCAGGCTATACTTGTCAATGATGACCCAGCACAAAAAAGATCATCCCATAAGCGGCAGACTATACTTGCCTGAAAATATCAACACTGTGCCTTCGGGGAGAAGTAGCATCTTTTCTGAGAGGACCCCTTCTCGCACTGGTCCTCACAGAGGGTCTAGATTAAAGAATATCAGTAGACCGCCACTACTCCCAAGAACACCTTGATCCAAGGACATTCGCTGAGTACCCCACCTTTTCTTCCTTCGACAAGTCCGGACATCTTGCAAGAAACTTTATTCAACAGTTAAAGAGGGTCGAATGGGACTTGTCTCACATCGTCTCTGCGCGCCTTCGACGCGCGAAACCATTCCATCTGAGTTTTAAATCACTTAGGTTGTAGTCGAAGAACCTGTTGGCCTCTCTCTCTCTCTCTCTCTCTCTCTCTCTCTCTCTCTCTACTGGAGAACTTCCAAAGTTTCGGGTGGTTGGTGTGCTTTCCTGATGAGAATAAGATCTTTAAATTAGGCCCAACCTTTGTCCACATTTCTGCCATTGGTCTGAGTAGATGATGAATTTCTCGGCAATATACAAAATCCCTTTCAAAAGTTTAGGTAAATTAAAATGTAACATATTCATTTGCGGTTTTGTCGTTCGCGCGTCCGATCTTCCGGTCGTCTGTTAAAGCATCAGTCTAAGCATTTTTGATATTTGACCGTCCGTTCGTTCGTTTGTCCGTACATCGGAATGTAGTTTCTGTTCTCAGAATCAGATTTCTAACAACTATACCTGTTCATATAAATTAGCATTTAAGGGTGACGGTTAATAACGTGATATATTTATATTAGGGTTGTTCAGTATGTTTCATTTTACCCTTCTGGTCCACTCAATTCAACTTCGTCACTTTTCAACCTCCAGTGCACATGTGTACTGTCACTGACATATATGTTTTTTGTAGTTAAACGAAAACAAAAACAGGACATTCTATTGTTTTTATTTATAATCCAATGATTTATTTACTATTGCAAGCACAGTTCAAGAACACCTGAACTTGGGTTGGCTAACCGGCGGTGAGAGGGCTCAGAAGTGTTAGCCCCCTTGTGGTAATTCAGTCAGCCCTGTACCGCCCGGTTACACTACTATAGATTTAAATTTTTGTAATGGAATTCCCATTGGAAACGTCTTAACCGCAGAAGAAGCTTAACACCGGTGGTGGGGTTAAAAGCTAAAATTTAACATTCGGGCTTTTCACAGATAGTAACATAGGTGTGCATGTTATAAAATAAAATTGTCGTGTGCAAGAAGGTTGATATGGCTGCAGTGATATAAAAATCAACGACGTGGACCTCGTGAAGTTACATTATAATACAGACAAATTAAATTACAACAATTCTTATTTAAAGAGTCTCCATCAACAAATGAAAACCACGGAGCATCGATTACAGCCATCGGTGTTGGTCTAAATGTGTTTAAAAAATGTTGTTAAAGACTTTTGTTATTTACCCTTGATCGCATAAGTAGAGGTTGACGATTACACGATGATATAAAAGATAACTTTTTTAACCCTTTACCTAACCTGAAAAGCAGACGACACTTGCAAAAATAATTCTTGAATAACTAATTTTTTTCATTTTTTGTCTCAAAAACATAGGTTATAACCCCTCGTTGGAACGAGCTCGACGAGCTCGTTCCAACGAGGGGTCATAACCTATGTTTTTGAGACAAAATATGAAAAAAATAATGAAAATTGATTGACGATTTTTTAGAATAGCGCTGGCCGTTTTTGGTACGTTAGGTAAAGGGTTAACACATAATCACCATCAAATATCCCCATTACGGAAAATATCGTCCTCAACACGTCTGAATAGGGAATGCCGTCAGTAGTTAACATCGACGTGGTAACAATTGCGTGTGAGTTGATTTCGGAAGTATGGGACGGAATGGTTTCGCGCGCCGAAGACGCGCAGGGTCGGTTTGGGGCAAGCCCCTTTCGACCCTCAGTGACTGTATATGATCAATTTTGTCTCATGTCAAGACGTGTTGAAGGAGGAAGAGGTTCTGGTATTCGGCGGGTGTCTCCCGTTGAGGTGTAACGGGTGTGTGGCTTCGTTGACTTATGTAGGTTGAACCCTCGGATGAGCACCAGTGTGGGAGGTTGGGTCCTCTCACAAAGGTACCACCTCTCCCCGAGGGTGCAGTAGTCTCAAGTTTTCGAGCAAGTATAGTCTGCCACTTCGAAGATGATTTCAATCGCGGGCCATCACTGGCAAGTATAATCTGCCTCAGTCTGTCTTGTTTGTTTGGTTGGGCATCTTAGAAAGAAAACAACAACGACCCCTTTCGGGGACCACCAGAAAGAAGACCCGAACTTCCCTGGTTAGGGGGCAGGCCTGCATTATAATCCTATTTGGTTGGGACAGAAGATGCGCAGTGTGGACGCTTACAAAAAGGGGCAGAGGCGGGACGCAGCACCAACGCTCGCCTCCCTTGAAGTGGTCGACCACTTTTAGGGATGGAGTGGAGGATGTCGGAAGTAGGACTGAATTATCTTTCTCTTATTTAGAAAGTAATCGCTTGACTGGACTGGTTACGTGAAATAATTCATGAGAGACGAGGGACGTTGTACAAACACGAGTGCGCGAATGCGCACGAGTGTTTTACAATATAGTCCCTCGCCTCGAATTTCAGTCAAGCGATTACTCTGTTTATTACTTTTCATTATTAACGATAATTATATTATTTAACGCTTTACCTAACGTAACGGACAAAAACGGCCGGTGCTATTCTCAAAACTCGCCAATTAATTTTCATTATATTTTCATTTCTTGTCTCTAAAACATAGGTTATGACCCCTCATTGGAACGAGCTAGTCGAGCTTCGTTGACTTATGTAGATTGAACCCTCTGAGGGGTCATAACCTATGTTGATACAGATGAGTAAAGTAGCATGAAACCCAGCCGTGAAGGCTTATGAGACACTTGAAAAACGATATAAATTTCTATGTATAATATGTACATAATTTTTCAGATCACACGGCAAAGCGTCTTCGTTTGCGCGCACGGATACATGACCCAATTGTTGATTGCATAATTCACTTGTGAAGTTATCGTTTATAATCAAACCCGGAAATCACAGTAAATCACACTTTGGAAAGTAATAAATTTCGTTAACTGTCTACCTGATACAAATAGCAGACGACATTTGCAGAAACCATTTCCGGAATATAACAAAATATCTTCCTTTTCTGTCTCGGAAACATAGCTTATGATACCTCACTGGAACGAGCTCGTTATAGTGATGGGGTCATAAGCTATGTTTTGGAGACAAAAGTTGAAAAAAGTCACATTTGGATGGCATTTTTTTTAACAACGCTGGCCTGCTTCAGTCCTTATGTTAGCTAAAAGTTTAAATTATGTGATAAAAATATTTCAAATTCGTAACGATTTGACATGAAATTTGTGAGCCTCGTTTGCTAAAATTTTAATGAACTCGGCACAGAAATTTCATATGAGCTCCAACTCATTAGAGATCCTAGAAAATGACAACCTTCATTATTTTCTATGATACTGAACTGTTTTGTCACGAAAGTTGTTTGTATTGTTTCTCTTTTCTTCTTCACCAAGAGTGATAATAAAAATTATGATGAGTTATGTTTTTCAATGTGCTGAATGTATAATGTAGTAAATTATTTTATTATAGTGTCACGTTTCTATACATCTTTACAGAAAAATACATTACATTGATACAGATGAGTAAAGTAGCATGAAACCCAGCCGTGAAGGCTTATGAGACACTTGAAAAACGATATAAATTTCTATGTACAGTACGTGGAGAGTGGAGTGTAACTAAATCACCCGCGGAGTGGAGTTATCACCCAAGCTATAACTTTCAAATTTTGTACATATCGACAAAAAAACACAAGCAATGTTTCAGTCAATGGACCTCCGGGTTTAACCCGGAGGTCCATTGGCTGAAACTGTGCTGGTGCTGGTTATGCTTTGCAACAAATTTACAATTATTGCTCGGGTGGAATCTCCACTCTGTGGGTGATTTAGTGTCAATATACTCTCCACGTACTGTATAATATGTACATAATTTTTTAAATCATTCGCACACACAAAACCACCCAAACCCTCCCCGCACATATTCCCCACCCATCACCACGACCATTCGTAAGCACAACTATGCATCTTAACTGGTGGAGTGCTGGAAGCCACAAAATGGACTTTACTAAAAAGTACTGGTAATGGCCCTATCTTTTATTCTCCACTGAAGATAGTTACCTTTTGGACCTGGTATAATTTAGATATTGTGCACAACAAACTGGTCTGTTACACTTGATTGGATAGTACCTTCAGGCACTATCCATTCAAGTGCAAGAGAGCAATTTATGATGAACAAAATTTTGTAGTCAGGAAAACTTAGCACTCTACCAGTTAACAAATAATACATGAAATTGATTCAAATGTGTAAAATAGCATGAAACACAGCCGTTAAGTCTTATGAGACATATGAAAAACAATATAAATTTCTATGTATAGTATGTACATAGGAGCATGCGCTCACGTTTTCAATCATTCGCACACACAAACAACACCAACCCCCTCCACGCCCCTCCCCAACCCTAATTGAGTTCATTTCAGTTGTGATTTGATTAATCCACAGGGTGTCTTCCCACTAGACTAATTCCCTATAGACCAATTCCATTTAGGCCAGTTCCCAAAAGACCAATTCCCCTTAGACCAACTGCATACTGTTATTGATTAAGGGTTGATTAAGGATAATTAAGAAAACATTTATTTATTGATAAGCTCTTTATTTGATAAAAAAATAATAAAAAGAATCACAGCCTTTGAATATGTGTGATTACTATAACAATTGTTATGAAAAATCTGCCCAACATCTATAAAATATCAACAAGCCAGAAAATAAGCAGACTATAATCTGAAAAACGAGGTCCCCAGAGGGTGAATTTGGTGATGCTATCCTGCACAGCAGGGTAGCATCACTAAATTTACACTCTGTGAACTCAACCTGAATCAAAGTCTCAAATATAAAGAGGTACCCAGAGGATAAACTGGCCCACTGTATGGGATAGCATCAGGAAATTCACCCGCTGGGAACCTCGTTCTTCAAATGACAGACTGCTTATTTTTAGGCTTGAATATCAATAACATTAAACGCATTTATAAATATTTATATATAGAGAATTATTTTAAAAGTAGAACATATCAGTTGGTCTAAGGGGAATTGGTCTTTTGGGAATTGGCCCCGTGGGAATTGGTCTGAAAGGAATTGGTCTAGTGGGAATGAACCCGCAGGTTTCCCCCTCCCGGTCCCTCCCCCAGTTGAAAATTCACTACCGAGAAAAAATTAAAAAATGAAGCCATGAAAAGGGGCATAAAGTTGATTCTACTAACTGAAATGCCAACACATTTATGATAGAATTATCAGGTTATTATTTTTTGGTATTATTCTGGGAATTGAATATGTGCTAAACAAATGCTCAAGCTGAGAACCTTGAGCAATTCACACTGTCCTAACATTAAATCAGATCTTATGCAGAAATGATCAATTTTTGATGTTTCATCATTTTGTAACTAAGAATGATGGAATTAACTCAGGATAACGATTTTGCATGAGGTGATTTTCTTGAAGTGCATTTCAAGGATTTTTTTGTTACGATAGGTAAGTGTACTTTTGAAATCTCGTATCGACTGACATCATGCATACTTATGAATCTCGATATTACGTATACCATAGTTGTAGATAGTAACAGTTGGAATTTTTGTCGACTTGAAACCAATGTTGGAATTTTGGGAAGTAAAGGAGACATCACCAAAGAAGCTCTAAAATCCAGGTAACAGATAGATTAAATTTCCAACTACTCATGACTTGCCCTCCGTATTTCCAACTATAGAAAATCTTGGCTAGGATTGGGGAGGGGAGGGGTGAAACACCCCACACACACCCTGTTGCCACGTCCCTGATAATAATTCGAACGTTATGGTCGCATTGCGGTAAGTCTCATGAGAGAAGGTGGCTCAGTGGTTGTGGCATTGAACTTCAAACCTAAAGTTTCACGGTTCGAATCCCCACTAGGGTTAACTACGTTGTTTCCTTGGGCAAGGCGCTTAATCCTGATTGTCCACGTGGTGGCACAGTGTCGCTACATACTAAGGCGTAGGCCCACTGCACGTCGATGGTGCTCTTGTCTTCAACCAATGCTAACCCTTCTTGTGTGGAGTTAGTACGTTGGGGAGACTGACAGTTGCTCGCCGCTGCTCTGTGGTTCTCTCCGGGTATTCCGCTTGCTTCTTCCCCGTAAAACTGTCCGACACGAAGTAACCCGTCATCTTTAATAGTCAAATAGCCAGTTGTCATGCAACAGAGCGCTATCTATAGATTCGCCAAGAACTGAAGCACGCAATATCTCAACAAACACTCCCGATTGTCATCTCCACGATGGTACGATTCAAACCAAACCGGCAATAATTTGACCAATAATCGCCCTTATTATAATAATTGTTTTGAATGATTATTTTTGTTAAATAACGCAAGATGGAGACAGCAAGTCATCACATGTTGTAGATAAAATCCCCTTTTATAGGGCAAAGTTACTTTCAAAGGTATAATTGATTGGCGAACTATTTATTCGCTGTATAAAATCAATTTGACAATCTAACTATTTTTTTTCGAAATCATTCCAGCGACGTAGATGCTAAATTCCAACACCGTAGGTTACAGCCGACGAGATAATTGACAAATTACTATCATGCACTCAACAATTCAGTAATCAGTCTTTAACCAACATTGGTCGCTGAACCAAGCAAATCTCTCATACTCATAATATCTGGAAATAAATATTGTTTAAACTAAGAAAAAAGCTTACTGTCGAATTCACAAATAGTAGTTATGTATTAATATCTTTGTATTACAACTGGAAATAAATATTGTTTAAACTACATCTCTCATACTGTCCAGCTTAATCTGCCACGAAGCGAACAACAAACCTACTCTCATTGTAACAGATGTGTCATCCAATAGGCCTGCAGTACTGTGATCAAAACGTTTTTTTTCTCGCTCAAATTCATTGTGAAACACACATGCAGAAGCGCGGAAGCACTTCAGAGCGGGGGGAGGGAAAATGGCATTTATTCGCACTAGCAGCCCCGCCATGACTGCCGAAGTATGCATGTCTCGAAGGCCGAAGACCCGAGATGGGTGGTTTTGAGAGGAGGTGTCCCCTTTCCATCGGGAGGAGGGCTCCTCCTCCTCCTAAACACCCCAACCTCCTATTGAATTTTGAAAGCCCCCACAATGGATTTGCAGTGTATTTTAGCTTTTCTTCGAGTATAAATCCTTTAAAAAATGATGAACCTGGGAAGGGCATTGTCTGCCCATTTCTCAACCGCGGTCCGAAAGTAGCATCCCACTCTTCCCCCGTGCTTCCGGCGTCCCTGCACGCACGGGAATAGAGATTATCACCCTCCCCTAAAAACGTTGCGAAGTTATACCCGAATCAAGAAAAATAAGCGAAAATTACATCTGAGATTCATGACACAACTGTATATCGAAGATGGAAGAAAAACAAACGTATAGGACTAAGTTCTCAGACCACTAGTCTAATTATGTAAGAAATTCGACGCTCGTATGACCTGGAACTAGTCTATCCCGTAAATAGTCCATCGACCGTGTTTAGATTTACTCGTCTGGAATATTTCAGTTGGTTGGAAAAGCGAACCTGAGGTTCGCTTTTCCGACCAACTGATATATTCCCGAGGACAGAATCTAAAAAATGTCACACACTTTCATTTCCTTTAACTCAACACAAGAAATGTTGCTTAATCGAGAATTGACGTGACAGCTTTTTTGATGATATTATCATTAGGAACGAAGACTTTTTTATTACGCCGTGTAGTTACAATAAGTGTGTCAATATATTGGTGGTTTGAAGGTTAATTAAATACTTATTAATTGGAATATCTATATCTACAATCATTTCAACTAAGGTATCAGTAAGGAAAAATTATCGTGTCTCGAGGTGAGTGAATGTGGTTATTACATTACTCCCAGACACACACAATAATTTTTCCAGTCCGGATACTTTCGTCCGGATTAAGTTTAGGATGTCGATTCGGTCTCTCTGGTAATCATGCACTTTCTTGTGAGAATATTAAGGAAAGTGCGTTACACACAAAGTTAGTAATACAAATGGGGGCATGTGGTATCTGATTTGAGCTGCTGTGGGAGGGGGGGGGGGGGCATTACTATTTTGGAGTGAGGAACCTGCTAGTTAAATGAGAAGTTGGTAAGCCCATACCACTACAGGCAGTTATCCAAATTTAAATTACCAAGAATTTTGAGTTTTTAAACTATAAAGCCGACTTGCTAATATTCTAACTGCTACTTCGACGAAGACATGCCTTGGTGGTATGGCTGGAATATTTTATCAGTTGAGCCTCCGCAGCCGAGACAAATCAAATTTGCACTCCCTCATCCACCCCACTATCTGCCAGTCAGCTATCTTCGCGATGCCTCACCAGACGCGTGGCCAGGGGAGGTGCGACGAGTGCGAACGCACCTCCTCATAATATTAGAGGTCCACTTAAGGGACTATCTCCCATTTGTGATTTGAAACTCTTGATAAAATGGGGCGATCTCACTTACCCTCATAAATCGTACCCTCTGTGGCTGTAATAATAATAATAATAACACTTCGGCCGGCCGCTGATTTGTCGCGGTTCTCGTATGAGAAGGCCTTGGTTACCCATGTTCTGCCAACTGCCTCCCTATTCCCGCGCTTCTTCTCTCCCCCCAACACCCGGAGACGAGCTGCTTGATGACATCCCTTGCCCCATTCTTTACAATCTCTTCCATTAGTATATTAACCCTCTCCTTTGAGTCGCCCCCTAACCACATGTCCTTCATTCTCCCATCCCACTTCCCCATTATACTCCCCGTGAATCTTGTTCTTTTGGACTGATATTTTGGGCATTCTATAAGAAAGTGTTCCAGGGTCTCCACCACGTCCAAGTCACACATCTGGCACTCCTTTTCGCTGTTTTTCCCAATCTTTCCCCTCAGCTCCAGGGACCGCGACCTCAGCTTGAACAACAGTGACCCCCTAAAGGTGCCATCAAGGTGCTCTTCAAAACCAGGCTTCTCTTTATCACGCAGGCCATCCAAATATCTCTTTGATTTGACCCCCTCTCGCCAATTGTGGTTACAATCCTCCATGACCCTTTCTCTGACGATCTTTTTGCCCTGGTTTGCCACAACGTCAAGGTCCGAGATCTCCAATGAGTAGTTTTTTACTAGCTCCCTCACTTGGACCATCCAACCCGTCTTGATATTTGAGTTGAAAGTTCTCAGGAACATTACTTTACACCACCGGCTATCGGGGATATTTATCAAATAATTAAGATAAACGGGTTTCAATAGGTCTATCCTGTCCTTGATCCTCATCCACCCAAGCTCACCCCTGATCGCTTCTAGCGCTGCGGCATTACTCGAGCCTGTTATCCATCGGCCTGCATCGTTCTGCAGGATTTCCAAGCTCTTAACAGCCGGTGGTTTAGGGGTACAACTTCCGTACCGTATGTTATACTTGGCAGACCCACCATTTCCCAAATAGTTTTCCCCACGAAAACCTTATTGAAACTGTTTCTCCCTATAAGTTTCATTTGGTTAAGGATTCGCTTCCCCTTCAGAATCAATTTATTTGTGTGGTTTCGGTAGATGCCTCTTCCTGTGATGTTTATATTTATCCCCAGATACTCATAGTCACTAGTCTCTCCTACACTAAGAAGTCTACTGCTACCTTCCGGAATGCAGAACTCCCCCACTCTCCACCTTCGAGTGGGGGTCCACTTTGCGGCCCACGGGTATAACGTTTCTCTTGCTTTCATTAAGTTCAAGTCTCCATTTGCTCCCATATTTCCCAACAATTCCCAGCATCTTCGCTAGCCCCTCTCCGCTTTCTGACACTAGCACCATATCGTCTGCAAAAAATAGCCCTGGGATCTTCAAGTCACCAACTGCAACCCCCTCGTCGCTATGCAGGAGTTCATCTCCTAAACCTTTGATGTACAATGCAAAAAGAATTGGCGAAAGGATACACCCCTGTTTTAGGCCTATCTCCATGGGCACACGTTTTGTTGTAATGTTTCCCAGGCTAAGTTCACTCTGTACATCTTTATATAATGCTTTCATAATCCCAACAAACTCGCCCCCAAGTCCAGAGCCTCCAGCTTGCGCCACATACCCTCCCTCCATACTCTATCATATGCATTTTTAACATCCAAAAAGGCCATGAACATCATTTTCTTTTTTGCTTTCGCGCATTCTATCATTTGGGATAGCGTGAAAAGATGGTCAGTGACTCTCCTTCCCTTCCTGAAGCCATTCTGGATTTGTCCCAAAAAACCCTTCTCTTCGATCACCTCCTCTAATCTCCCATACAGGACTTTACAAAAGACTTTTCCAATGTTGCTGCTGATAGAGATCCCTCGATAGTTATCCAAGACGTCTTTTCCCCCCTTTTTGTGAATAAATATCACTTTACTTTCTCTCCACTCCTTTGGGACCTCTTGTTTTTCTATGGCTAAATTGAATAGGGCAGTTAGGCTTTCCAAGAGTTCCTCTCACCCTTTTTTGATAAACTCGTTAGGAATTTCGTCCACCCCTCCCGCTTTTCCATTCCTTAATTTCGAGATCACCCTTCGCACCTCCTCGGTTTTGATTTCGCTGCACACGAAATTCGATAGATTTTCCTCGACCTGGTTAGGACACTCTGGTGGGTTCCCCATGCCCCATCGCTTATCGTTTACCTTTTCCCAGTGCTTGACTAGTTCTAATGCGATTTGATCTCGCTCTTCTGTAACTCTGCCATCTACTTTAATGCTCTGTGAGTTATTCCCTTTGTTACGTTTGTTCACCCATTTCCAAAATACGCTCGAACTCGACCCCCTGTCGTTCTTATCGTCCTAATAAGACTGCTATTTCGCACTCTCCGGTTGTCGTCTTTAATCTTGTTTACTTTATTTCGTACTTGTTGGTATTCTTCCTTTGCTACCATGGCCTCATTGCTTTCCACCCGCTTAAGTTTTCTACTTCTCCTGTATGCAGCACATTTAGCTTTTCTAACCTTTATGGCATTTTTCAGTTCTTCGTTCACTCTGTACCCAAGTTCCCGTGTTGGCACCCTACTCTTTCCTACACGTTCCTTCCCTGCATCCACTAGGCTCGCAACTATGGCGTCGCCCATCTTCTGGACACTGCCCCCCCCCCCCCCCACCCCTTGTGTACGGCTGCAAGCTTTGGTTTCAGTTTTTCTTCGAACTTCGCCAAGTCGGCATCCTTTTTGAGTTCCCAAACCTCCTTGAAGCTTCCTTTGCTTTTCTCTAGGTTTTTGGCCCTCATCGTCACTGTAATCAAGTTGTGATCACTATCCAACTCCATTTTTCCCTCATCGTCCACTTCTACCCCTATCACCTCCCTCCATAAATTCATATCTGTGAGAATGTAGTCAATTATTGATTTTCTGTCGTTTCTCTCCCAGGTCCATTTCCCCTTACATCTAGCGTCCCTGTTCAGAATCTTCAGACCGAGCTCATTTGTGAAGTTCAACAGCTTCCTTCCATTCCTGTTGACTTTCTTGTCCCCACCTTCTATGCCTTCTTCCTTATCACCTATGTGTCCATTAAAGTCGCCCATCAGAATTATACCGAGCCCCCTGTTTTCTAGTTCAGTGATATTGGACCTTAGTGTTGAGTATATCGAGTCATTCCACTCTTGTTTACTTCCCTCCACCGCACAGTACACAATCCCAAGGGCAATACTTTTGTTTCTCAGACTGATCTTTACCCATCCAATTTCTTTTGACACCTCAGCCGAGGTGATGATATCTTCCAGATATGTGATCAGCGACGGTTTTAAATCCTCTTTAATGTACCCTCCTCCCTTTTTCTGGCCTTCCGTTCGCCCTACACCTATCCACACACACCCGCTTACTTGGTCTACCCGTTCCTCGTGTCTTACCCACGTCTCGCTTAAGCCCATGACATCAAACTCCTCTTCCTCGATCAATGTAGCAATTTCACTTACTTTCCGGTGGAGACCCTGGATGTTGCTATAACCCACTTTCAGGGTACCGAGGTTCATTGGCTTCCGCCTACTGGGCCCATTGTTTTCTGGCGTTAGTCCTGGTAAACTCATTCTGTCCCCCTCACTCTTGATTACCCCACCTATGTCTACTCTAGTTATACTTGCCTCTGACCTCCCACCCCGCTCCTCTCCAAAAAAAGCCCTGCTACCCGGAGAATTTTATCTCCCAATGCCCGTTTCCCCACCCTGCTAAGATGCAGCCCGTCATGCCCGTACATGCTCCCATTGTCCCAAAACGTGTCCCAATGGTCGATAAAGGGTATTCCCAGATCAACACAGTAGTCCTCCAACACCTCATTTAGGGCCAAAATCCTTGAGTTCCGTTCGTCCCCACCTCCAAGGTCAGGAAGGACCCCGGATACGACTACCCTTGCATTCCTTCTTAGCAGTTTGCCGACTAAGCCTCTATACGACTCCACCAAACTTACTGACCTTCTCTCCCTGATATTGTTGGTCCCCACATGGACCACCACTACCAGTTCCGGTCCTGACCCTGCCACAATGCCATCTACCCGGTCCCTGAGATCCTCCACCTTCGCCCCTGGAAAGCACAAGACTGTTCGATTGGAACTATCAGGACCACAAACTGCATTGCCAATCCCACGTACAATGCTGCTCCCCGCTACAACTAATTTTCTTCTTCTGGCCCCAGTTCCTATATCATCTGCACCTCCTGCACCTCCTCTCGTTTTGCAAGCTCCTGGCCCCTCTTTCTCTTGACCGCCCTCCTTACCCCGTCTGGCCTATCATCATCAACAGCCATCTCACCCCTCACACTTTCCCCTTCACTCTCGTCTCCAGGGGTATCTGAGTCTAAAACACTAAATCTGTTTTCTAAACACCGCCTAGCAACCTTGGCAGCCTTACGCCGACTCTGGCTTCCGGACTCGACGCAGCCCTGACCTGACGCCACCTTCCGAATTTTCCTACTAGAACCCCCCTCCTCAGTTACACCCCCACATCAAGCATTATTCCCCCCACGTTTCCTGCTTCCCATTTTCCTCCTTGAGTCCACAACGACCTTCCACCCACCTTCAACCTCACCATCGTAGGTAACCTTCAACGGGGTAACTCCAGATAAACCGGCCCTCCCCAACCTCCCTCTCAGCTCTGCAATCTCCCGCTCGAATCCAACACACTTCTCTAACAACTGTAAAATATCCCTGCAATTCGCACATACCCCACTACTCTCCATTGACCGACCACCACCATACCTCATATTACACTGTCTGCACGCCTCCGTATCCTCACTCTCCCCTACCTGCACCCCTCGACTCACCTCCCCCAGACCTCCCTTAACACCCATACTTACCTCCGTCTGAACACCCGTCGTGCACTTACCATTCATGGTTACACATATTAAACAGAATCCAATGACCGAAAACGACAAAAACACCAGGGCAACAAACACACACGAAAAAAGGCAACTAAGGCAAACAAACAACAAAACCGGAAAAACCTATCAACTAAACCCCCTATTACACACTACGTTCCTCCCAAACACACTTGCAAAACTAAATATATAAAAAACTTCCCTGAAATACAACTAATATTAAAAACAATACTTATAAACAGTTCCGAGTAGAAAATTTTCTTCCACAGAGAGTACGATATATCGGGGAAGGTGTTTTTAAACATAAATGTTCTCGTTTACATGTAGTTTGTGTGAAACGCCTGAACGCTACTTTCATACTTTTTATAGCCTCCGCCGCACTTAACCCCGATTGTCCACATGGAGGCACGATGACGCTGTGTACTAAGGCGTACTGCACGTCGATGGTGCGCATGTCTTTAACCAATCCAACCCTACCTGTGCTGCTGTGCGGAGGTACGATGTTGGGGAGATGACAGATGCTCGTCGTTGCTCGGTGGTTTTCCCCGGGTACCCCGGCTTCCTCCACCCGTAAAACAGTCACCGACATGATATGCCCCTGCCTGTTAAAGTGTCGTTAAACCATAATAAATAAATATAAATAAATAATAGCCTCCCTTGTAAAAATAAGTATCCAAGTGTCAAAGTGTTTCACAGAACCTAGTTGCATGATCCTGATGTTACAGACTCTATATGTTAAACAGAGTTTATCGCCGTTTAATTTCTGTCAGAATTTCATATGTAGGAATAATATATATCTGGAAAATAAAATATTCTATCGACTTTATCGAACTAGTTTGTATGTAATTTTCCACGTACAACAGTGCAAAAGTTCTTATATTTTACACCCTAAATTTCACATGATATTTTCGCAGATGCAACCACAGAGCTCCAATTGATACTCATTTATCAAAATTTTAGAATCATGGTCTCCCCTGGCAGAGCCAGTGATCGTGCATAAGTCTGAACCCTCGCCCCACCCTTACCTGTTGCTTATGTCCACGCCACCAGCCACCCGTAAGAACATATTTTTTATCGGCATGAATAATGGTGCAGTGGAGATAGTAAACAGGTTCAGCTTAACAGCTCTGGAATCCTCTGACCCCTCGCTGGCATTACCAATGATGGACAGTTACAACTGACTCATTTAAAAGAAAGGCTTTTCTCCCAGTCCCACCCCCAACCCCCGACTTTATGGTTGTTCTATTCTATTTTTCCTGACTGTTATTTTCAAATTCTTGCGTTTTTATGCCTTGCTTGCAATATCATATTGTTTTCTGTTCTCGGTGTTGACAGATGACTAGCCAATCTGGCTATGCTATCCCCTACAGTATACTTATTCTCTGCATTCTGTTAACCCTTTACCTAACATGAAAAGAAGAAGACACTTGCAAAACAAAATTCGTGAACAACTATTTTTTTCATTTTTTGTCTCAAAAACATAGGATATGACCCCTCGTTGGAACGAGCTCAATGAGCTCGTTCCAACGAGGGGTCATAACCTATGTTTTTGATACAAAAGAAAATGAAAGAAATAATGAAAATTAACTAGCGATTTTTGAGAATAGCGCTGGCCGGTTTTGGCCGTTAGGTTGGGTAAAGGGTTAATATTTGTATTACGAAGTGATGTAAAATATTTTGTATACTGTGACAAAAAACCAATCAGTCAATACTCGATGCCCACTTAACGCACCCGAACAAAATTCCTGGCTAGGCGCGTGGCCGCATGTCGAGAATTGACTAAACAAAATTATCATCTGATTGAACAGATGCAAATAACACTGCAATTGAACTTGCATAGAAATCCACAACAATAACAAAATAACATCAGCATCACTATCGTAGTTAGAAAGAACAAAAATAATAATTTCGACATGCTACACAACAATTAACTCCAAAGGGAACCTGCAACAAAAAAATATCATTAGTGGTATCAGCTCTGTCGGGGGCATATAGTATCTGACAATATAAACCAAAAAGTGACATCTCTTTTGAAGTTATGATATTACATTAAGTGCAGAGAAAATAATTTATTTGTTAAGGGTTCTCCCGTGGTAATTGTTCTTCTATTAACGAGCCTATTGATTGAACCCGGCATTGTTTTCGCGTTAAAAGAAGCTTGAAAGCCCATTACTTTGTAAGTCACAACGGCCTTTCTCGTGTCCTTTCATCGCAATCCACTCGAACTCACACACACTTACAATCTGTCAAAGATGATGTGTTCTGAAGCATGTTCTTCTGGTTCTTTAGTGATGGACAACCACTTAAAAGATCAAGTTGTTTGCACTTGATATATAAATGCAGTCATTTTTTTCGATTCAATGCGTTTCATGGGGTTTCTATTTCATAGTGCAGTGAACGCATCAGAACAAATAGAGCTACAGTATTACAGTTAAAACTAGAAGTCCTGTCATGAAATGCGCATAAATAGCACGTTGATATGCGCGGTAATGTACGCGTTATGGCCCAAGTAAAGCTATCAAATGCTGTACATATGGCCTGTGCACAAGCAATGTTTCAGCCAATGGACCTCCGGGTAACCCGGAGGTCCATTGGCAGAAACATTGCATGTGTTTGCTATGAGTAACCAAGAGAGCCTGCCGTGCTTTGGATGCCATTCGATATGGCAATTGCGCGCAATTCCAACGCGCAATTAAGCCTAGATAAGCGCACTATTCGTGACAGGACTTCTAGTTTTAACTGTATTACTTCTCTCTCACACGAGAAATTTCTAAAATCTTACTTGTTAAAGTAGAGTTGAAAGGGGCCCTACACCTTACAAGCGCGCCACCGGCGCGCGAAACCATTGGCTTTGCTTTTGCTTACTTCTCTCATTGTTTTAATTTCAGTTTAAGATTTTGGTTATTTTCGAAAGACGGTGATCCGAGAAAAGTTGTCACCTAATCGTTACTTTCCATAAAATTATCTCCCCTGAAATCATTGGACGGATGGGGAAGGACCAATTAAGAAGCATGTAATTGTTGATAAATCACCTTTGCCATCAGCAGAAATTAAAGCGAAGTTTGCTTTTGTTACTTATAATAAACGAAAACAACACACAGATTTTAGCTTTTCATTGCAAGCAAATTAGAAGCAACTAAGTAATTGTTCGCTGTGGCTCTTTGTTTAGTGAATGTATTTTTACAGTAAGTTGCAAGTGTGTATTTGTCCCAGAAAAACTTGCAAATCTTACCTTCCTGAGTTTGATACAGGCATGTCAACCGGTACCGGTACCGCCGGTTCCCTGATGCTCCAACCGGTACCGGTACTGAAGCTTTTGTCCCGCCGGTACCGGGACAAAATTATTTTATGCGGATCTTCCTAACTGACCGAGGGTAAACAAACTGATAATCGTCTATGGCACACTTGCACGACATACTTTCAACTTATTTATGAATAAACATATCAAAACACTCTAAAGGTGCATGTTCTGTCTGCACAACGACATCGATAAGTTCGACCATTTTGACTTTTCAAACGTGGCATCGAAGACAATGAAAGCGCCGTCATCGGCTACTTCAAAGAAATTATTTTGTGGCGACATCAAAGTAATTACATATTTTATGATTACTTTGATGTCGCCGCAGAATAATTGTACGATGCCATGTTTGTTTTTGCGATCTTAGGGACTGGGTCGGTTTAAATGCGAATTTCTCCCATCTGATTGTGATGTGTCATCCAGTTGTTGATAAGTCCCGATACCGGTACCGGTTTCGGCGGGACAGGCTCTGTCCCGTCCCGGTACCGGTTATGTTGGTATCGGCGGTACTTTGAAATGCCTGGTTTTATATTAATGGAACGGATAGAGTCTGTATTAAATACGACTCAAAAAAGTAGGAGATATCCAAACTGATGTTGATATTTTCGGAAAATGGTATTGGATACGCGTGATTGGACACATCGATATGTTACCAAGTTCAGTGTGGATCATGAATGTCACCGACCCACGAAAACTGCGTAGAGGTTTTTCGTACGAGTGCCGCGTTAATGTATGTGGGGGTACTGTTTGAAATTGTCATTTGTACTGGACCGGCTTTTTGGGGGTCTCATTGTTCGTTTCATGGTATGAACTCGTTCATCAATAGTTTCTGATCGAAACGTAACTTTTGAGGTATGCGAAGACTGACACGTGACGAACGTTTACGTGCCGTTCGCATGTTGGAAGCTGGCAACAAACTGATTGCAGTGGCTCAAATTCTCAACGTTACTCAATCGGTGATTAGCAGGTTGTGGTCACGCTACCGCCAGACAGGCAATATTGATGACAGACGTCGGTCAGGTCGTCCAAGGGCGACAACTGCTAACCAGTGTCGTTTCATCCGAACCACAGCATTACGTAACCACCAAAGTGCCTCAGAAATTGGACAGCCTACGGCTCTCGCGAAATATGACTACGCCATTCCAATTCGTTATGTAAAACACCCACCGATTGAAACACACATCGCGTTCTGTCTATTTATCAAATATCCTCTACCTTTTTTGAATAATATATGTCACAGATTTTTTCCGCGTAGACCAATTCCACTAAGACAAATTCCATGTAGGCCAAAACCAAGGATACCATTTCCAGGTAGACCAATTCCAGTTAGACCAACGTTGGTCAAACTAGAATTTTTCTACATGGAATGAGAATTTAAAATTAGATTTTAACAGCCGATTTTTTTCAAATATCAAGTGATAATTTTGAACATATAACAACATTTTCAATTGATTTAATGAATCTGTATTAAATATAAATGGAACCATGAATATATGTACCACGAATAGATTGTAATTAGTTGTAGACAAAATAAATAGTTTCAGCATCTGTAGCAAAATGATGTTTATATATATAGATGTTGGGATGGGCTTTGTCTACTACTCTGTTCAACTTATTATGTCGCCCTTCAACATGATTGTTTGTATGATGGGACTCTGTTGTGTGGTAGTTCCAAAGTCGGATTGGAAATTTTGCCTCCCTACTAATCGAAGTGTTTTACATGTAACTAACAAATGTCGAGATCTTGGGAAGGTCAAAACTCCCCCCAAGATGTTCTCAGACAGAGAATGCGAAGAAAGGTTGTAGCCAGAACCTTCCTTATGCAATCACGGAATGTGGTGTCCTCAGAATTAGAATAGGCAGTTTGTAGTTCTAAGACTGAGGTCTGATCCAAATATCCGATTTTCCTTGTCGTCTGTCTTAGATATTCGGAAGTTGTTTCCATCAGATGTTTTTAACCAGTCGCCATCCGGTTGGATGTCAGATTTCTCCTTGGGCTTTATTTATCAGATGACTCGTCCGTTTTGTTCACTTTAAAACATTTGATATTTTGCTTTCATATTAATCGGTGATAAATAAAGCCTTCCGTCGATTTCATTTGTTAATTTCAAAACTGGACAATTTGATTGGCTAAACAAAATACAACTGGGTCACATTTGCATAATTTCAGTAGGGAGAATTTACGTTATCTGCCCTATTTAGAGTGGGTTATATTGTATTAATCTTTTACCTACAAGAAAAACGCCATTCATTTGTTTTTGTATTTTCACTTTTTGCTTCCAAAACATAGGTTATGACCCCTCATTGGAGCTCGTTCCAATGAGGGGTCATAACCTATGTTTTGGAAGCAAAAAATTAAATTTTTTAGTAAAACGAGGATGTTTTTTCCAAGTGCCTTCTGCAACTCAAGTTAGGTGATGGGTTAAAAAGTCATACTAAGTGGCTAATTTGTGCGTGTGTGTGTCATATGATAAATAGAATATGAAATGAGTGTTTTTCTCATATAATATTTATGAAACTCGTCCGAATTTTCCGTTTGCGCGCACCAGAGCCTCGCCAAAACGGAAAATTCTTAGACTCGTTTAATAAATATTACATGAGAAAAACATTCATTCCATATACTCTATACATTCATCATGTCTGTGATTACAAGGCGTGATTTTCACTGCAATGAAGGATGGTAAGGCAGTTGCAAACTCGCGTATGTCACTGTTGTTCTGCCTGGCGATTCATAAACGTTTGGCACTGTTGTGGTTTCGGCGTTTGCTTTTTTCTCCATTGTGGAGACTGCAGTAGCCACCAGAACTTTGGCAATATCAGGGATGTGGTTACGATAGCCAGTAATAGACAGTAGTTGGTTATCATCGGTGATAGCTGATTTGGGAGCAGCTCCGGCACTTTGCTATCTTGTATTGAGAACATCTCCAAAAGACTCTAATATCTTGACCTAAGCTTATCCTAATAAACATGAAATTGTCAGCTATCAGGGCCTTAGCAACTTTTGCAGTGTCTACGAAATGAATCTCTGTCCATCATTTCAAATTTTGGCATTTGAATGAAATGAAAGTTTCAGCGCGTCGAAGGCGCACAGGGATGATGTGGGATTTGAAATCCCTTGCGACCCGATTAAATTTGTTTGCTATAAAGTCACGTTCGACGGAAGTGAGAGCCAAGAATCTTATTTGAGTGTGCTCACTGGTGGTATGGTAGTGTGGTCAGACCCCCGACAGCCTCGAACTGGAGGTGACTAGGAATTGTGCATAACTACGAGAATTCTGCTCTGGTGTTTTACTTAGAGACGTGGGGATATTTATTGTAATACTGAATCGGCAGTTTGATGGTTTGTTTTAGAAAGAAAAACATAAACACAAATAGGTCGCTGATTTGGGAGCAGCCCCGGCATATTATCCATAATGGTTATAAAAAAAAGAAAAAATCCACCAATACGTATTTCTGAAAGCTGGGAGTCATCCATCAGCCCTTGTGGGAGAGTGGATGTTGAATCCTAGCCATCTGGTGTGCTTTCATGGGGAGCAGCTGACGAGGTAGTGGGGAAAAAATCCCAAACAAACACACACACCCACAAACACCCACACCCCAAACACACACACCCCACCCACACAATCCCAAACACCCTCACACAATCACAGACACACATCGAAGAATCCTTAACCCTTTACCTAAGATGAAAAGTAGACGACACTTGCAAAAAAAAAATTCTTGAATAACTAATTTTTTTCATTTTTTGTCTCAAAAACATAGGTTATGACCCCTCGTTGGAACGAGCTCGTCGAGCTCGTTCCAACGAGGGGTCATAACCTATGTTTTTGAGACAAAAAATGAAAAAAATAATGAAAATTAATTGACTATTTTTGAAAATAGCGCTGGCCGGTTTTTGGCCGTTACGTTGTGTAAAGGGTTAAAGGGCTATTATATCAAAATTCATTTTTATTTATTTAAAATGTACACTGATCCCAACCAGGCAAGTTTGTTTCAAACCTTGCATGGTGTTTGGTGGTTTTCTGTATATGTTGGCATAAAGCTTGTTCCATTCCCTCCTGCGCTTCGTCTAGTTTTTCCATGCATCTCCCTGGTTAGAGTGTTTCAAGAAAATTTGAGAGTGTTCAATTAGAAAAGTTAAAGATAGAGAGCGATAGGAATCCGCTATTGTACATTGTCACTGTTGTGTGATTATCGCTATTAATGGGACGGGGTGGGTTTCTTCCTAGTCTCGCTGACTCCACGCACTTTCATTCTATTATATAATTTTCTGTAACTTGTTGGGGTAGAAGACGTAGCTGCCTTCTATGTATACTGTTCCGTCGAGAACGACAAGTGCCATGCTGAGGGGCCAGCTAGTCTTCCATCCCCGAAATTAGTACTCTGGGGATGGAAAACCGGACTTCGGGTGGAGATTTTACCGCTGTTTGCAGCTCCTACTGGTACCGGGGTCAAGCTTTCGTGCGTATCGTGACCTGCCTCCGGTCCAGGTTATTTACACCAAGTACCCGGCCCTTCCCAACGCGTTATGGTAATGTATAACGCGCATAGCAGAGAGACAGTCCTCACTTACTCTGCCCTTAAGGTTTAATTGAATGGAGATGTAAAACCCCACTGACTTTTGTCTCAATTGTGGCAGTTTTGATAGATCGTTAGATTTTGTTTAGTCGCGCGACTTTAATTTTGATGACTAGCTATATCCTCGAGTTGTGCTATTTGGCTCGTTTACGTAATATGCAAATTCAGCAGCTGAAAAAACAATATTTTTCAACAAATTTCAACAAGTCGAGCTCGTTCTAATGAGGGGTCACATGATATAGTTTTGTTGAAATTTATTGAAAAATTTGAAAAATTTATATTTAAAATATTGATTTTTTATATCGTCTGCGTTGGGTAAATGGTTAAATGCGTCAAAAGTTTCTATTTCCGCTAGCTCGTGAAGTTCCTTAATCGGTGTCCATACGGATGTGCATTGTGACACGCACAGAGCATGGTTTTGAACCCTCTGTAGGTTTTGAATGTTGGTTCTGTTCAGGTCACTTGTTATTATGGCACCATATTCTAGTAATGGACGTATAATATATATCTGTAAAGCTTGAGAAGCACGTCTTTATGTTGTCATTTGAATGGCACCTTTCTCATATATACCCAAATTTTGGCTGTTCGCATTCGTCGATACGTGATTACACAATAAAACAATTTGGGACCTGCGAATATTCGAGATTCGATTCGATATCGACACCACACGTCTGCTTCGAGATCGATCCCGAATCAGTCTGAAGATTCGATTGTTTTCTCTCGTACTAACTTCAGTTTGTCACATTTCCAACAAAAATTGGATAAAGTTTACATCAGACAGTTCATTCATGTAGGCTCAATTTATATTTAATTGAGTAATTGACAATGTTTAATTGTTAGGTAAGTAGTGAATTTTGCCCAGAACACTATCCGTACTTTTAGTTTTTGAAGGCTTGACTTGTTACTATTCACGTTCTTAAGAACGTGAATAGTAACAAGTTAAGCCTCCAAAAACTAACACTATGGATAATAGGCCTAGCTGTTTCAGCGACGGTGTTACAGAGAATATTTATTTATTGTTGTTTAAGGAGTCAGTCAGTCTTGTAAGAGTCATCACAGTGTACCGTACTTCCGTTTGGTGCAATATGAAATAACTTGTCTATTAAGATTCGATTCGAGATTCGATTCGATATCGATATTAGAGACACGATTCGATTTGAGATTCGATTCGAAAAAAAAAATTGTGATTCGCAGATCCCTAAAAAGAATGATCATATTTGTATAAACATTGAAACTCGGCCCATACTGTTATGGATTTCTGTGGTCTCACACAAAACCCCCAAAGACATGTTTGCTTGTTGTAAAAACTAACCAGCAAGCTGTTAGTATACAAACTAATAACTGCTAACTTTAATTTGATGTCGTGAGACTTACTGAAATATTCGATGTCAAATAGGATATCTGTTTTGAACTTCAAGGTTATCATCAGGTCTCTGTAATATGGCGTGAACCTCTGCCACTCCCTCATGAACTACAGTTTTTAGATAAGTATGATCGATTCCTTTTTTAATATCAAGGGGCCTGTGTATGTCACAGACTGGTACTTACTGTGTTGACATGAGCATTTGGACGTATTTATTCTTCGCTTTGCATGATTGAAACATCATCTAGAATAAATTGGTACTCCGTGCAGAAACATGTAATAGCTGTAAGAAACTGCCATGACATTCTTCTGATAAGCTCCATTAAACACGCGCGATCAGAATAGTGTTGAAAACTTTTCCGAACTATCTTAGGTCCTTAAATGATTTAAGGTCTTTGCGATATGGCGTGAACCACTACCTCATAACAATTAGAAAAGTTATAGAAGGAAAATGTGTTTGTTATTTGTTATTACCTATTTTTCTTAATGTTTTCTAACTCACTTTCAACTATTCTCGACAGCAGACCCTTTTTTATTCCAAAATGTTACAACTTCAATCGCCTTTGTCCAACTACAAAGTATGTGTCATCAAACACTGTTCATCCCATAGATCCAGCAGACTGCAAATCTAATCATTTTAATGTATTAGACCATGGCTAACTCAGTAAACCTTGACGAGGTTCAGAGTGAAGATATGTATGAATTCATCGCAACCTACAACGATACTATTAGTAACAATACCGACGATCTGTCAAGCTCACCCTTCCTGATTGAAAACCAGAGTTGTGATTATTTCTCCACAGAAAGTTTTAAAGACCTCATGTTACTTAATAACAATAAACTAGCCCTGTTAAACCTAAATTGTAGAAGCATAAATGCCAACAGGGACAAATTAAAAAACTTGCTCTGTGACTTACAGGACAATGATAACATTTTTGATTTTATTGGCCTAACGGAAACGTTCTTTGTTCATCACAGTACTGCATATGAACTCGACAGTTATCACTCTTTATTGACTCGGTGTCGTCCTGTCGATGATGATGGTAGGGGTGGAGTTGGCTTATTTGTCAAAAGTAACGTCCACTTCCAAATTAGGGAAGACTTGTCAGTCTTCATCCCACATGTATTTGCATCTCTGTTTATAGAAACATCTTCTAAAACCAAAAACATAATCGGGATTATCTATCGACCGAACACCGCGCCCAAGGCAGATCTTGACCTGTTTTTATCCACACTATTTAATCGTACTGAAAAACTAAGCCAAGAAAACAAGAGCGTATATGTTATGGGAGACCTGAATATTAACCTTTTAAATTTTGGAAGTCACAACAAAACAAACCAATATATAGACCTAATGTTTAGTTCAGGCTTTATGCCCGTTATCACAAAACCGACAAGAATCACGGACACATCGGCGACATTATTAGATCATATATTTCGTAACAATATCAATGATTATTATGCCCCACGTTTGTAACGTCAGCCGTGATTGGTTAATATGACACCTTCTAAAAGTCATAGTACTGGAGTTTCGGGGCAAAACACGGGTACTATCGGAACGTTTTTCCCTGGAGACAAGAGAACGAAGAAAATGTAAGCGCCACTTCCATTGATCAGCGTCGAATTTCTCAACACCAAACGCTGGCTCCGTGTCTGTTTAGCTTTTTCAACACCGGTAGACACAAACTTACCAACAAATACATCGCCTTCAGTGGGTGTGTTTTCAATTTTAACTGCAAACAAAGCATTCAAAAGAATCAGAAATATTAAAAACACTCACTCACGTGTTGTTCACCACTTCAGTGAATCCTGAATATGAATCTCAGTTATGACTTGTGTTTCACTCCGTTTAATTCTATCAACTGTTGTCCGAGAAACGTGAATTTATATTCCATTAATTTAAATCACTTTTCACACAAGCATTAACAATGAATTATAACACGAACAGCATGATGCAGTTGTTAACATTGGCATTTGTTGATAAAGAAACTCCCAAAGCGACGGCACTTGTGACAAGTCATTTTCGAAGAGACGTCATTCATTCGAAATGACGTCATGTTTTGGATTCGACTACATTGTTGTTACAAGATCGATGGCTTGTTGCAGTTAACGCTTAACAATGAAAGTCATATTTTGTTCGGCATAATAAAATAATTAGAACGTTTCTTTTCATTTTCTATCGGTCGATAGTACCTGAGTTTGTGTGATTTCTGAAATAAAACCTTCAGCTTCGCTGCTTCAGGTTTTATTTCAGAAATCACACAAACTCAGGTAGGGGAGAGTGGGGTAAGTTGTGCCATTTTCACTTCTTCATGGTTTTACTCCAATGACGAATGGAAGTGGGATTTCGGTTCACAGGAGGATTTATTGACCTAAATGTGTTTTGCCATTTGTGACCATGACAGAAAGGCTGAACGGTTGCAACTGATAAAAAGACTCGGGTAGAGAAATGAAAAAAAATGGAACAACTTACCCCATGTAAGGGGCAAGTTGTTCCATACTATGGGGTAAATTGATCCAACACTCCCCACGGGCGATTCAACTTAAAAGAACAAGTAAAATAATTTCATTGCATGACGACGTTGATAATACTGTTAGCCTGTAGTTTTATTAAAGGTTATTCAACTCCTAGATTGTTTGTTTGTTGGTAACAGATCCCACAACTCAGGGCCGCCGGTGTGGGGGGCGTGGGGGGGGGCACTTCCCCCCTGCTCTCAGTAAATTGCACTTATCTTGATGGGTGCCCCAATAGCTCCCCTGTCTGCCCCCCCCCCCCCCCCCCCCCCCCCCCCGTTGATCTTCCGGCGGGCCTGCCAGAACTTTTCTCATGATCAAATTATCATCAATATTGGTGGCAACCGATAAAAGTGAAACAAAAACACACAGCTAGGTCCTACAAATTGAACTCTATTTCACATAGAGAAGGCAGTCATCAATCATGATGTTTCCAAATTAAAATGGAAATTTTCAAATAAAACACTTAACAGCGAATAAAATATTGCCGCATATCAGCGAATGTACAACCGAATATCATTGTGTCCTATGTTTCAAGGTCACATAGGCCTACTATCAATTCAGTTGCCATTTTGCCAAATCACATTTGAACTGAAGGTGACAACTTCGCCAAGGCGGATCCTCCCGCAATTTTTGGTTGTGGAAGTTTATGCACAATATCATCTCTCGAGAACGCAGCCTCATCCTGGGGGTTTGGAACGAAAAGTGACTCTTCAGAACCTATGCGGCTTGAAACTTTTTGAAGGAATATGCCCTCATACTCATCGCCATTAACCTCATCAACTCTGGCATGTCATCATCACTGAATTCCATTTCAGATCCCATTCTGGACACCACCGAGAATCTGATGCAAATCACAGGACATGCACATTATCATGATAATTAATTTATCTAACAATTCTGTCACAAAAATAGATTAAATCTTAACCCTTTACCCAACGTAACGGAAAAAATCGTCCAATGCTATTCAGAAAAAAATTGCCAATTAATTTTCATTATTTTTTCATTCTTTGTCTCAAAAACATAGGTTATGATCCCTCGTTGGAACGAGCTCGTCGAGCTCGTTCCAATGAGTGGTCATAACCTATGTGGTTTAGACAAAAAAAATGAAAAAAAATAGTCATTCAAGAATTTTGTTTTGCAAGTGTCGTCTGCTTTTCATGTTAGGTAAAGAGTTAAATTATTTTTAAACATTTCTGGGACATAATGTTCGGTCGATCACAGAAACGCGCATAGAATGTATCCATCTGCCTGTTATGATAGCCCGTAGCGCTCCCGGAAACGAGTCGTCTATATGATACGGAATTAGAATGAGACGTCTATATGATACGGAATCGGAACACATTATGTGATACGTACCGTTTCTCGTGGTTTTCAGGCCAAAATCTATATGATTGTTAGATAAAACCCGATATCATTCAATTTTTTTGACAGATTATATGAACTTGGGGTAAGTTGATCCACTTCACTTTCCTGGATCAACTTACCCCTTTTAACAGGCTCAACATGCCCCGGTATGACCTCCATTTTGAACCAAGAATGGAAAGTAAATATAAACATGCCTTGAAAGAGTTGCAGTTTGCAAGAAAACAACAGACATATGAACAATCTCAAATCACAATCCCATTTGGTGAAAGTCCTTATAGTGTGTCTATAATCAATTCATTTACCTGTTTTTGCGATTTTCACTTTTGGGATGAAATTTTACATTTGTCCTTCAAACTTCTAAGTCTTTTTTGAAAAACATTCAACCTACAACTTCATGAAGAAAGATAACTCTAACTGTTTTACAAAGTGAAAGAACTTTGACTGTAGTCTGTTTTATAAACCTAATCAAATGTGGTGGCTCATCTTACCCCAGGGATCAACATACCCCACCCTCCCCTACTATCGACCGATAGAACATGAAAAGGAACGTTCTAATATTATATTACTCAGCCGGTATATTAATCACGGACATAAGTGATCATTTTGCTACTTTCTACCTTGAAAACTCACCCAAGCACGATAAACAAAATTTACATAGCTTTAAACGATCATTCAAAAAAGAGAATGTTGATTATTTTAAGACACTCTTACACGACTGTGACTTTGGAGATGTATTCCGTTATGGCTGTCCAAATAATGCATATGAGGCATTCCTTTTACATTTCGATAGATGTTTCAATAGAGCCTTCCCTTTAATTTAAAGCTGACGGTAATTCCCAAAAGATATGTCAAACGAGAGCCCTGGATGACCTCGGGATTAATTCAATCTTCTCTAAACAAGCGGCATCTTTACGTTAAAAAACTGAAATCCCCCACACCTGCCAAGGTAGATCAATATAAAAAATACTGCAATCTTTATAATAAAATAATACGCGTGGCAAAGGCCAACTACTATGAAAGGATATTAGTTCTCAACAAAAACAACATCAAGAAGTCTTGGGATATACTACGAAAAGCTATAAGTAAGTCTCATCAGGATCATTCATTCCCCCCATTTGTTATAGACAACGATACCCGGGTTGACGACCCAAGCGACATCGCTAATAAATTTAACTTATTTTTTGTTGAAATCGGAAAAAGCTAAATAACCAAGTGCACCCAACTCAACGGCAATACTTTGAATATCTTAAAGAAACTAACAGCAATGACTCTTTCTTCATATCGCCTACAAACAAACAAGAAGTAATCCTTACGGTTAGTTCATTCCCACCTAAAACAAGTAAAGACCGTAATAATGTTACTCCAGGAATATTGAAAGACGTAATATATGAAGTGGCTGACCCATGAGCCCAGTATCATTAATCTTTCGTTCTTGACAGGCACAGTTCCCAATAAAATGAAGACTGCCAAAGTCATACCGATTTATAAGTCCGGTGATAAGCACACTTTCAAGAATTACAGACCGGTCAACATATTACCTGCTTTTTCAAAAGTCCTCGAAATGATAATGTACACACGGCTTTCAAATTATCTTAATACCCATAAAATTTTGTATCAGTTCCAATTCGGGTTCAAAAAATGCCATTCATGTTTTCACCCAATTCTTCATCTTCTCAATAATGTAGCAACAATGAACGACCAAACTACCAAGGATCCCACCTTAAGTTTATTTATTGACTTTTCGAAAGCCTTTGATACAATTGATTACGCGATACTAGTAAGACAGTTAAATCACTATGGAATCAGGGGCCTTGCAAACTCTTGGTTTAAAGATTACCTATCTGTAAGAAGCCAACATGTACAATTTCAAGATACCGTCTCTGAGCCGTAGCCGATTTCGAGTGGTGTTCCCCAGGGATCCATTCTTGGACCCATTTTATTCCTTATCTACATCAATGACTTACCAGAATGCACCACTCTCAATATTTTATCCTTTGCCGATGATACAACAGCTCTCAACTCAGGTAGTAACTTAGACACACTTTTTAATATTACGAATTCCGAGCTTATAAAAATTCAGGATTGGTGTGCTGCCAATAAATTAACCATTAACGCATCAAAAACTAAATATATCCTACTTCATCCACCCAATGATTCATGCCAAATTGGTAATAGGGCACTGAACTTAACGCAGTGAACGCAACTAGAACTTATTGGCAACCAACGTAATGAAAAAACAGCTAAATTTCTTGGTGTCCACGTGGATGAAAATTTATCTTTCAAGCATCATATTTCAATTGTTTGTTCTAAGGTGGCGAGAGCCATATACGCCATCAATAGAGCAAAGAATATACTGCCACTAAATGCACTGAAAACCTTGTATTTTTCTTTAATCCACAGTCACTTTTTATATGGCATTCAAGTGTGGGGACATTCTCCGTCAGCAAGGAGTGTCTTCAAATTACAGAAAAGGGCTATACGCATTATAAGTAGAAAAAAAAGAACATCACACACCGACCCGCTTTTTAAATCCCTCAAAATTCTCAAATTTGATGACCTCTACAAACTCCAAGTTCTTCTGTTCATGCACGATTGGCAGAATAACAGTTTACCAATATCATTTAAGAATACGTTTCAGCAATATTCGAATCCAACAGGCATGATGACCAGGCAAACAAGTAAATTGCAACTTTTTAAACCAAGGACAAAATTCTCAACTTATCTGCCTTTCCATACTTTTCCAATGCTGTGGAATACCATTGACAAAGATACTCAGAACTTAAGTAGCCCACTATTCAAAAAGAAAATGAAGGACTCATATCTCAACACATATTCCGAGAATGTTCGCTGTAATTTTCGAAACTGCCCCGACTGTGTTAATTGAAGGGTTGAATGGGAAAAATAAAGGAAAAGAGGAAAAGGAAGAAAAGGGAAAAAGGGAAGGAAGGAAAAG
This sequence comes from Pictodentalium vernedei, assembly GCA_031216915.1. Taxonomy (NCBI): domain Eukaryota; kingdom Metazoa; phylum Mollusca; class Scaphopoda; order Dentaliida; family Dentaliidae; genus Pictodentalium; species Pictodentalium vernedei. The sequence continues at coordinate 42,130,810 of CM062288.1, forward strand.
GAAAGGAAAAAAATGAAAGGAAAAAAAAGAAATCCCACTCTCACTGGAACCTCATCCCATTTTGTGAGCAGCCCACCGACTTGATCTAACATCCTGGAGAGTCCTTCAAACTTTATTTCTTTTTTGGTTAAATTCTGCACCATGATGTGTTCAGACAGCAAGTTAAGAGCAGGTTAAGTAACCTAATGCACGGAGCACGAGACCCCATTTAAAGGAGATCTCGGGTGCCAGCACTGGGTACATTATTATTATAAGATTAAGACATCATTTTATTTTTCTTTGTCACTTTACGACTCAATACATCATGGAACTTTGTACTGCCTAATAATTATCAAGTCGTTTTTGTCTTGTATCCTCGTCAATACAACTATTAATCCCTCAACAGCTGTGGTCCTTATTTGCTCGTCCATGTCGTCAATGTGACACTATCATACGCCTTAAAAATCGTTTTAAATACACAGTCTGCTGTCGAGGATTTTTTTTTTTTTTTTTTGCTTCGTCTGAGGAGCGACAGGAAGACAGCATTTTCTGCTATGTCGCATCCTTGCAGTGTATCAAAATTACGTTTGATTGAATTAACATTGTACTTTTTATGTAACTGATATACTGTGAATAAAAGTTTCATTTCATTTCATCCTCTAATCCATCACACTCGACCTGCAAGCAAGATGATGACAGAGGAGGTGTTGGGTATTCATCAAGGACAGCATCACTTTAAACATTTTTATACCCACGCGTATATGAATCCTATTTCATTGAAACTACCTCTAAAAAGAAATGCATTATCGGGATTATCTGCAGGCCCAACACTGCACCCAAAAGCAGATCTTGACCTTTTTTCTCCAGAATCTCCGAACTGTCGAATAAAATCAACCCTGAGAACAACAGAGCCTACCTCATGGGTGACTTCAACCTTGACCTCCTGAATTTCACTAATCACAATAAAAACTGAACTGATAATCGACTCCATGTTCAGCTCAGGTTCCATGCCCCTCGTCACTAAACCAACGTGAGTTACCCATACTTCGGCTATTCTTATAAACCGTATCTTTAGTAACGATTCCTCTGAGCGTGTCTCTGGAATTGTTATTTCTGACATCATTGGCCACTTTGCAACGTTTTGTATCGGTAACTTGGAAGAACAACATGCGTGCCGTACCAAAATTCATAAACGTTCGTTCAAGATAGAGAACATCGATCACTTTAAAAGACTCTTAGTTGGCAGTGATTTTTCTAGCGTCTTCGACGCTTCCGATACCACACTGACATACGACCTATTTCTCGATACCTTGTACAAGGCATTCAATGAAGCTTTCCCATTAAAAGTAACATCAGGTCCCTCGAAATATATTAAAAGCTCCCCCTGGATGACAGCTGGTCTATTACATTCTTCCCCACATAAACAAAAATTGTACTCCAAAAAGCTGAAATCCCTAACAGCTCAAAATACAACGGCCTTTAAGCAGTACTGTCAAATCTTCTTCCAGCTTCCTGTTGGATCCACACTTACTATAACTGACATAACTGTATATATTTAAGAACTGGAAATAAATATTGTTTAAACTAAATCTTCGACCGGATCAAACGGGTAAGCAAATCAGATTATTGTCATAATATTTTACTAGAAAATAAAACTAACCTTAAAAATCCTTGGAAATCCTACGTAAAGCAATTAATAAATCGGACCGAAAAATTGAACCACCCGATACGTTTGTTGATGATAGTATCCCTATAACCCTTTACCTAACGTAACGGACAAAAACGGCCAGCGCTATTCTCAAAACTCGCCAATTAATTTGCATTATTTTTTCATTTTTTGTTTCTAAAACATAGCTCATCGAGCTCGTTCCAATGAGGGGTCATAACCTATGTTTTTGAGACACAAAATGAAAACAATAGTTATTCAAGAATTTTGTTTGCAAGTGTCGTCTGCTTTTCATGTTAGGTAAAGGGATAAACGATCACAAAATCCTTGCTGAAAAATTCAATACTTTCTTCGACAACATTGGGAAAACAGTAGCTGAACAAGTGCCAGATAAGAACATCCATTTTTCACATTACATGAAACAAAATAACGGAAACTAATTATTTCTAACACCAACGAACAACCAGGAAGTTTTTCGTAGCATGTCAAAGTTGTCCTCAAAACCGATAAGGGATCAAGGCAAATTGTCCACGAAACTCCTGAAAGCAGTCGCTTATCAAGTTACCAGCCTGTTAGCACGCGTGATTTATACTCATTTCCATCTGGGCATGTGCCGATCAAAATGAAAATAGCCAAAGCCATACCCATCTTCAAGCAAGTTTGGCGATCCTCAAATGTTTAACAACTATCGCCCCATCAGTATCCTGCCCACGTTCTCTAAAGTTCTGGAGACATTAATGTACAAAAGACGAGTGGAGTTTACAGATAAAATTAACATCTTATACAAGTACCAGTTTGGCTTTAGGACAAACCATTCCACTGTTCACCGCATATTGCACTTACTGAATAGTGTGGTAATTGAAAATGATAAACCGACAAGGAACTTCGCCCTTTCTATATTCTTAGACTTCTCGGAAGCATTCGACAGCATTGATCACTCAATCTTACTCCAGAAACTTTAATACTACGGTATTAGAGGTATAGCCCATCAGTGGTTTCAAAATTATTTAACGACCGAAGCCAATTCTTCTCGTTCTCGAATGCTATTGCAGAAACCTTAACCATAAATACCAGTGTACTTCAATGGTCTATCCTTGGCCCCATTCTATTCTTATTGTATATTAACGATAGCAACAACCTTGACACTGTTACAGATAGTGTAAATTCCGAATTAGCCAAATTAAGCCACTGGTGTTCTGCCAGCAAACTAGTCCTCAACCCCACTAAAACTAAATATCGACGAGCTCGTTCCAACAAGGGGTCATAACCTATGTTTTTGAGACAAAAAATGACAAAAATAAGGGTGAACATGTGATGAGACACATACCTGGTCTATGGAATGGCATATGGAGCGATATGTATATCGAAACTACCTTCATGCGATATGGCCATGGCAACTCCGATATAATAGGGACCACATTAAAGCCAGAAACACTAAAAACCTGGGCACTGAGTTTGCATGCATGTGGGAAGTTAGCTACCGGTATATCAAATTTGCGAGAAGATCGAGATAGTGACAAATTACAGATCGCACATAAGGAAGAGGCCAAGTCTAGAATTGCAAGTGATTCTGTCGACCGTATGGGTCTGAGAACTAAACTAGGAATGTGTATCGACCCATTGGATCCAAACGGACACCCCGAGACCATAATTAACATCGCAACTGGTAGTATAGGTCCAACGTCTGTCAATGTCGATAAGATTGTCAGCCCCGGAGTTCAGAAAATGATGGAATTTGAAGAGGCCTTCCCGAGTGGATTTTATGAGTCAATTTCGAAACCAGTACAAACTATGGCAATCTTGAAAAAGTCGCTGAAGGTTGGGGGCGTCAAAATATATGATACTAATCTCATTTATTCCAGAGTTATCGGGCTTTTATGTAGTTCACTTGAATTAGATATCAAACATATCCTTTCCTTTGAACTGACACCACTACCAACCGCCATATTTGATGAATCCGGGGATATGCGCGTGTGAACATCAAAATCAGTATTGAAAAATAAAACAGTTGTTGAGAAACCAAAAAGAATGTCTGGTGTAGATAAGAAATCTGCAATTGTTATCGATGGCTGTGCACTGCTCTGGATACCTCATTGGCCCGTGTCTACCAAAACCAGACCGGCAACTGTTCTAGACTTCATTACAGCGTTTAAAGACAACATCAAACAGAAGTTGCGATCGAGTGATGTGTATTTGGTATTTGACAGATATGTTGACTACAGCACCAAGTGCGTGACAAGGGCACACAGAAAGGCCGATAGCTGCCGGGTGTTTCAACTTGTACCCACCTCCCTGCTACCACCACAAAAACATGTGCTGACCGTAGTGGAGAACAAAAAGCAACTGATTTTCATTATATGTGATCAACTCACCACGGACAAAAATTTTGCTGAGCAAAACACACGAACTCACAAACTTGTAATTACTGGCCAACATGATGTTCCTGTTGAGGTTAGTTGTGGATCAGTGATAGATAGAGTAGATATGGCAACTAGTCACGAGGAAGCTGACAACATTATCGTTCAACAGGCAATATTGTTTGCTGCAGCTGAATGAAATAACGTTGTGGTTGTTGCTGACGACACTGACGAGTATTTGTTGTTTCTGCATCACTACCTTGAACAACACTTGACGGTTGCAATGACTAGGGAGTCACCAATCCATGGACGGGTGGTGATAGATATACCTGCCGCAGTTGATACACACAAGAAAATTGTTCCTCAATTGCTCGCTGCTCACGCACTTTCCGGGTGCGATACTGTAGGGGCATACTTTGGTATCGGCAAAGGGCGTGTACTGAAGGTTCTGCAAACTGGTGGGACACTGGAATCACTTGGTGAGAATAACGTGGAGATATCGAATGTTCTAGAACAAGCGCACTTTCCGGGTGCGATACTGTAGGGGCATACTTTGGTATCGGCAAAGGGCGTGTACTGAAGGTTCTGCAAACTGGTGGGGCACTGGAATCACTTGGTGAGAATAACGTGGAGATATCGAATGTTCTAGAACAAGCCACAAAGTTCATAGCATTATGCTATAGACCTCCTAAATCAACATCAATGTCCGATGCTCGTTTGTGCATATGGAGAACACGAATTGGGAATCCGACTGCAACATTTGCTCCTAAATTGTGCAGCCTACCACCCACAACAGAGGCTTTTACTGAGAATGTCAAACGGGCCCACTTGCAAACTTGTATATGGAAGCATGCCCTTCAAGCTAACCCACCGCAGATGGACCCAGCTGTATTTGGATTCGAGAAAGACGTGAATACAAAATCTTTGAACCCTGTGACAGTCGCGTCCAACGTCAGGCTAGCACCTGATGAAATACTGAAGATGATTAGGTGCACATGTTCGAGTAAAACGCCATGCAAATATTCGAGGTGTAAGTGTAATGCAGCAAACGTGGCGTGTACCATTTTCTGTGCGTGCAGTGTTTCGGAGGACTGCTGCAATGAACAGACATCTCTGGCAGTAATGCGTAGTGATGAGTCGATCTAAGGAACTACACAGTCATTCAACTTGATATTCACTGCATCTTGTGTGGTCCTTATAAAGTACTTCACCAATGATATTTACAAACATCTCTCTTGTTACAATTTCTCGTACATTTCAGTTCCCACCTCCGTTTTGGAGTCTTTAACACTACTGCTAAAAATAGCAAAATGTTACTAATTTTGGTAGCCATTTTGATTTTTTCTGGAAAATCTGGGGATAAGCTGACCCGCTTTGTGACCAACACAATCAGTTGGAAATGGCGTGCTGTACTGAATTATTTAGTAAAGATTTTTGACTTTCAATTTCAATATTTTCAGTGGTATCGGCAGAAACTTGAATTTGGGGCCATCTTAGGTTTTGGCGGTTATAAGGAAACTGATCAACCCTGTCAGCTGCCCAGTAAAAGGAATCGCACGAGGAGACCATATAGTTATACGATACAGTGATACGATAATACACCGAGAAAAAAACAGGTTAAGTGTATTGGCGACTGGACTATGGGCAGATGAGTGTAGACTGTAATTGCTTTGTTATTTTTCCAATTTTGGGGGCATTTTGGACGCCATATTGGGTTTCTCAAACAATTCCTTTGATCATATATAACAAAAGAGCATCACCCCATATGGCTAATTCATATCGGTAATCATGGTTGGACATTTCAAAATAATAGCCGCCTATATTTGTAAGAAATGATGATTTTTGCCATATTTGCGGCCATTTTGGACGCCATCTTGGGTTTTGAGAGAATATATTTCATATGACACATGAGAGTAACAGTAGGTTCATGAAAATGTGCCGATATGTGTATATACCTTACATTGTTTATACATATAATATCGGTTAATTCCGACGGACATAACATAATTCGCAACTTTTTTCGGATTGACTAGGTTATACCGGCGTTTATAAATAACGTGATACAGTGAGAAACAATCCACTTCTGGTGGATATTAGAGTACCAGTGTGTGCAGAAATGGCCCCTCTGGTAAATAGAATTATATAAGCATGCATATTTGTCAACATCTTAGCAACAATATGAAGGATACGTGGTGAAATCTCAAAAAATGAGAAAAGTGTGACACATTGGCGGCCATCTTGGCCGCCTATTGGATTTTGGTAATCTTATTTTGGCCAGTAAGTAACAATTATATATGTGTACGATGAATCAAGAAGAATAATCTTCAAAATTCCATGTTATCTTACCAAAAATTCCGATCCAAGTTATATGGTGATATTGTATTCTTTCATAGCGGCCACCTTGGCGGCCATCTTGGATTTTGTCGAATAAAAAAAATTGCTCAAGACTGTCAGCTGTCCAGTAAGAAAAATCTCACCAAGGAGACCCTATAGAATAATAATCCGCCGAGAAAAAAAAAAAACTTACTGCAACAAAACCAGGTTCAGTGTCTCGGCGGCCGGACTATGTTTTTGAGTGGATACCGATCATTTCTAGCAATAATTCAACACGTATTTACCTTGAATTGATGCATGAAACCCGCCAGCTAAATCAGTTTGAAAGACGCTACCTGATTCGAGTATCGAACAAATCACTTTCGCGTATCAATGCGTATCAATGCGTATCAGCTGCTTACTTTCGTGCATCAATTCAAGGTTGAAATGAGTGGAATTATCAGATTCTTATAAAAAGCGTATAAGAAAAAGAAAATCTAATGTTTAAAAAGGCAGCCAAAACCCTCTCCATGTTTGCTCACTTTTTGCAAAAGAAAAATAAAAATAAAAAATACCCCCCTCCCTCGCTGAGTTGAAAACAAAATACCTGAGAACCAATTATTTTATTTTGTGTTGCCTTATGGACTTATGACTCGTCACTAGAACTAGTTATGCTTTTTATATAACAATTTTACAAAATATTAAAATTAAAATTTCTATTTTTATGAAAAACACTGTCCGGTTATGGCGGTTGCATTAAAAACCTCGGTCCGAATTATATTTAGTGCTCTCGGTTCAAAAATTGTTCATAGAATCGAGACACTTTAGAAACCCTTATTTATTATACGCTAAACGATCGATTATCGAAGAAATTGCGGAAAGATAGAAAACATATCCCCACTGTGAAGATATAGAAATTTTCACTTACAGTGTATCAGTCAAAATGGCAGCTTCCAAAGCATCACTTCAAAGTGAATACGAGTCAAATTGTCACTGGAAATGATCAATTTGTTCTAGAAACGTATAATGAAAAGAAAATCTAGTGTTTTTGAGTAGACACCCATCATTTCCAGCTATATTTCAACACGGATTCACCTTCAATTGATGCATGAAACCCTCCAGTCCAAACATGACCTGGAAGTCCGTAATATAAGTATTTGGTTTGGTACGTCCTTTCAAAGGACGTACCAAACCAAAAACTTATATTACGGACTTTCAGGCCATGTTTGGACTAGAAACCCGACAGCTAAATCAGATTGCAAGACGCTGTCTGTTCCGATTATAGATCAAATCACTTCCGCGTATCAATGATTCAATACGCTGTTTACTTTCATGCATCAATTCAAGGTTGAAACGAGTGGAATTATCAGATTCTTATAAAATGCGTATAATAAAAAGAAAATCTAGTGTTTTTGTGACCGAGAGAACTGATTATTTTTGCTCGCGCAAGCGCTCGCGAAAAATCGACATTTGTCTCGGTCACTCATGAGATACTTTTCGGTATCCACTCACAAACACTAGATATCCTCTATTACCTATAACTGCTACTACTGCTGTTGTATCACACAATTCCTTGTAAAAAACACAGAAAACACAAATAACCACTATATTACCTCGTGACAAGATGTTAAAGAAATCCGAAAATTGTTTGAAATTTAGAAAAACAATGTGTTAGTTCAAATACCACATAAGTGTTTTGGATATAAGAGGTGTCTGGCGTTGGTCTAACTGGAATTGGTCTAAATGGAATTGATCTAAATGGAATTGGTCTAAATGGAATTGGTCTACATGGAAGACACAACACTGCAAAAAATATAGGTTCTCTTTAGAACCAAAACTGGTTCTAATCTTGCCCCTGAGATGGAACCAGTTCTGTTTAAACAGTATTTATTTCAAATCAAATAAATTTATAAAGATTAACATTAAATATTAACAGATTTAAACATAAATTGAAGGGGTTTCAGCCGTAAGTTCAGAGCTTATACGAGGATGTCTCAAATCATTATTAAGCAAAGGAGATATGAACAGTTGGCATATCGAACCAGTTTTGGTTCTATACAGAACCAAAACTGGTTCGATATGCCAACTGTTCATATCTCCTTTGTTTCAAAATGTTTGGCGACTGCGTTGAATAAGCTCCAAATTTACTGCTGAATCTACTTCAGTTCATGTAATATTCTGTTAAAATTGAATGCTAATCTTGGTAAATTTATTTGATTTGAAATAAATACTGTTTAAACAGAACTGGTTCTAGCTCAGGGACAAGATTAGAACCAAAAGAAAGAATCGTTTCCTGCCTTTCTTAATAAACTGCGTCTGGCTGAGGTAAATGCGAATTGCATGAACCGGACAGAGCTAAGAGCGATTACTCTCAACAGAAGGAAGTACAGTCTGGTGTCTGATTCTTGGTCAGAAAGGAACAATCAGTGGTAAACGTAACTCTGTTGGCGGAGCTCCTGAAAAAGGCCGGATCAACTGAGAGGTCGTGAAGCTCACTAACCCTGCTGGCTGAGGCAAAAGCCATCAGAAAAGCCGTCTTGTATGTGAGAAAACGCATATCCAACTGGGATAATGTATTTGTTCACAAAACGCAATTGTTATTCATTTATTATTTATTTATTATTTTTATTACTATTTTCAATGTGTTTAAAGAACATTTTTCTGTATTATGTATACCGTAAAGTAAACCAATAAACCAGTAAACCAATACCCCCCCCCCCCCCCACCCCCTCCCAGCAAAGTAGCACCCAAGGAAAAGAAAAAGATTCCATCATGGGGTCAGCTGCAAAACCCTAGGCCTTTACAAAGAAACGTGCCGAAGAAGCTTGGAAAGGTACGGATTAGTGCCGATACGACGCATTCCCACATACGAAAAGATCTCCGAAAGCATGGACCCGTACCCCTTCATGGTAACAGGTTGGAGAATCAAACAGATATACCAGAAACTCCGCAATCTGTGACAGAAGAATTTCCACTTTGCCGCATAGGCTAAACCAGTGGAGTGCCGCCTTGAAGAAGAAATGCACTTCACTGCCCGTCTCCAAAAACCTCTACGGATGAGATAGGACAGGACTAAAGATATCCATGAAAGCATCGACGTGAAACCTCCTCGGGTGACCTTGACAAAGAAGGTCGCAACGTAGATGGAGACGTGCCAGAACCGCCTCCAACAGAGAGCGGAGCTGATTCATCCACACCCACTGTGGCGACAGGGGAGCGATCAGAATGATTCGACAGCTGCATGTTCGTATTTTGGCTAGAACCTCAGGCAGAGTCGGCATCAGCGGGAAGGCGTAGCCGACTAGACCGTCCCAATTGAGTGACAGAGCGTCCACGACGAAAGCCAGAGGATCTGGACATGGGGACACGAAAGTGTCCGCCTGATGGTTCTAACGAGTCGCAAACAGATCGATGTGGAGGCGACCCCAGAGATCGCAAAGCGACTGGAACACTGCTCTGTGAAGCATCCACGCGGTGGAAATAACCCTGCCCCGTCGAGACGGAGTCGAGTAGGACGTTCAGACGACCGGAAATGTGACGAACCACTACACCGGAGCTGACGTCCTGAGCGAGCAGTATAAGATCCCGAACCAATTCGCACATGAGAACCGAGTGCGTGCCGCCCTAGTTCCGAATGTAAGCGATCACTGTCGAATTGTAGGACAACAGAAGGACCTGGCGATTCGAAAGGTGGGGGATCCACTGCCGGAAACTCAAAGGAAGAGCAAGAAGCTCCTTCTGTTTGATGTGAAGAGCTGCCTGATCTTGGTCACAAACGCGTGAAAGGAAAGACCTAAAAAGATCCAACGTTGCGCCCCATCCGAGAGCGCTGGCATCTGCTTCCAGAACACGAACAGACGTGGGCAAGTCCAACGGAACTCCCTGCATAATCCTTCAACATCCGTTCAGGGAAGAAGGTGACGACTGGAAGATGCCGGTAACTAAAGCACCAGATCCATTCGGCCGCCAGCGACTGAGCAAAAAGTGTTGGAGGAGTCTGCTGACATGCAGCCGACCTAGAGGAATGAGATTCGTCACCGAACCTTAGAGACCGAGAATCCGGAGAATACTCCGAGCTGTCCCAGACGTCCACTGGGCCAGAGCAGGGCGAAAGCCGAGATAATCACTGCCCTCGCCCGGGGAACCACCAGCGTATTCAGCTGAGTACGGAAGTCCATCCCAGATGACAAAACGACTGACTTGACTCTGAACCCTAGTGACGTGACTCTGAACCCTAGTGACGTGAGTAGGCTCTACAGTGTGTCGACATCAGGCACCAGAAGAGCAGCAAAGGAGTGCCTCTGGAGGATATTGTCCAGATACGCTGATGTAGTCACCCTGGACTGTGTGCGGTGGAAGGCTATGAAATGCGAAAGCAGTCTGGTGAAGGCAAGGAGCCAGATTGAGGCCGAAAGGCATGGCTTTGAACGGGTAAACTCGCCCCAGAAAAGCGAACCTGAGATACTTTCGCGATGTCCGATGAATCGGAACGTGAAAGTAAGCGTCTCGCAGGTCGATGTTGGAAGCGAAATCCCCCTGGTGAATGGAGCAGCGAACCAACCTGAAAGTCTTCATGCTGAACTTAGGAGCAATGATAGACTGGTTCAGGATCCTCAGATCGATAACCGGTCGGAGTCGGCCGTCAATCCTCAGAACCAAAAAAGGCGGGAATAAAATCCCGCTGAATGAATGTTCTTGGAGGTCTTGATCGCACCCTTTGACAGGTGATTGTCTATATCCGTGATCAGAAGTTTCCGACGGGATCCGTCTGAAGGAACTTGGGATGGAAGCGGCACCCTCGATAGAGTGGGGTGCCTCTGAAAGGATATCCGCAGACCGGACCGAATAACATCTAACACCGAAGGATCGGATGTGAAAGTGGCCCAAAGGTCTGCAAACTCTGATATCCTTCCTCCAACCTGGGACGAATCGAAGTGAGGCCCGTGAGAGGAGAAACCACCTCCTCTGCTAGTAGAAGGGTCCTGAGACCCCCCCCCCCCCCCCTCTACCACGCGAGTAAGAGGAAGTAGCGGAAGCAGGAGGATCATTCCTTGGTTTCACAGAGGAAGCAGAAGGGCGTTTGCTAGGCTTGGAACGGCCCTGACTTCGAACAGAAATCGGATCAAGCAGGCGAAGGAGCATCTAATCTTTGGAATGACGCAGGACGTCATCCCCAACCGTCGCCAGGGAATCATGGAATAGTCGCGGACCCACCAAAGAAGTGGATCGAAGAGCAGAGCGCTACAGAGTCCCGGCGAACTAATTCCAAATTAGCCGTGTTACGGGCATGCGTGTGTGTAAGATGCACGAGTGCCTTAGAGATCACACGAAAAGGAGCCTGTATTTTGTCAAACCTATCTGGAGACAGATAAGCAGCCAAGGCAGAGACGGCATGATCCGAGAGAGAAAGCATGCATAGCATCTCTCTGGATAAGCCCAACAGGGACTCCAAATTCCCCATTCATGTAGGAACAACGGCCGACTTGGGCTTGGAAATCCCGCGGGGGGGGGGGGGGGGGTCCTGATCCTAGACCGTCACAGTCTGGCAGACCGACGGATTGGCGGAATCGTAGGAACAATAACGTACAATGGGCAAAAGGGTATCAGCCCTAGTGAAGAACGAAGTCTTTATACCTTGGAACTCAGCTTGGAGTCCAACTCTGCAAAAGCTTCGACCACCTGTACCGACGTACGGTCGAAGGCGCACAGAAGCAGGTTGCTCCACAGGCTGTAGGTGTGCGACCGATGATCGCGGCCTGGCTGAAATCTCCGGCTGGTCTGACGGTTTGAGTTCCGGAAAGTCAAGAGCCGCCCCAAGTCAGGAGACTGACGGCTCTCGACGTCAGGTGTGTCTGACCATCCCCTGAGTCGGAAGACACGTAGCCCATCTCGGCATACCAGCCGATACCTCCCATGGTGTAGAAACACCAAGAAAGCGGTCTACTTCCACTTCCGGGAGGCGGCGCCGCGGAGGGCGCCTGGAAGACACTAGCAGCCTCTTTGGAACGGGAATGCTCTTGGAAAGAACCTGCGTGAGCAAGGAGAGGGCCTCTCTAAGCTCACGGCCCGTATTTGCCGGTTCGACGTGGGAACGACCCGGCAAAGTGGCTTAGCATGTGACCCTCTTAATCAGCGAAGGGTCACGATCGACGGGTGGCAGCCGAAACATATGAATGCAGATGATTATAGGGGTATGAAATACCCTGATGATCCAAAGTGCTGGAACCCAGGAGAGTCTCTGCGGACCGCTGAGGGACAGAACTTCACAGAATGTCCAGGCTGCACAAAATGCACCGAACCCGCAAAACTGGCCAAAGGACCAGAGCGCGTGGACGGAAGTGACCCCACTATGAGCATCTGAACCCAAAGCAAAATCGGCTGGGCTCGACGGCTGAGAGACCACAGCAGAGGAATCGGCCGGCAGACCCTTCCGACTTCGCCGAATTGATGCCCGGGAAGGCTGAGGCCGATATCCCACGTTCAAATTAGCAGATATCCCTGCAGACCGCTGCAGGGATAAGCCGAGACCTGCTGAAACGGTGACCGTGGACGTTGCAGACTTTGCAGACGGAGCAACAGCAGCAGAAGATACGTCGGAAGTTGTTGAAACCGGTGGAAAAGCGGAGTGTGAAACCGAGCTCGGCTCCAAAGTCACAACCCTAGTGACAGCCTTAGATGTCGACTGGAGAGGGACAACAGTCCTGGTACCAAACATCTCTTCCCTGGACATTTCAACAGCTCCCGCAGTATCTGCTGCAAGAATAAACTACAGAACCCCACAGTTGCCACGAACGACAGCGTTCCCCTTTCCCGCGGGCGCGGGAAGAACGGCCACGATAACGCACCACACAGTTCACGGAAACACAAAAGGTGGACGACCAAGATCCACAGAGCCCACGGGGTTGACCAGAACACCCATCACATGTGGAGCATGAAGCATGAGAATCCTCAACATTCTTCGGCAGAAGACATTGCCTACAAGGAACCGTCCTGGGAATAACAAAGACGAGAGAAGCGGAAGGGATGGTGAACCCAACTGAAATAAAAAGCAGAACACCCCAAGCTACTAGAGGAAGGTGGCAGGAAATAAAGGCCCGGTGAGAACACAACAGAACCCAAACAGCCAAAATGGACACAAAAGGCAGACATTCGACACTCAACGAAGGGGAGAGGGGATCTGGCTTCAGATGACATAAGAATCGAGTTCGGCTCTAACAGAATTTTGGTTTTGAGTACAGTCACAGGAATTTACGCTGAAGTGATTCGCAACGTTTGGATAACATCAAATATGAATCCAGAGTGTAAAGTTTATTTGACTGGTAGAATTTTGTTAACCCTTTACCTTACATGAAAAGCAGACGGCACTTGCAAAAAATTTCTTGAATAACTAATTTTTTTCATTTTTTGTCTCAAAAACATAGGTTATGACCCCTCGTTGGAACGAGCTCGTCGAGCTCGTTCCAATGAGGGGTCATAACCTATGTTTTTGAGACAAAAAATGAAAAAATAATGAAAATTAATTGGCGATTTTTGAGAATAGCGTTGGCCGGTTTTGACCGTTACGTTGGGTAAAGGGTTAAATGAGCATAATATCTTCTCTGGCGGAATGGGCGAATCTATTTGCGAAGAGGTTGCGTAGTAATTTAATCCAACTGCTCTGTAAAGCTGTAGGAATGAATTACTCCTGAACCTCACTGCTCATTTAATGTCCACTGTGTCGCCTGCTCGTCTGGTCCCAAATGTTACATACAATAATATAAATGGTCATCTACTTTAAAATATTACAGAGTCTATCGTGAATAGCTCCACGGGTATTGATATTTGGCACTGTGTTTTTCGTATGTTACATGCTCGACTACGGCACAACACCCCGCATATGCAGAGGTGATGGTCCGTGACGAATAAAGATAAACCAAATACAATTATCCTTCTTTCTATTCCAAGGACCAATTATACAATTATACAAGAAAAAATGCAAATATGGGTTGAGTTCATTTGTCCCGCATGCTGTAATATCTTTCCCCTGTATTCTGACATGGTGTTTGGGTTAACAGTCTTTAGGTTGCTCTTCTTGTAACAAGTTTCATTATTCATCACTCAAAATTCAGATGTACGAGACAGAATTGTTTAGCAAATGGGGACTTTATGCATTGGATGTAGTGGCTCTCATGAACGGCGTGGTTTTGTGACAGTCTATTTATTGCAGTTTAACGACACTTTCGATAACCAGGGTCATCTCGCGTCGGGCAGTTTTACGGGTGGAGGAAGCCGGATTATCCGGAGAGAACCACCGAGGAGCTGCCAGCAACTGCTAACTGGTTCTGACCTATTGTCTCTACCCTTTCCTGACCTGGCTCTACCCTCCCAATTTTCCTACTGGACTTACCCTCTCACTTGCACCCTCCACATCAAAGGTGCATCTGTCTTCAACCAATGCTAACCCTGCTTGTGTGCTAACTGCACACAAGCAGGGTTAGCATTGCTTGAAGACAGATGCACCATCGACGTGCAATACGCCTTAGTACACAGCGCCACCGTGCTCCGCGTGGGTAATCGGGATTAAGTGCCTTGCCACAGGACACAACGCAGTTACCCTTGGCGGGGATCGAACCGTGGACCTGTCGGTTTGAAGTTCAGTTCCGTAATCACAGAACCACCGCGATCCCAAGTTCTGACAATCAGGATCTTCTATCCTATAACTTGGAGAGGTGGCAGTCTTCCGTGCTACGCAGATGTCCTTACACTAACACATGACGTATAGAAACAGACTGAACTTGTATACCTCACTGGATATAGTTCATAAGTATTGGGTAGATAGGGTTTCATGAGGGAACAGTATATCGTTTTATCCCAGTTTTGATTTTATGTTGAAATGGAGGTGATGTGTAATGATAAATTACTGGGAATTCTGTTTCGAAACGTTTAGGAATACATTAGATTAAATCGCATGTGTCGATGGACAACTTGTACGCAATAGCCCTCCTCTGGATTTGAAGAAATTAGGTGGAAACATCAACAACAATTCTCATAAAAATGAAGTAGACATAATTTTTAGGACATCACGTGCACATATGCAGCTCAAATATTTCCATAACATTCACGTTTTAAGAAGCATTTCCAACTTGAAATTGGCCACATGAGACCCCCCCCCCTCCCCCACCCCCCCCCCCCCCCCCCACACACACACACGCACTTACATACACACTGGGGAGTGTAATATGTAGTACGGAGGTGGTCGGCCGATGGACAGTAGTGGGGTGTGTCAGAATTGCAGGGATATCTTCAGTTGTCAGAGAAGTGTGTTGGGTTCGAGCGGGAAAATGCGGAGCTGAAGTGGAGGCTGGGGGGGGGGGGGGGGTTGGTACAGCTGGAAAACCCCGATGAAAGTTACTTACGATGGTGAGGTGGAGGGTGAGTGGAAAGTGGTTGTGGATTCAAAAAGGAAGCGGTGAAGGAGGAAACGTGGAGGAAGGATGCTTGATGTGGAGGATGCAAGTGAGAGGGTAAGTCCAGTAGGAAAATTGGGAGGGTAGAGCCAGGTCAGGAAAGGATAGAGACAGGAGATCAGAACCGGCGTAGGGATACTAAGGCTGCTAAGCGATGCCTAGAAAATAGATTCAGGTCTTAGATTCTGATGCACCAGGGGGGGGGGGGTGAGGGAGAGGACAATACAGAGGAAGGGGTATTTGTGGTGCTGATAGGGGAAATAGGGTAAGAACAATGGTCAAAAGGAAGAAGAATCCGGATGCTAATCAAACGATGTAAGTTGAAGATGATATGGGTGATGTAGGGTCCGAGGAGAGAAGTAAGTGGGAGAATAAGAGAAAGTTGGTTGCAGCAGG
Organism: Pictodentalium vernedei; assembly: GCA_031216915.1. Lineage (NCBI taxonomy): Eukaryota > Metazoa > Mollusca > Scaphopoda > Dentaliida > Dentaliidae > Pictodentalium > Pictodentalium vernedei. The sequence continues at coordinate 42,146,967 of CM062288.1, forward strand.
AAGCAGCATTTTACGCGGAATTAATAAGGTTGTGCGTGGTCCTGGCAGATCGAATTGAAAATGGACTGTTTAGTGTTTCCCTGAAGCAAAGGTAGAAGATTTGAGGGATAGGGGACTGAGGGTATTGTGGCAGGGTCAGGATCAGATCCGGTAGTGGTGGTTCATGTTGGGTCCAAAAGCATCAGGGAGGAGAGATCAGTAAGATTAGTGGATTTAGTTATTAAACTGCTCGGTAAAAACACAAGGGTAGTGGTGTCAGGGGTCCTTCCTATCCTATGGGGTGGAGATGAGCGGAAGTCAGGGATTATGGCCCTGAATGAGGAGTGGGAGGAGTACTGTGCTGATTGGGGTATACCCTTTATTGGTAACTGGAACACGTTGCACCATAGCTGGATGGGGACACAAGTGTTGGGTGAAAAAACTCTACTGGTAGCAGAGCCTTTTTGGAGACGGTGTGGTAGGCCAGAAGCAATAACAGGAATGGACACAGATGGGGTGAACAAGATCGAGGAAGAGAGAACAAGATCGTCAATGCTACCGCCGGGAAACAATTGAATCAATAGGGGAAAGTCAATGAGTCCTGGTACACTGAAATCGGGGTGCAGCAATATCCGGGGTCTCCACAGGTAAGTAAGTAAAATAGCTACACTGATCCAGGGAGAAGACTTTGCTGGCATGAGCGTGGTTAGGACATGAGGAACGGGTAGACCAATTAAGGGGGTGCATGCGGATAATCCGTCGTTGATCACAGATCTGGCAGATGTCAGTACCTTGACTGAGGCATCTGAAGATATGGGATGGGTAATGGTTAATCTAAAAACAAAAGAGTTGCCATTGGGATTGTGTACTGTGCGGTAGAGAGAAGCAAAACTGAGTGGAATGACTCAATGTACTCAACACTTAGATCCAATACCATGGAATTAGAAAACCTGGGACTCGGTATAATTCTGATGTGAGACTTTAGTGGACACATAGGTGACAAGGAAGAAGGCATCTAGGGTGGGTATAGGAAAGTCAATAGGAATGGAAGGAAGCTGCTGGACATCACAAGTGAGCTTGGTCTGAAGATTCTAAACAGGGGTGCCAGAGAAATGGACCTGGGAGAGGAACGACAGAAGAACAATAATCGACTATATTTTTACAGTTATCAATTTATGGAGGGATATGATAGAGGTAGAAGTGGACGAGGGTAAAAGCGAGTTGGATAGTGACCACAATTTGATTACAGTTACTATCAGGGGCAAAACCCAGTAAGAAACAAGGGAAGCTTCAAGGAGATTTGGGGCTCGGAAAGGATGCTGACTCTGCGAAGTTTGAAGAAAAATTGAAACCAAAGCTTGTGAATGTACACAGGGAGGCCAATTGTCGCCTGAGTGCTAGAATGTTCTATGTCCCATAGGGGACAGAATACTCCCATAGGGGACATAGAACATTCTAGCACTCGGGCGACGCAATGTCCGGTAATGGTAGTTGTGAGTCTAGTGGAGGCAGGGAAGGATAGTATAGGAAAGATTAGGGTGCCAACATGAGAACTTGGGTACAGAGTGAATGACGAATTGAAAAAAAGCCATAAAGGGCAGAAAAGTCAAATGTGTTGCATACAGGAGGAGTTGAAAACTCAAGGGGTGGAAAGCAACGAGGCCAGCGTAGCAAAAGAAGAATAATAACAAGCACAAAATAAAGTAAATAAGATTAAAGACGATAATTGGAGAGTGAGAAACTGTAATCTTATTAGGACAATCAGAATGGTGGGGGAGGCGGGGGGCGGGGGTTGATGTTGGGCCCCTCCTTTTTTAGGGGGAGGGGTTGATGTTGGGCCGGAAACTCTAGCTTCCCTCACCCACCCCCTGTCGAGGACTCTAGCCAACCTGTAGGGAATCTCCCCGACAGCCGATGATGCTGTCCTAACTATTTGGTAGATCTCCCCGACAACCGATGATGCTATCTTAAGTATTTGATAAATCTCCCCGACAGCCAATGATGCTATCCTAACTATTTGGTAAATCTCCCCGACAGCCAATGATGCTATCCTAACTATTTGGTAAATCTCCCTGACAGCCGATGATGCTATCCTAACTATTTGGTAAATGTCCCTGACAGCCGATGATGCTATCCTAACTATTTGGTAATCTCCCCGACAGCCGATGATGCTATCTTAACTACTTGGTACCCCCCCACCTCGACAGTCGATGATGTTAATATTTTAGAATATTTGAAATTCAAACATTAACCCTTTACCCAATGTAACGGCCAAAATCGACCAGCGCTATTCTCAAAAATAGCCAATTAATTTTCATTATTTTTTTCCTTTTTTGTCTCAAAACCATAGGTTATGACCCCTCGTTGGAACGAGCTCGTTCCGACGAGGGGTCATAGCCTATGTTTTTGAGACAAAAAAATGAAAACAATTAGCTATTCAAGATTTTGTTTTGCAAGTGTCGTCTGCTTTCCAGGTTTGGTAAAGGTTAAGACAGGGTGGATAGAACAAGTGAAGAAGTTAATAGAGAACTATTCAAGGGAGATCTCGGACTGAGAAGTGAGAGAGCTAATAGGGAACTACTCTTCGAAGATCTCGGACCTAGACGTAGGGGCATACCAGGATAAAACAAACATCAGAGAAAGAGTCATGGCGGATTGTAAACTGAATTGGCGAGAGTGGAGTCGAAGCAAAGATGTCTTTGGGTGGCCTACATGATAAAGATAAGCCAGGTTTTGAAGAGTACCTTGATGGCACTTTGTGTCACTCTTGTTCAAGATGAGATCACGGCCAATGGAGGTTGGGGGAAAACTGGGAAAGACAATGAAAAGGAGTGCCAAATGTTAATTTAGGCGTTGTGGAGACCCTGGAACACTTTCTATTTGAATGACCAAAATACCAGGCTAACAGAATAAGATTCACCGGGATTTTGATGAAGAAATAGGATGGGAAAATGAAGGACATGCATTTAGTGGGCGACAAAAAGGAGAGGGTTAGTATGTTTATAAGAGAGATTGGGAAGAAATGTGTACGGGGTGTCATCAAGCAGTTCGTCTCAGAGTGTTGGGAGAAGAGGCGTGGGGATAAGGAGGCATTTGGTAGAACAGGGCGAATCAAGGCCTTCTCACCTGAGAACGGCAACCAAAGCGTTATGTTTTATATGTAAAATTATATTGGTAATAAATGTTAGCCAAAATCTAGTTACGGGTCTTTTCGGTCCTGCCACATTACACAGTCATATTTGAGTGTTTACGTTTACCCATAGCACACTTGTGTGGCGTCAACAATCGGTGTGTCCGATAATGCCAATGCCCCTCTGTTCATCTTGACGAATTGGAGACAGCATTACAAGAATAGACAGCGTTTGGTTGATACTGGGGGGTTAATTAGGTTATGTCTCGCAGGATGAGCAGGTGTTTTATAAATCGAAAGGTGAACTGTAACATGCAGATCTGAAGATCGGCTTTGATACTATCTCAGAACGCCCTGTTCGCCATCTGACATTTCAGGTATTATCCAATTACTGAATCGTATCGTAAAGTCCATACACTTTGTGTTAGATTACATATCACAATTAAAGGGAAAATAAGCCGATAATTCTGGATAATTTGACAAATATCGATTCCGTCTGATTTTGCTTGTTTGTGAGAAAGCATTGCACCCTCAAATGTAATACAACCGCTAATATAATAAAAATTATTACATTAGAGGTGGAAGACGACTTGTCAACTCAGCGTCCAATGTTAATTATCACAGTGTAGCCCACTTAACTGGATATCTCTTAATGAATAACCCTGTGAATTGAATATAATTCCCCACCACAAAACCTTTTACCATACCTCTAGTTACAAATTTGATTGAATATAGGTTATAGAGTAAACACTTGTTACTTGAATAAAAAATCTTGTAACCTGTCGAGAAATTATCCTGACTCCCCCCAGATTTTCTTTGTTTATGGACATATTAAACATCCAATACAGGCATTTAATCTATTATATCTTGTTTGACAGAGCTCACTGAGCTCTGTCAAACAAGATAAAATAGAATAAAATGTTAAAATAGAATAAATGTTAAGTTTAACTCTAGAATACAAGGAAGTGACACAATCCCTGTTAATTGAATACTTCTGTTAGCTGAATAATTTTCAATGGCAAAGTGGCTATTCATTTCACATGGTTCCACTGTATCCATGTTTCTTGGCACCTTTTTTGGCACGTCTATCTTACCATCAGCTAGACGCGGGCACCCCTTTAGAGATGAGTCAAAGTATCATAAGAGTTTTTACTCCTAGGAGCAATCGCCCCCTGACCTTTACCTCATTTGATGAAACCTTCATCCAGTTGTCTCGGTACACGACTAATACCACCCTTATCTTACCACCGACAGGAAATCAGCACACCTTTTCCGAGATGAGCCAAAGAGTCAGAGAGAATTTATTCCTAGGAGCAATAGCCTTCGCTGCCCTTTACCTTTACCTTATTTGATGAAACCATCATCCAAGTGTCTCGGTACACCATTTACACCACCCCTTGTCTTACCACAGACTGGAAATCGACACACCCTTTCCGAGATGACTCAAACCGTCGGGAAAAGTGAAACTGTGTTTTACGTGATTTTCTCGGAGAGGGTCCCCGAAACCCCCATTTAAATTTCAGCCTCCGGACTTTTCAAAGTCGTTCCACCATATACTATCCCTTATTGAAACGAGTGTGACGGGATCATTCCAATGAGGGTTCATAAGTTATATTTTAGAGGCAAACCGGGTGATTTCAATAAAGTTATAAAATATGCATAGTGCTCTACCGATTACCAAAAATGGCTGCTGACCGATTACCGGTTATTTGAGCTCACATTCGACCGATTCCAATGTGCACTACTACAGGGGTCGAGACATGAAAGAACTATATTGAATTGAACATATTTCATAGTGTTAAACGTCGTTCCCTCAGGTCGCAGTAAAATGACCAGACTCGCACTCGTGGGCGGTATACGTGGCTCTCAGAGTGTAAGCTTTACATGCCGTTTAACTTGAAAATCCCGTAAAGGGGTGTCTATAGAAATTACGAATGCAAATTGTGGTTGTTTCTCAACTTTATTGAATGGTATCATTGACATCAGTTTACATTAACAATTGCAGAAGATAATAAAATGTGGTTAATGAATCATCACAAAAAATGCTTGGCAACAATCGGTTGAACCGATGTTCCAGGAGGCGTTGCTGTTGTCATCCGATTGCCCACAATCGGCCGATTGGAGTGGCCGATTCCGATCATCGGTTGAACACTAAATGTAAAGAGTGATTCTTGAAATGGGATAGGATCGTTACGGCAGGTAAAGGGTTAAGCCTAAAGGGCTTGGAGATTTTTAATACATTTTGCTTTACTTTGACAATCCATATCCTATGACTTTATAGTCGTTTCTTGACATGTTTTGGCTGCCTATGCAAGCAGCCAAGACTTGCTAAGAAACAACTGCCATGGTACTTCGTATGTAACCTGCAAGCTCACCCTCAAACTGCAGGTTGGGGTACCTGTTTCCGAGATGAGCTAATGAGTCGGAAAATATTTCCACCTTGGATCAATTGCTCCCACTGCTCTTTGACTCATCTGATGACATCATCATCCACCTTTGTTGGCACTCCACTTGCACTGCCTCTATCTTACCATCGACTGGTTGTCGGTACCCTATTTTTCCGAGATGAGTGGAAGAGTCGTAGGGGTAATAAGTCCTAGACGCATTGCAGTTGCCTTCGTTGCTCTTCAGCTCAACCGCTATGAAGAAATAACACCTAAAACCAATGGAACTGAGGGAGGATTGGGTAAATGGAGTAATCTGGATGGGTCTATTGAGATTTGGACGATGTGTAAACGGGGTAAAAAAAGCTAAGAATAGAGAGAAGTTAGTTACGAATTGATGTATTGTAGGTCATTGAGTCTCATGACAACCATGTGCTACAATAGAATCCAAGATGGCCCCAATAACCAAAATGGATGACGGAAACACGTGCACTCTAATAACCTTAACGCCACGTATCACCTTGGTAAAGACGTCATCTTATGGCCGCTGCTCACTCTGGTCTCGAGTCTCATGACGTCAATAAGATCCCCCGGCGAGGTCGGGTTCGTGATCTACTGCTATGCAACCTCAAAATCGTAAATGACCCTGGTTAAGGAACAAAATACGTTCTCCTTTAGGTCATACACACTTTAAAATGAATTGGATTAAAAATTAAACCAAATCAATTGGATTCATATTCACTCAACACAGTTGATTTGGGTCGATTTTAACCCAACCGATTTTAGAGTGCACTCGCTCGCGTTTGACTATCGCACATATTCGTGAATGTGTAATTTACAATTTAGACATTGCTGAATTCGAATTGTTTCTAACGGACTATCGATATCTCTATAGTCTCCTCTGTCTTATTTCATGCCTCAGAGGACGCCGCGTACAATTCATTTATCTAACAAATATACAATTTCGCTGAAAACGAGTGAAGGATTTGTCATGTCTACACGACTTCCTTTTCAAATAAAGTATGAAACTGTAGCATCAGTGATCTACGAGTGGCAGAATTCCAGATCCTTTGCCACAACATCAATCCTTAAACTAGCACACTGATGACCCTTCATGTCGCGATTTGGCAGAATCAGTGTGGCGCTGTAATTAAGCTATATTTTAGAGACAAACCGGATGACTTGAATAAAGTTATAAAATGTGAATAGGGTTCAACCGATGACCAAAAATGGCCCCTCACCGATTACCGGTTATTTAAGCTTACATTCGGCCGATTCCGATTGTAATACTGTGCACTACTACACGAGTCAAGGCGTGAAAGAACCACATGAAATTGAACATATTTCACAATGTAAAAAGTCGTTGACTCAGGTCGCAGTAAAATGACCAGGCGCGCACACTTGGGCGGTATACGTGGATCTAAGAGCCACGTGTACCGCCCAAGTGCACGCGAAGGTCATTTAACTGCGACTTGAGTCAATGGAGTGCAACCGTCACTTTTTCCGGTATGAAATGGCGATTGCCACAAGTACGCTCAGTTGTAAGCTTTACATGTCGTTTAACTTTAATTCCGTAAACGGGCCTCTAGAAAAATTAAGAATACACATTATGGTTGTTTCTCAACTTTATTGAATGTTATCATTGACATCATTTTACATTAACAAATGAACAATTTCAGAAAATAATAAAATGTGGTTAATGAATCATCACAAAAAAATTCTTGGCAACAATCGGTTAAACCGATGTTCCAGGAGCAGTTGCTGTTGTCATCCGATTGCCCACAATCGGCCGATTGGGGTGGCCGATTCCGACCATCGGTTGAACACTAAATGTGAAGGGTGATTCTTAAAATGGGATAGGGTCGTTACGGAAGGTAAAGGGTTAAGCTGTAAGGGCCTAGAGATTTTTAATACATTTTGTTTTACTTTGACAATCCACATCCTATGACTTTACAGTCGTTTCTTGGCAAGTCTTGGCTGCCTATACAGGCAGCCAAGACTTCCCTAGAAACAACTGCCATGGTACTTCGTATGTAACGTGCAAGCTCACCCCCAATCTGCATGTTGGGGTACCTGTTTCCGAGATGAGCCAATGAGTCGGAAAGAATTTCCACCTTGGACCAATTCCCCCCACTGCTCTTTGACGCATTTGATGACATCATCATCCACTTTTGTTGGCCCCCACTTGCACCGCCTCTATCTTACCACCGACTGGTCGTCGGCACCCTATTTTTCCGAGATGATTAGAAGAGTCGTAGGGGAAATAAGTCCTAGACGCATTGCAGTTGTCTTCGTTGCTCTTCAGCTCAATCGCTAGGAAAAAAATCACACCAAAAACCAATGGAACTGAGAGTGGATGGGGTTCAGGTCAACGGAGCAAAGACATCACATTATCACTGCTCACGCTGCTCAATGATAACCCATATGACATCAGTGGTCACGAGACTCATGATCTCAATAAGATCCCCCGGCGAGGTCAAGATCCCCCGGCGAGGTCGGGTTCGTGATACACTGCTATGCAAAAATCGTACATGACTCTGGTTAAGGAACAAAATACGTTCTCCTTTAGGTCATACACACTGTAAAATGAATTGGATTATTTATTTATTTATTTATTTATTTATTTATTTATTTATTTATTTATTTATTTATTTATTTATTGGTGTTTAAGGTCACATATTTCTGCACAATGGCTAACCATGACCGTGACAGTTTTACGGGTGGAGGAAGCCGGAGTACCCGGAGAGAACCACCGAGCAACGGCGAGAAACTGTCAGCTCCCCAACATACCAACTCCACACAAGCAGGGTTAGCATTGGTTGAAGACACATGCACCATCGACGTGCAGTACGCCTTAGTACACAACGTCACCGTGCCCCCCACGTGGGCAATGGGGGTGAAGTGTCTTGCCCAAGGACACAACGCGGTTGCCGCAGGTGGGATTCGAACTGAGAACCTCTCGGCTTGCAGCCTGCACCGAATTGGATTAAAAATCAACCCAAATCAATTGGGTTCATATTCACTCAACCCAGTTGATTTGGGTCGATATTAACCCAACCGATTTTAGAGTGCACTCGCTCGTGTTTGACTATTCGACATATTCGTGGATGTGTAATTTACAGTTTAGACATTGCTGTATACGAATTGTTCTTAACGAACTATCGATGTCTCTTTTGTCTACTCTGTCTTAATTCATGCCTCAGAGGAGGCCGATAAAATACATTTGGCTGACAAATATACAATTTCGCTGAAAACGAGTAAAGGATTTGTCATGTCTACACGATTTCCTTTTCAAATAAAGTATGAACCTGTAGCATCAGTGATCTACGAGTGGCAGAATTCCAGACCCTTTGCCACAACATAAATCCTTAATCTAACACACTGATAACCCTTTATGTCGAGATTTGGCAAAATCAGTGTGGCGCTGTAACAAGAAATCATTTGGAAAAAAAGTTTGTGTTTTCGATTATTTCTGGTCTAATACATATTTCATGACCATCATCGGAACACACTTATGAAGAGCTCCAGTTGGGGGATTATGATCGATGCATCGGGGTGGGGATTCAAGTAAGTTCGAGACAAGTTGATATTATCTGCGATATTAAGTTTGTTATTGTTAACACTTACGCTGCCGAAAGCGACTATCGTCGTCTATTTTATGATGATTACCTGAACGTTCTGACATGCGCAAATCAAACCTATCATCTGATTAATTGCTGGAAAGGGCTCAGAGAGCCCTTTCCAACAATTAATCAGATGTTAGAGTTTCAAATATGTCATAAATGTTATTACACTTTTTCGCATACAGGCGTATATAGAGGTCCTCCGTATATGGATAAAGTGGGCGTGGCGGTAAAAGGGTCAGTGCCATTTCTGACTTATATCGTCATAAAAATCGACCTTCGATCAAATTACCTACCTTTAAATTATCAGACACGTCAGGAGAAGTCCAATTAAGAAGCAAGTATTTGTTAAGAAAAAACATGTGAGATCAATAAAAAACAAAGCCAAGTTTCCTTTTGTTAATTTTAATACATCAAAATAACAGACAGCTCCGATTTTTATGGCAAGCAAATTAAGATCACTCAGTTGATAATCCATCATTAAGAATATATCTGTCAGTATCCCACTTTCCAGTATTCAAGGATCCACTTTTTACCACTTCGTCGCCTGAGCGCTACAATGTTCTATGTCCCCTATAGGACATAGAACATTCTAGCACTCAGGCGACGATTTGTCCAGCGAATGTGTTTTTACAACAATTTGCAAGTTTTTATTCTTTCCTGGAAAAAATTAGCAAATATCACATCCTAGACTTTTTATGTTAATTGAAACTCTTCATATAATGAAGGAACAAAAAGTTATAGAACATCAAATGATGATGATAACGCCGTTTTCTTATTTTTAAATGGGTTTCTGCATATACCCTGGAACTTAATTAAGCAACCCCCTTAAATGTTTCATGACAGTGAAGTTGCTGTTACTGATTACTACATTTTAAAGATTGCAATGTCTTACAGTACATTTCATCTAGTGAAACATGATGTTTCTGGTTGATAGCGTACCACAAATACATCCCCTTATCCACGTGAAGCATGCTTCCCACGAATGTCACAAAAACCCTTATCATCCACATGCAATATCTAGGTATAAAACACGAAAATCTGTCTCTTCTTTTATTAATGAATGTTGACATGGCAAGGAGAAGACTGTCAGAGGCACTAAGATGGCAATTCGTTGGCATGCAAGCAACAGGCATGCAATTCAAAGCTCTTGGAGCCTGGCTATAGTCATTCTGTCATCAGCAGACTTGTCCGAAAACATCAACAAACCAACAATGTTAAGGACCGACAAAGCCTCGAAAACCCCAAAAGACCTCCCCTTGCGAAGATCGGAGTCTGGCACGCCTCGTTAGGCGTGAACCCTTTGCTTCAAGTGGGGTTCTGAAACGATGTTGGCTCCCCTACAGACGTTTATGCCACACAACTTTCCGAAACAGTTTCAAAGTTCTAAGTATGAGGTCCAGAAGGGTCATCAAGTGCCCGGCTCTCTCCGATCAGCATCAAAGACGACCTTTGGAATGGTGTATGGCACGACAACATTGGAATCTCTGGACGTGGAGGAGAGTCCATTGGTCAGATGAGCGTAGTCCTTCACGTCACAGATGATCGCATAAGAGTGTGGAAGCATAGAAATACTGATTAAGTGTCCAGGAACATCAGACCTATTGTTCCTTATGGTGGAGGATCATTAATGATCTGGGGATGCCTCTCTTATTATTGTAAACTTGCTATGGTGACTGTACGTGGGGATGTCAGTGGTCATCAGTACATCCGGGACATTCTCATTCCGGTTGTCGAGCCTCATTTTGACAACCACCCGTTGGCTACGCGCCCTGTATTCGTGGACGACAACGCAAGGCCACATCGTTTCCATGCTGTGAGAGCATACCTTCAGAACAGCGCTATTACAACACTACAATACGATTACAACACTACCTTGGCCTGCAATGACCCCGATTTGAATCCTATAGAACACATGTGGGACTTTCTTGGACGTCGTGTGCAAGCAAGGGATCCACCTGAACAGACTTTGGCCGATTTGAAGCTGCATGGCATGAGGGGTGGCAGAAGTTGCCTATGGACCGTATCAGAAGGCTCACTGGTAGCATTAGGAGGTCATCTGAGCAGTGATACACTCGCTACTGGCGTCAGAAACTGTTGTCGTGTTCATGAGTTAGCAAGTTACGTTTTTGTGTCAGTAATTGCCGGCATTGTTTCATCATGGACCGTTCCAGTACGATACTTGTCGAGAGAACATTTTTCCATCAAAAACATTAGTGACAGATATGTATAATTAGCGCCATTAAAATACTGCATATTTTCATCATTGTGTTGTCTTCCATTTGCCAGTAGACCAATCTTGCGAATAATCAATTTTGGCAATCTGAGAGACAGCATGAAAGTAATGACAGTTTCTATTAACATCACTGCGAAAAAAAACACGGGGTGCTTAATTAAGTTTCAGGTGTATAGAATAATTTCAAACGTTTAAACTGACTGGGGAAAGTTTGTAAAACGCCAGGTGTTGTACTTTTATACTAATCTGCGGGAAATGCCTAAAGGTTGTGAAATCGATGACACAAATTCGCTAATATTTCAATTTCGATTTTTATATGAAATTCCCATACCCTTACTGTTAAATTAACTAACAGCTTTAGAAAAGAGATAACTTTCTCGTAAATCACTTCCAAGAACGGAAGTTGTCAGTCATGCGAAGACGAGAGACAACAGCACCATATATATTTCTAATTCGACTGTAGAATTAAGTCTTCCGTAGTATAGCTTATGTTGTCTGTCCACTACCTCGATAAGTCTCGAGGACGATTTGGTCGCTCGAGTGGAACAAGGAGCCAACTGAATTGCTAAAGCATTGCACATGGCGCTTCGTTCCATAAAGGGCCCTTTTAGGGATATATCCCTTAGCGAATTTAGCGGTTTCTTACAATTCTTACCAATAAATTTACAAATCATTAGACCAAGTTAATTTAACCTGTTGTAACGGTCCAGCCCCTCCAAGCTCTCCCTAACTGGTCACTCACTTTTTGGTCGAACCGTTGACTCAGGAAAACCCGAACACAGAAATAGCTTTACACTGCAAAAAATATAGGTTCTCTTTAGAACGAAAACTGGTTCTAATCTTGTCCCTGAGATGGAACCAGTTCTGTTTAAACAGTATTTATTTCAAATCAAATAAATTTATAAAGATTAACATTAAATATTAACAGAATTAAACATAAATTGAGGGGGTTTCAGCCGTAAGCTTAGAGCTTATACGAGGCTGTCTCAAATCATTATTAAGCAAAGGAGATATGAACAGTTGGCATATCGAACCAGTTTTTGTTCTATACAGAACCAAAACTGGTTCGATATGCCAACTGTTCATATCTCCTTTGTTTCAAAATCTTTGGCGACTGCGTTGAATAAGCTCCAAGTTTAGTGCTGAATCAACTTCAGTTCATGTAATATTCTGTTAAAATTGAATGCTAATCTTGGTAAATTTATTTGACTTGAAATAAATACTGTTTAAACAGAGCTGGTTCCATCTCAGGAACAAGATTAGAACCAGTTTTGGTTCTAAAGAGAACCTATATTTTTTGCAGTGTAGTTACCCAAAGTTCAAATACTTTTGATCATCAGTAATAATTATTTATACCATGCTCGCCTATGTTACTACCTGTGAAAGACTGTATGTTAAATGTTAGCTTTTAACCCCACTACCCTTGTAAAGCATCTACTGCTGTTAAAAAAATTAACACCAAGAGTAGCAAGTTCATCCAACTTGACCTTTGAAATGACGCAATTTGCTAACTTCGAGACATTCACATTTCGCGATGTTTCATTCAAACATACGACGTTTTTCGGTACTATCTATTACACGAAATGAATTATTAATTTTAAAATACCTACAATTAAATATTTAAAATAAAATTGAAGAATTGTTAATAATAATTTGACTGAAAAAGCAAGGTAAATTCAACCAACTTTGACGATGTGTCTCGCTGTCAATCAAGCATTCGCATGCAGCCGGTAGTACGGCTCACCGGCGCAGATGTTAACAAAACAAACCCGTGTTTTTGCGATAGAAAGTATCGTTTTTGTCTCCATTTTAAGTGACAAAATCGATTATTGTTAAGACCGTGGTATAAATAAAACAAATATGAAGTAGGGCCGGTAGTCAGATTTAAACCGCGAGGAGAATAAGGGTTTTAACCACTCGGCTTGCCGAGTGGTTAAAACCCTTATCCTACTCGTGGTTTAAATCTGACTACCTGAAGGGGGCGGTGGCGTTGTGGTAACCGGTTCTCGTCAGATCACCGAAGTTAAGCAACCTCGAGCCCGGTTAATCATTGGATGGGTGACCGTCTGGCCGATCAATTCGGACTCCCGTGTTATGTCCTTGGGCAAGGAACTTAACCCCGATTGTCCACATGGGGGCACGATGACGCCGTGTACTAAGGCGTACTGCAAGTCGATGGTACGCATGTCTTCAACCAATCTAACCCTACCTGTGCTGCAGTGCGGAGTTACGATGTTGGGGAGCTGGCAGCTGCCCGTCGTTGCTCGGTGGTTCTCTCCGGTACTCTGGCTTCCTCCACCCGTAAAACTGTCGCGGTCATGATTAGCCATTGTGCATAAGGATATGACCTTAAACACCAATAAATAAATAAATCTGAATACCGGCCCTAGTACCTATTTATTCTATATATAACTGATCGGTAGAGTGTTCAGTTTAATTATTGATAACCAGTGACTTCGGTGTTGGTAGTAATATGTTAGTTCAACATGTAGGAAATTGAGAGACACCAATAGTGTTGGGTCACTGTGTCATTTGGTGTTTTTTGCCGACAACATCAACAAGTAAATTAGCTGGAGTGTAAGGTTCAATTTCTTCTTTCTATTACACGCCGTTATTCTTGGGTGGCTGGAGTGTGACTTTCAGTTTCTTCTTTCTATTAAATGCTGTTATTCTTGATCTCTGTAAATGTTGACCACCAGTAGTTAATACCCGATTATAGTACCTCTTCAATATTTAGGCCATTCCCTATGGTCTACATAATATGTGAGCAAGAGATGGGTGAACGGACGTGATTGTGCAAGGGACAAAAAAGTGCCAACAAGAAGTTAGTCGATGTGAAAATACTCCAATCATAATAAGCCAAGCTCTGGGAGCTCAGTTAGGATAAATGCATATACATAAAGTTTGTATCAGCATTACAGGAGCGTGTGTATGAGCTACACTGTGCACTGTGAAGAACAACTAATAAGGTATACGTGTATAACTCTGAAGAGGAAGTACAAAAAACACAGATCATTTATTTATTCTTGAAAAGGGCGTTGGTAACTTGGTTGGTTTCTTCTCAGCGAATGGGGGGGGGGGGTCTTAAAAAAAACACTCAACACAGGGTGGGTAGGTGGTAGGTGGGTGGTCCCGCCGCGAAAGAAAAAAAGTCACATTTTTCCTCTCATCAAATTTATACATTTTCTTTTGTTTTAATCGATCTAGATAACTCTTAGGTGATTTAATGGTGTGTAGGGTAGCAAATACATTTATCATATGAGTCGTCCGTTTTGTTCACTTTAAAACATTTGATATTTTCCTTTCATATTAATCAGTGATAAATAAAGCCTTCCATCAGTTTCATTGGTCAATTTCAAAGCTAGACAAATTGATTGGCTGAACAAAATACAACTGGGCCACATTTTCATAATTTGCATAATTAGAGTTGGGAGCTTTCATTGGTCAATTTCAAAACTGGACAATTGGCTAAACAAAATACAACTGGGTCACATTTGCATAATTTGAGTGGGGAAAATTTACGTTATCTGTCCTTTTTAGGGTGGGTTATATTGTATTAATCTTTTACCTACAAGAAAACCTCATTCATTTTTTTTATATTCTCACTTTTTGCTTCCAAAACATAGGTTATGACCCCTATGAGGTCGTTCCAATGAGGGGTCATAGCCTATGTTTTGGAAGCAAAAAATGAAAATCTTTAGTTTCACGAGGATGTTTTTTCCAAGTGTCGTCTGCAACTCAAGTTAGGTGATGGGTTAAAAAGTCATACTAAGTGGCTACTTTGTGCGTGTCTGTGTCATATGATAAATAGAATATGAAATGAGTGTTTTTCTCATATAATATTTATGAAACTCGTCCGAATTTTGCGTTTGGGCTCGCCAGAGGCTTGCCAAAACGGAAAATTCTTAGACTCGTTTCATAAATATTATATGAGAAAAACACTCATTCCATATCCTCTACATGTGGCATAGTAACATGGCTGATAACCAGATGTTGTAACTCATATTTGGTGAGATGTTGACTATCAAACAGTTAGTGGTCAATATCGCTCACCCACCCATAACCTGTTTTCAACAGGTTTAAACCAGTGTTGCGAAAAGAAAAATCAAATGTTTAATCGAACAAATCATTTAAGTATTCAAATGGAGCAAAGGTCTGACAGAAAAAAAAACAAAACTAAAAAACAGTACAAAGTTAAACTAAACATAAAATCAAGTGATATTCATCAAGGTGTATTGCAAAACGAATGGGTGCAGCTGGGTTGTGTGTAGTAAGATAGTAAGTTGAGAAACATCAGGAAGAAAAATGAAAATTAGAATAGAAGGGGGCGCGGTGGCTCAGTAGGTAGAGGTTCGGGCTGCAAGCCGAGAGGTCCTCGGTGACGCTGTGCACTAAAGCGTAGTGCACGTCGATGGTGCACCTGTCTTCAACCAAATCTAACCCTGCTTGTGTGGAGTTGGTATGTTGGGAAGCTGACAGTTGCTCGCCGTTGCTCGGTGGTTCTATCCGGGTACTCCGGCTTCCTCCACCCGTGAAACTGTCGTGGTCATGATTAGCCTTTGTGCAGAAATATGTGACCATAAAACACCAATAAATAAATAAATAAATTAGAATAGCAAAGTCCAACTGAGGCTGACTGCGGAAGTAATAAGATGAAGAGATGCATGAAGTAAATGAGTTAAACAAAAGAATTCACAACATATTTTATACAAAAATATTTTTCTCTACAGATATGAGAACTACATGTACAAATGGGCCCATCCATATTAGGCCCAGCTTGGTTCATACATGTATAATCGCATCCCCACCTGCCCTATTAATCCCGTCTATTTTAGTGTGTCCTGGACTCTTCGAGTTTGAAGTGAAAAACCCAGTAGTCACGCTCATGGCAGCCCATTTCTTCAAGAAGTGCTTTAGATTATCTCTCGATCACGGCCAAGTGCAGTGATGCCTTGTGTGACAGCAAATTAAAACTTGCGCCGAACTACATTAGAGTTTACCCCGACCGGCCGACCAGATTGTGTAAGTAAAAAGGACCCAGTCTACTACACTATACAGGTACTGGCATCGGTAACTGCTTGGTGTTTCACTACAAATTTAAGCAGTCCATCGGCTGTCTACAGAGCAGTGCTCTACCGGTAATCCATGATTCACGATAAATTTGATATTTGGTTAGGGTTTAACTCTTAACCCGCTCAGTATTTTCAATGAATTTTACATCAAATCTAGTCATGGCTGCTGGAAAGCAGTCATAATAATAATAATAATATACACATTTATATAGCGCCAAAATTATAGTTCAGAAGATATAGAACCATATTCTAAGGCGCTGTACATGTTACTGAGCTCGTGCAAATATACAAACGGAATATATACAGTATCTTACAGTCCAGAACATCACTTATAGGCTTTTCGAAACAGGTATGTTTTGAGATCTTTCTTGAAAAGGTTGACATTTGACAGTCTTTTTAGGTGTTTTTGGTAAATTATTCCACAAGTGAGGACCAGCAAATGAGAATGACTTATCTCCAAATGTCTTACACCTATGTTTTGGAACATATAGTAGCATTTTACCATCGGACCTCAGGTTGTTTTTGAGACACATTCTTGGTATTAAGGAGTTCTTCTAAGTAGGTTGGTGACATGGTGTTTGGTGTCTTAAAAATTAACAAAAAAAGTTTTGATAATTATTCTGTACTTGACTGGCAGCCAGTGCATATCCCTCAAAACAGGAGTGATGTGCTGAGACCGTGATACCCTACATACCACTCGGGCTGATGCATTTAGAACCATCTGCCGGCGAGAGTTCTGATATTGTGGAAGGTTGAACAGCAAGGCATTACATTAATCCAAATGTGAAGTTACAAAGGCATGAACTAGGGTTTTTTGTTGAGTCTTTTGTGAGGAACTGTCTTATCTGTTTAACTTTGTGGAGACCTCTGAAAGCCCCATGACTAGATTTGATGAACAAATCATCTATGTTTAACTCAAGAAATCATTGGTGAAAAAAACACATTCAATTTTTAAGGACAAAATTTGATTTAGTGTGCCAAAATTATACTTATTTCAGTTGCAAGAGAAATCCGGACCTGGTCACGAATATCCTCCAGCATCATGCAAGGCGTTAAGTCAGAGTATATGATCAAGTTTGTCAATTCTTCCACAAAATCATTGAGCTGCCTAGCGCTGGTGGGTTAGAAAAATAGCTTCAATACAGTGTACACGCATGCCTTATAGGCTATTGCCTTTTCTACCCCATCAACCCATCTCAACTCACCTCCAAGATCCCACCGAATCTTAGTTCGATTGTAATGGTCACTCAAATTGTTTTAAGGATGACTTAATAACGCTTGATTTTGTTGTATATCGCATGAGTGGCCAAAAAACACATTGACAACACTGTGTCAGGGAGCTACATCCTACAATCTGCTCAGCTAGAGGAATTTTTTAAGACCCCCCCCCCCCCCCCCCCCTGTTCCAAGTAGAAATAAATTAAAGATGTGAGAGGTGTTATTCAAAATTATTTCCAAAATGATTCACTCGAGTTTTTGTTCATTTGTATTGAAACTTTTAATATCATGTTAATAAAATAAACAAATACTGTGCTCGTCGTAAACGACGTCTAACAGGAGTGTGCATCCTCACAGTACCCCTCAAACTCGACAGGACTGTGCCTGAGCCACGGTACAGATAAAACTACTACGAGCAATTGTTGCGTAACGAAGGTAAACAAATAGTAGTAAAATTCGCATGTGAAACTGTTAACCCTTTACCTAACATGAAAAGCAGACGACACTTGCAAACAAAATTATTGAATAACTAATTGTTGTCATATTTTGCCTCAAAAACATAAGTTATGACCCCTCATTGGAACGATGAGGGGTCATAACCTATGTTTTAGAGACAAAAAATGGCGATTTTTGAGAATAGCGTTGGCCGGTTTGGCCGTTAAGCAAGGTAAAGGGTTAAAGAGTATAACTATCGTTAATAACGATAAGTATAAAGAGAGTAATCGCTTGCCTGGACTGGTTACGTAAAATAATTCATTCAAGGTGAGGGAATATATTGTAAAACACTCGTGGGCATTCGCGCACTCGTGTTTGTACAACGTCCCTCAGCTCTATGAATTATTTCACGTGACCGGTCCAGTCCTTAATTCTTGTTTATACCCGACTTTACTGCTAATTATTTATTTAGATTATTCTAAATTAATTGCTGCTAATTACTAAATTTTATAGATGAACAGTTACGAAACTGTTATGTATTAAACCCCTATTTGTATAATCACTATTTTATAAAACAAGATTTTATGACTATTTACAATTGATGTGAGACGTTACAATATGTTAAATGCCATGACAATCCAATGCAGACCTCCTATTAACGGGTGTGAAAATTAAGATTTTGCTCAGTCTTGGGTAGCAAACGGGGGTCATATAAAGGCCTATACTATGCACGACGAACGACAACCGTTGCATATTACGCCCGGTAGGCTGTTTCGAATTATACAGAACTACTGTTTTGATCCATGGACCAACCAATAACACCGGATAGAACCCCAATTTGAACTGATGTTGTACGTAAGTATGACCTAGACACAAACCAATTTTGGTGCTGATCGACAAATACAAACTCATGTTATCGTCCAAAAACCGAAATGTTGACAAAAATATGTTTTTTAAAGTCGAAAAGGTGCATAAGTCTGGAAAGAATATCCAAAATTATAATCACAGGTGCAAAGGTTCCTATGGTGGTCAATATGTATACCACGTTTCGAAAGAATCGGTCCAAAAACCTCTGAGAAACCCTCCGGACAAAATTTAGACGCATGCGGCAGATTATTTCAAGTCGAGAAGGGGCATAACTCTAGAAAAAATAATTGCAGGTACAAGGATTCCCATGATGGTGATCAGGAATACCAAGTTTCGAAAGAATTAGTCTCCGGACAAAATTCGACCAATGTGGTAAATTATTCTAAGACGAAAAGGGTAATAACTCTGGCACAAATAGTCCGACTGGAACTATAATTGAAGGTGCACAGGTGCACACGGGGGTGAACATGCACACTAGGTTTCGAAAAAAGTGGTCCATAAACCTCCAAGAAATCTCCGGAAAAATTTCAGACCGATGAGGCAATTATTCTAAGTCGCAGAAGGACATAACTCTGGGACAAATAGCCCCACTGAAACTATGATCGCACATGAATATGTCCCCATGGTGGTGAACATACACACAAAGTTTCGAAGGGAATGGCCTTCGAATAGCCGAGAAAATCTCCATACAAAACAAACAGACGGACGGACGGATGGCGGACGTACACCCCATTTACACGTTTTGGGACAGACCATGACATTTCAGTCGTGTTACAACGGATCCAGCCGGGCTATACAAAAATCCCGTGGATCATTCCCGGGTTACACGATTTACATAATAAGACCTTTTTTCAAACGGATGTATAAAAATCAGCCATTACTCGAATTAAGCCGTATGGTATATTCCAGGCGTGACTATTTATCGAGCGTATGAATAGTAGTAATAACATTTTGGTCGGTCGTTGATTTGTCGCGGTTCTGCCTTCGTTACCCCTTAGCTCCCAGCTGCCTCCCTATTTCCACCCTCCCCCCCCCCCCAACACTCTGAGACGAACTGCTTAATGATATCCCGTGTCCCATTTTTCCCAATCTCTCCGAGAAATATACTAACCCTCTCCTTTCTGTCACTAACTAAACACTAGTCCTTCATTCTCGCATTTCACTTCCCCAATATACTTGCAGTTAATATTACTCTGTTAGGCTGGTATTTTGGACATTCTAATAGAAAGTGTTCCAGTGTCTCCACTAAATTACACATTTGGCACTCCTCTCCCCTGTCTTTCCTAATTTCCCCCCGAAGGCCAAAGCTCCAGCGACCGCGACCTCAGCTTGAAATATACTGTATTGTGAATGCGCTTGCATGTGCTTTATCAGAAAAATTTTTCATGTTAAGTTAATACATTTATAAAACTTATACTTCTATTTTATCTAATTCAAAACTAATCTAAGATACAGTGGCCTTTCATACGGGATAGTTCCTTCCGCTCCTTCGGGAGGTTTTGTGTATGACCGGTATCTGAGGACATTTTGTTCGTGGAGCTTTTGATCGGGAGTTTTTGGCCAGATAGCTGTCCGACTTTAACCAATATGGTAGAACCGCCATTTCAAAACAAATTTCAGAATGTTTATAATGTCGGTCGTTTTTTAAATGTTTTATTTCTTAGGTCCAGGGGTGTAGCTACAGTACATGGAGAGTGTATTATCACTAAATCACCCGCAGAGTGGAGATTCCACCCAAGCTATAATTGCAAATTTGTTTCAAAGCATAACCAGCACAAGCAAAGTTTCAGCCAATGGACCTCCGGTTAAACCCGGAGGTCCATTGGCTGAAACATCGCTTGTGTTTTTTGTTGATATGTACAAAATTTGAAAGTTATAGCTTGGGTGATAACTCCACTCTGCGGGTGATCCACTCTCCATGTACTGTAAGAGGGGGTTGGGATGGTGAAGTGTGTGTAAATGAGTTTCTTGATCAAGCCAAATATCTGTGCTCTGCATGAATTAGGATACCTAGTGACTAAAGGAAACTGTAACTCCCTTCACTATAATTAATGTGACTAAATTTTTAATTATTAGGGAATTGAATTTTCAGTCTGGACATTATTGTTTGGATTGGAGTTTGAGAAATCGAATAACTGTCTGTCATGTGTTATGGAAAAAAGATATTAGGCTAAAAAAAAGTGTTTTGATTCTCAGGCAATCCCTCATTGAATTTGAAACCCCTCATTAGACATTTTTATTGCCTTTCAGTGTCTTTCAGTATTAGTACAAACTCGGGAACCTTTTTACATTTTTTGCTTGATGCATATTTATTTATTTGCGTCTCCAATGTTTGCCTTGTTACAATTTATAGGAGAGTGCATATAAAGGCACTTTCCCATAAATTGTAACGAGGAAAATCCCCAGAGATTAAATACTTTTTCTTTAAGATAATACGACGGGCATCGAAAGAATATGAAGCCTTTGAATTGCAGTTGGTTTTTAGAGGAATGTTTTATTTTTCAAATTAAAAATGTATTTATATGTATAAATATGAATTTTCTGTGTGTAAAAAGACAGCCGAAATCCTCTCCATATTTGCCCACTTTTTGCAAAAGAAAAATATAAATTAACAGTAAAACACTCTCTCCTTCATTGATTTAAAAACAAATTGCCTGAGATTCAATTAATTTATTTTGTCTGGCCTTACCTTTGAGAATTAATTTTGTGAATGAGTCCGAACACGGTAATTTAACCCATCAGCCAAACATATAATACCACTCGGGTTACATTTAACCCATCTTTTACTTGGACTGGATCGTCCATTTACTCACACCTTTCCCTAAGAATTTACGATGCTTACTTATACTGTACCCACTTAGAATTTAGAATACGAAAACCTTTTTCACAGGCAGGATCGATGAAAAGAAAATCACACTCTGTATTAAGCAGGTAAGTGCTCAGAATGCATCGTTTCTTTGTCTCTCCGCGAAAAATGGAATATTTGAAGTTTTGACGAAAAGGTGAGTCTGTTTCGCAATTTGGGATTCCCTGCTGTGTGGGCGAAAATTGTGCTATAATGTTTCTTTAAAATTCTACTGCGAATGGTCAGTTCTGCACTAAATAAGCTTAAATACACAGCTCGCGTCGCCTCTATTCAATATCCGCTTCCCACGCTTTGGGGCAGACCATGACATTTCAGTCGTGTTACAACGGATCCAGCCGGGCTATACAAAAATCCCGTGGATCATTCCCGGGTTACACGATTTGTCACGGATCTAGGTTCATGGGTCTGGAATACTGAAGATGGTGTCTTCCCACTAGACCAACTCCCACTAGACCAATTCCCTTTAGACCAATTCCCAAAAGACCAACCCCCTCTAGACCAATTCCCTCTAGACCAACTGTTAAATTATGTATTAGAATAGATTGCATGATATACAGTACATGGAGAGTGTATAATCACTAAATGACCCGCAGAGTGGAAATTCCACCCAAGCAATAACTGCAAATTTGTTTCAAAGCATAACCAGCACAAGTAAAGTTTCAGCCAATGGACCTCCGGGTTAAACCCGGAGGTCCATTGGCTGAAACATTGCTTGTGTTTTTTGTTGATATGTACAAAATTTGAAAGTTATAGCTTGGGTGATAACTCCACTCTGTGGGTGATTTAGTTACAATCCATTCTCCACGTACTGTATATACCTTGATTCATCTATTTTCCTATTCTAATACATAATGGGGGGGGGGGGGGGTGGCGTCGCGGTAACCGGTTCTCGTCAAATCAACGAAGTTAAGCAACGTCGAGCGCGGTTAGCAGTTGGATGGGTGACCATTTCAGCGACTGATTCGTGCTCCCGCGTTGTGTCCTTGGGCAAGGCACATAACCCCGAATACCGACATGGGGGCACGATGACGCTGTGTACTAAGGCGTACTGCACGTCGATGGTGTGCATGTCTTCAACCAATCTAACCCTACTTGTGCCGCAGTTCCGAGTTACGATGTTGGAGAGCTGACAGCTGCTCGTCGTTGCTCGGTGGTTCTCTCCGGGTACTCCGGCTTCCGCCACCCGTAAAACTGTCACCGACATGATATGACCCTGGCTGTTAATGTGTCGTTAAATCCTAATAAAAAAATACATAATGGGGACTAGCTACTGAAGACCAACTATTAAAGTGTGTATTAAAACAGAAAAAAATGATTTATTTCAACATGTTTTATTCATTATATCATAAACTGAAATAAAAACAAAAATATACAGAGCACAAGTAAGATGACATGTACAAGCAGAAATCACAAAATATGGAAAACAGAAATCAAAGTTCAGAAATGTGATATGAAGCACTGGCATAACAAAGCTCTGATATGGCAAAACAATATGCAGACAAATAGACAACATTGTTTGGGGAAGAGGGTCACCTTGTTCATTGTCTTATTGAATAGTAATTTGGCCAGTGAAAATTACTTCATTGACAGGGATATTTAATGAATGGTGATTTGACACTTTCCTATAATCTAGAGATCACAAAGCTTAACTTGGATAATGAAAAATTACTCGATTGACAGAAATATTAATAGGGAACTTGGTTTACATGATTTTCTTGGAGAGAGTCCCAGAACCCCCGCTTACATTTCAGCCTCCTCAGTTGTCAAGTTGTTCCACCTTGTACGATCCCTCATTGTAACGAGTATGACCAACTCATTCCAATGAGTGTTCATAAGCTGTGTTTCAGAGGCAAACTTGGTGACTTGAATAAAGTTATAGAATGTGAAGGGTGATTCTTGAAATGGGATAGGGTCGTTACGGTAGATAAAGGGTTAACTCTTAGGGGATTGGAGGCTTTTTATACATTGTTGCTTTGCTTTGTCACTTTGTCGTTGTTTCTTGGTAAATCTTGGCTGCCTATCTAGGCAGCCAAGATTTACTGAGAAACAACTGCTATGGCACTTGGAATATACCTTGCAAGCTTACCCCCACACGGCATGTTGGGGCTCCTGTTTTGAAGTAGAAAAATGTGATTAAAGCCGGAATGAGGTCCTTATGGGTTAAGACAACTTAGTCCTAAAGGAATTGGGGTTCGCTGAAACTTGGTATAGGTGTGACCCTAAAGTTCAGTATTACAATTATACATCATATGAAAGAACATATCTGCATATGTTGTAACGAGTTTCTGGAATTAGCTAAAAGCGAGATCTACAAAGTTATCGGATTTTGATAAATTGTTTGCTCGAAAGCTTCTCGTCAATAATGTAGAAGCCGTAATGATATTTGAAATATCACCGAGTGGTAATGTCACGTATCAAAACACGGACGCATGGGAAGTGACAATGTTTCTGAAACGTTTCAAGTCTGTCCGAGTTGTGACAAGAATAAGCCATTAGGCTATTAGCGTTTCATATTCTTTGTTATGAGAATACTCGGTAAATGAACGTATTCTAGTTTGATATGAATAATTTATTTAGCCTTCTGAGCTATGCCATTATGAAATAACAAATGTGCAAACAAAATGCAAATATTGTTAATGTGTTAATGCAAGTCTGATAGGAAACATAATATCTTTCTGTTTTCATACAGAAAACATATTTCGATCACGAGTGCATACTTGGAGAGTGTGGCCATATAAGACCTTAGCAGGGAGGGCGTGACGATGACAGGCCTGGAAATAACCCGTTTCGGTTACGTCTGGGTTACGTCTACTGTAAAATACGCGAACGAATTACAGTTGACGACAAAGTAACCAAACACAACTTTTATGAAATTATGAATCTCGCATGTTTTACCAGAAATGCTTGACAATCGTTCAGAACGTCGCCTGGGTGCTAGAATGTCCTATGTCCCATAGGGGACATAGGACATTCTAGCACTCAGGCGACGACTGAAGTCTCTCAACTCCAAGGTTGAGTATTGCATCAACTTATGAATAGAATAGCTTCTAAAATAATTTGGGTTTTTTTGGTTTAAAGCGTTGCTGATCAACTTAATCGATAAAAAATGAAAACAACCTTTAGGAAAGTCTAAATTGCATTCGTTATATTTTCTAATGGGGTGTTTCTCGCGTGTAGTAAATGCAACATGTCTTCAAGCTGGCCGAGGTTTGTTTCTTTTCTTATTATTTATTATCGTTCTCATATTGTCTAACTTGCAGTTTCAATATTCTTACACATCGTCTTCCGGGTGCGCGGACAAAACCTCATGGGACAATAACCCATGCGGACAAAAACCCATGGGACAATAACCCATGCGGACAAAAACCCATACTAGGCGAACAATAACCCTGAATTGAAATTGTATAAAGAGGCGGACTTTAACCCATACTGGACTGACAATAACCCCTGAATTGTAATTTTACCCCATGAATTTAAATTTTAATAAAATTTATTCTTTTAATTTAAATTTTTTAAATATTTTCCCAAAAATTTCAACAAAACCACATCATGTGACGACGAGCCCGTTCCAATGACGTGGTTTTGGTGACATTTTTTGGAAAATTTTGAATGTTTCAACAGCTTACTTTGTGAATTACGCGGGCGGACACTTCTTCGGGAAAATTAACAAAATTAACAACACTTTTCATGTTAATCTTTTTTTATTTTACTTTCAGTTTCAAGAGAAAACACATCGTCATATAAATAAAAACAATAACAAAAGAGCATTTCGAAGTAGCACATATAACATTTAAATTCAGACATTGACAGAATTTATATATACATGTATTCAAATATATATTACGAGTGCTCATTTCAATATATTTCAAGGCTTTTCTTATAACGCTACGTTTTTTTTTTCTTCTCTTTTTGCACCAATAAACCTGAAATATATTGGAATGACTACTCGTAATGTTTATGTACGTGTTTTAAACTGCCACAGTCCCTTAGAAATTTAATTGTGTTTACATTTAATTGATTCAGATTCTCAACATGTGGTAGGAAAGGGGGGCCAGAGAAGCAGGTAGATAGGGGTGTAAAGTCCAAAGGCAGTGGGGAGTGCAGTACCAGAAACAGATTTGATGTGCTCGATTCGGAAGAGTCAGAGGAGGAGATGGAGGTAGTTGCAACAGATAGTAGCTTGGGGTCTAGGCCAGGAAAAAGGAGGAGGGATCCGGGAGAAGATCAGGGGAGTAGTCCAGGTAGTTCAGGGCCTGGAAAGAGACGGAGGGACAAGGATAGGAGTAATCCTAGGTCAAAGATACCGATACCGATATTGATATTGATTCCGAGTGGGGCTGTTGGAGAGGAAGATGACGCTGTAAACAATAGGAGCCTAGAGGAGATAAATAGGGCGAGGGCCAAAAGTAAGTTGGTGGTTGCGGGAAGTAGCATAGTTCGGGGATCGACAAGGTTGTCTGTGGTCCGGACAGTAAAAATAGAACAGTTCTGTGCTTTCCGGGGGCTAAAGTGGAGGACCTGAGGGATAGAGTGGACGGTATTGTAGCTGGGTCGGGGCCTGATCCGGTAGTGGTATTACATGTGGGGTCCAATAACATCAGGGAGAGGAAATCAGTTCGTTTGGTGGACACATACAAGGACCTAATTAGTAAGCTACTTAGCAGGAATGCTCGGATCATCGTTTCAGGGGTGCTCCCCGTTATGGGTGGTGGGAATGAGAGGAACTCGCGGATTATGGCACTAAACGAGGAGCTGGAAGAGCACTGCAAAGACTTGGGAATACATTTCATTGACCACTGGGATTCATTCTGGGGACAAGGAGAGTTGTATGGGCGAGACGGATTGCATTTAAGTAGAATGGGTACAGACCTGTTGGGCCAAAAAATTTTACAGGTGGTTGGGCCTTTTTTGGAGAAAAGGGGGGTAGGGGACCACAGCCGATAACCCAGAGGGGCACAAATGCTGGGAACATAGGAAGAACAACAAATATGCACAACACAGGGACATACCAGGGTTATAATAATGTGCCAGTGATGACAAAAAAACAAAGATTCATTAAGTTTGGGTACTGCAACATCCAGGGTCTGCACAAGAAAGTAAGCGAAATATCAACAATGATGGACGAAGGAGACTTCGATATAATTGGTCTAAGTGAGACGTGGATACGACGGGATGAGCGGGTTGATCAGATGAAGGGTTGCGTGTGGATAGGAGCTGGGCGAACTGAGGGTCAGAAACGGGGTGGGGGTGTTGGCATCTACGCTAAAGAGGAATTACAGCCCTCATTGATTACAGATCTCACAGAAGCAAGGACTCAGATTCCAGTATCCAACGAAATAGTCTGGGCAAAAATCAAGTTAGGAAGCAGGAGTGTTGCCGTTGGTGTTGTATACTTAGCAGTGGAGGGAAGTAAGCCCGAGTGGAATGATTCAATATATACAACTCTTAGATCGAATATCACAGAGCTTGAAAGCAGAGGGTTCAGTATTGTCCTAATGGGGGGCTTCAATGGGCACATCGGGGATAGGGAGGAGGGCATACAGGGAGGTGATAGGAAAATTAACACGAATGGGAGGAAGATGTTGGACCTATCAAAAGAGCTTGGTTTAAAGATCCTGAACAGGGATGCGAAATGTAAGGGTAAATGGACCTGGGAGAGGAACGATAAGAAAACAATAATTGATTATATACTCACTGACATTAGCGTATGGAGGGAGGTTATAGACGTAGAAATAGATGACGAGGGACAAAATGACTTGGGTAGTGATCACAACCTGATAACAGTTAAGATTATGGGCAAAAAGACGAATAGAGACAGAAATACCTTCAAGGAAGTTTGGGGACTAAAACAAGGAGCCGACTGGAAGCAGTTTCGGGAAAAACTAAAACCAAGTCTTGAATGTATACCTAGGGATGCAAATGTCCAGAGTATTTCAGACGGCATAGTAAATAGCCTAACAGAGGCAGGGAAGGATTGTGTAGGAAGGGTGAGGGTCCCAACGAGAGAGCTTGGATACAGGGTTAACGAGGGACTGAAAAAGGCTATAAAAGAAAGGAAGGTAAAATGCGCTGCTTACAGAAGAAGTAGGAAGCTTAAAGGGATGGATAACAATGACTCGAGACTAATGAAAGGAGAATATGAACTGGCACGGAAAAAGGTGAATGAGATAAAGAATAATAATAGGAAGTAGCGCAATTGAAGTCTTGCCAGAACAATAAAGAAAACGGGGGGTTCGAGCTCAAACGTATTTTGGAACTGGGTAAATAAACGGGGGAAAAGTAGTGTGCAGAGTATCAAAGTGGATGGGGAAAGTACAGAAGATAAAGGCCGTATCGCTTCAGAGTTAGTCAAGCACTGGGAAAAGATAAACGATAGGCGATGGGGCAGTGGGTCCCCACCAAAAAGAAATACACTGGTGGAGGAGAACCTATCCAATCGTGTATGTAGCGAAATAACGGCAGAAGAAGTGCGGAACGTGGTCTCGAAATTAAAAAATGGTAAAGCGGGAGGGACTGATGAAATTCCGAACGAATTCCTCAAAAATGGAGGGGAGGCACTTATTGAAGTCCTGACAAACCTTTTCAACCTGGCTCTGCGAAAGCAAGAGGTCCCCAGAGAGTGGAGGGAAAGTAAGGTGTCGTTCATACACAAACAGGGAGATAAGGAAGTTCTAGATAACTATAGGGGGATATCAGTTAGTAGTAACATCGGAAAAGTATTCTGTAAGGTCATATACGGTAGACTAGAGGAAGTTATTGAAGAGAAAGGTTTTTTAGGAGAAATTCAAAATGGTTTCAGGAAAGGACGAAGAGTCACTGATCACCTATTTACACTCACCCAACTGATAGAATCAACAAAGGCTAAAAAGAAAAAGATGTTTCTGGCATTTCTAGATGTGAAAAAAGCGTACGACCGAGTGTGGAGGGAAGGTATGTGGCGAAAGCTCGAGGGCATCGGACTGGGGGTGACTTTGTGGGAATCATGAAAGCACTGTATACAGATGTGCAAAGCCAACTCAGTCTAGGGAGTATCACTACAAAACGAGTCCCTATGGATATAGGCCTCAAGCAGGGGTGTATCTTTTCACCGATTTTGTTTGCATTGTATGTTAAAGATTTAGGGGACGAACTAATTCAGAGTGCGGCGGGGGTAAATGTTGGAAACATAAAGATACCAGGCTTATTCTTTGCGACGACATGGTGTTAATGTCTAGAACTGAACAGGGGCGAGAGAAATTGCTGGAAATTGTTGGTAGATATGGGAACACTTGGCGGCTCGAACTAAATGAAAATAAAAGCAAGGTAATACCCGTTGGACGCAAGGTAGATATGACGAAGAGATGGAGAGTGGGGGAGTTCTCAATCCCCGAAGGGGAAAGCAAACAAATCACTGTAGGAGAAACGGGAGAGTATGAGTATCTAGGGGTAAGCATAAATATAACGGGAAGAGGGGTGTACAGAAATTACTCAGCCAAACTGATTCTGAAGGGGAAAAGAATTCTGAACCAACTAAAACTTTTAGGGAAAAATAGTTTCAACAAGGTCTTTGTGGGCAAAACACTGTGGGAGGGGGTGGGTTTACCAAGTACAACGTATGGCACGGACGTGATTCCATTAAACCAAACCGTTATTAAGAAGTTGGAAAGTACTCAGAATGATGCCGGCAGATGGATAACAGGGTCGAGTAATGCTGCAGCTTTGGAAGCAGTAAGGGGGGGGGGGGGAGCTTGGGTGGATGAAAATCAAGGACAGGATAGATTTGGGAAAACTGTGTTACTCTAACTACTTGAGAAACCTGCCTGACAACCGGTGGTACAAATTGATGCTCGATACCATTTGGAATTCTAATATAGAAACGGGGTGGTCAAAACATGTGGGGGAACTAATGGACAATTACTCTATAGAGGTCACAAACATAGAAGTAGGAATGAAAGAAGGCAAAGGTTTGTCAAAGAGAGAGTCATGGAAGATTGCAATCGAAACTGGCGAGCAGGGGTTAGCGTGAAAAGATCACTGCAGGGGTTACAATATAAAGAAAAGCCAGCTTTTGAGAAGTACCTAGATGGCACCTTTGGAGGGTCACTGCTGTTCAAACTGAGATCAAGATCACTGGAGCTTCGGGGAAAAATTGGGAGAGATGGGGAAAAGGGATGCCAAATGTGCCACTCTGGAGTAGTGGAGACCCTGGAACAGTTTCTCTTGGAATGCCCACAGTATATACCTCATAGAATAAAATTTACTGGAAGAATAATGCAGAAGTGGGGTGAAGAAACAAAGGATAGATGGCTGAAGGGGGACACGAGGGAGAGGGTAGGAATGCTTATTGAAGAAATTGAAAAAGAGGAAGTGAGGGACACTATCAAGCAGTTCATATCTGAATGCTGGGAGGAGAGGAGGGGAAGAGGGGGTGGGGTACAGGGGGAATGATGGCCTTCTCTTATGGGGACCGCGACAAATCAGCGGCTGGCCAAAGAGTTATTATTATGGGTGTCTAAACAATAAAGAAAGCCACATTATCAGTCTCCATATTTTTATTGTCACTCTCCCTCTTTTTTATCTGAACCATAAATAAACTTCACTCTTGGAACACAAAGGCTGATCCCTGCCTCTGGCGCATGTGACGGCCAGGATAGGGTGGTCCTGTTAACAAAAACTACCATTCAAATTTTATTTCCTTAACAATTCTGGACTCGGAAACATGGCTCGTGGCCCTCCACTGGAGTTAGCTTGTTGAGCCCGCTCCGGTGGGGGATCATGAGCTGTGTTTTTGAAACAGAAGATAAACAATGTAGAGTGGTTTCAAGACGACTTTTAGTTTAAACAATATTTTATTTCCGGTAAACAAAAACATACAAGTACAAAAATATATACAGGATACAAATAATTGACGGAAAGTGGATCTAGCAGCAAGCTTAAGTTCATGTAAGTTTTAAGTACATTTAGCTGATTCGATATAGCGAGGTTGATTAAATACCAGAGTAGAATATTTGAATTTAAATTCAAAAATTAAATATCTTGTCTCTAGTGAATACTGGTGGTTGTTGGGGTCTACGATGCACAGTATAAGAGGAGATAAGCTGCGGGTCACTCACATGAGAAGTTAGCTCTCAGTTATCCTCCGCTGACAATACCAAACCTGGACACCACCCCTCGTGAGTCACCTTGCGAGCTTTCCAGGAGATGGCGCCCAGGCCCGGAACCATGGACAGAGTGAAATGAGAATGAGGTGTCTCAATTACTAACCCACAACTCCCTCCTCTGGCACTGTACATTAGGTATTGGTCCAGTGCTATATGGACTCGACCGAGAATGAGTTTATTGTTATTAATGTACTGGTGTTTGCTAATTGCAACCACAACAAGGGCATTAAGTCAAGTTTAAACAGTCATATATACCAATATTACCCATTTTAGTGGACTTCCAACACAGGCATTAATGACCGGGTCCCATTTTTCCAACAAACTGAAATAGTTTATCGACGTAAACAAGCACTATTTCACTACGAGGAGGTTCCCACGAGGAGAATATATTTTTAGTAGCCATAAATTAGGGAAACGTTTAAGCCTAAGGAGCGTACCTTAGTGCTTAAAAGAAAATAATTTGGGTCCACACAATGGAATGAGATAAACTCACAGAATTTCGAAACGCGGGATACTCACTGTCAATCTCAAATGAACTAAAGAGTAGTGACATGGTATTTGGTTTGGAATCGAGTTTGGAACATTGGTGATCTTTAATAATTTAACAATGTCGTCGAACATATAGCACTGGTGCGGTACTATAGTTGCGGATAAGATAGACTGGTCAAACCAAGGGGGGCAGGTGGAATGTTCAGTAGAACTCCAGTGATCTATACATTGAGCCTCGTCGATTTGGGGGTACATCGCAAAGAGGGAAAAACCTCCCATTGAAGGGAGTACTGATTCTAGGTTAATCCGAATAACTAGAATCTACCCGATGATTCGATAAAGTCATGAACACAATTAGCAATTGCTTCATTAGTTTGAACATTTTTGGACGGATTTCCGTACAACAAAGTGTCGATGTCAGAACCACACTTCAGCCTCACAAGCGTTGCACGTCTTGCATCGGAATACAGCGGACAATCTAATAGAAAGTGTTCAGCAGTTTCACGAACTCCACAACCGCAAAAGGGTGAGCTTGTCAAATGATTGTTATACAGATCACAATTGAGATTGTTACACCCTAGACGACTTTTGTGCAACTGTTGTACTCTATCTGTGTTTGGTAAGGGGTTAATCTGGAGTACGGGACGGGGGCCCCCAGACGACGATGTGTGAGCTCGACTACTGACACTTGTGTAATTTATACAAGTACTGTTTCAACTAAAGAAATGAAGTCACTCACACCTGCTATTGACGTTGGTAACTATTTGTAATCTTGTTTTGGGTGGAAACGGCCTTGTATAAGCTTATAGCTTCCTGCCGAATCCGCATCAATATATGTAACAATTTTTATTATATATTCTTGAAATAAATATTGTTTATACTAATGGGGTGTTTGTTGATATACGTATCGTCGTTTCTCTTTGGCTGTTATCCATTCACGCCAAACTATTGGGCAACTATTACTGATAGTAAAATATAATTACAAATTTGGGCGAATTTGAAAAACAGCAGGGAGAAACACAGACGATCGATTATTGTATAACGAAATTTGGAAACTTTTCGAAGCGTAACTAATGACTCGAGGGGAAAGGAACTAGTCTAAACGCTGCGGGGGAAAAAATTTCGGCTTGTATATCACCAGTTAAATACGAAACATTTATGTCATAGCAACGATTCCGTTAAATATAAGTTAAATACAAAGGTTTGAAGTTTAAAGGATGTGTAATAAATAACAGACTGCGAAATCAAGACTGCAGCAAGAAAAATAAACGAAAGCACCATCTCAGATTCAATATTGTTCTACGTCTTTTTGAACAGACGTTGTTTTGGGAAGGAACGCGGACAGAGAATTACGGCCGGATCGCACCTGGGTTGCGATCCGGTCGTAACTCTGTGTCCACTCTGTGATCACAGTAGTTTATCATATGACTATGACATTTTTCCCCAAAATATCACTACTGTTTGACGATGTTTTCCAAACTGTTGTATCACACCGGGTGAGATTTTTCCGGATCAAAAGTCCATATCACACTCTTACGGAAATCAAAAATCCATATCATACTCCCACGGAAATATCCGAGAGTTTCCGTGAATAGTTTTCGTAACTAGGGAAGTCGTTGTTGTTTCGTCTGCTATTTTGTAACCGGCTTTTCACCGCATATTAATTAAAATGGCAAATTTGGGTGAATTTGACATCGAAACAATGTCATATGATAAACATATCATCATAACAGTGTGTTGATCCGTGTTGTCGCATCACGTCTCGTTGAGGTGGGCAGATTTTCGGCGGCTCGTGTGATCCGAAAATCTGCCCACCTCAACTCGACGTGAAACGACGACACGGATCAACACACTGTTATGATAATATCTATTTATCATGGAGTGAAGGGTTAGATTTAGAGTTCTAAAAAAATCTATAGTCTAGTCGGCTGTTGCACAAAAAGCTGCCTATCCATGTTGCAGTGGGATAACTTCATCATTTTGCCGATGTCAATGAGAACAAATCAATGAACAGCAGTATTCTCATCGGTTTTGAGATGTCGGTATCGATCGGTAGTTTTTTTTATATTTATTAATTGCTATTAAAATATTTCCCAAGCTCATATAATCATCTGATGCAGTGTAAATATTGCCAACAACTAATTACTACCTATTGGCCGCTGTTTGAAACTTCTGGCGACTGACAACAATTAATGTTTGTTGAAATTTCCGGATCAATAGTACACTAATTAGTGTTATTGCTTGCTCATTATCCGCGACCGACACTGTTTTTAAAATGGAGAAATGTTGTTGAACACTAAACTATAGGACACGGCAGAAAGTTAGAAAAATGGAACAAAGAATTGTAACCCCATGTGCACCAAACTACTAAACAGGGCTGAATGGAAGTGAGGGGCACAAACACCCACGACGCACTGAATCTAACCTGGTTCGGCCCGATGAAAATGAACATTGAAAATTGGATCAACATAAATGTTATTTCCTGAGTCTGATGACTTGAGAGAACCACTTGTTTTCTTTTGTTGCGGTCTGATCATGATTACTTTCTTCAATCATCTTCCAACCCGAAGGCTAGCCTTCGGGTTGGAAGATTATTGAAATAGTTGAAATGGAAAAATAGACAGAAGCATCTGAAGACGGAATACATTGGTAAAAAATACAAGCAAATATTTTTACATGAGCAGATTATTTATTTATTTATCTATTTATTTATTTATCTATTTATTGGGGTTTAACGACACATTCGACCGCCAGAATCACCTCCTGTCGGACATTTTTACGGGTGGGGGAAGCTGGAGTACCTGGAGAGAACTACCGAGCAGCGGCGAGTAACAGTTACTGTTAGACTCCCCAACGTACTAACTCCGTTCAAGCATAGTTTGTATTGGTTGAAGACAGGTGCGCCATTGTCGTGCAGTACGCATTAGTACACAGCGCCACCGTGCCCCCACGTGGGCAGTCGGGATTAAGTGCCTGGCCCAAGGACACAACGCAGTTACCCTTGACAGAGATCGAACAATGGGCCCTTTGGTTTGATGTCCAACGCCGTAACCACTAAGCCACCGCACTCCCTACATGTGCAGATTTATGTATTTATTTATAAGGGTTTAACGATACTTTCGACAGCCAAGGTCACCTCGTGTCGGACAGTTTTACGGATGGAGGAAGCCGGAGTACCCGGAGAGAACCCTCGATCAACTGTCAAGCTCCCCAACATACTAACACCACACAAGCAGGTAGGTTGATAAGAAATAGTATGGCTACAAAAAAGTATACATTCTGGTTTTATATATCTCAAAGCCGAATCCTTCATATGTGTGAATGTGTGAATGTTTCAGTTTTTTTAATAATGAACAGCCGCATATGTTGATTTACTTACCAACACATTTAACTATTTATTTATTTATTTATTTTATTGGTGTTTTAAGGTCATATACTTATGCACAATGGCTAATTATAACCATGACAGTTTTACGGGCAGAGGAAGCTGGAATCCCCAGAGAGAACCACCGAGCAACGGCGAGCAGATGCCATCTCCCCAACATCGTAACTCCGCACTTCAACACAGGCAAGGTTAGATTGGATGAAGACATGCGCACCATCGACGTGCAGTACGCCTTAGTACATTGCGTCATCGTGCTCCCATGTGGACAGTGGGGGTTAAGTGCCTTGCCCAAGGACACAGCGGGGGAGTCCGAATCGATAGCTCAGACGGTCACACATCCGAGGACTAACCGGGCTCGACCTTGCTTAACTTCGATGATTTAACGAGAACCGGCTATCGCAACGCCACAGCGCCCCCACATATTTAACTGGAGATCGCCAAGTCTACAGTGCGGCCACCGTGGACTGGACACTTTCCAGGTTCAGCTCGGTGCTTCATTAATTAAACTTTTGCCGATGATGGTTTTTATGACCTGGTAAACGCATGCATTGACATCACTGCCCACGTGTGGATGATGACCAGTCCATGGCGACTGTACTGTGAGCTTGATGCTGAATCCAATTCCCTAAAAGTTGTATGTTTTTTTTTTTTGTATTGCTTAATTTGTACATTCTACTTGAAAATGAATACATCCTCACTTAGCTTCAACGGCGATCTACAGAGTCTGGAATAAGGCTGTCACGGTCAATCGATTAATCGATTGTTGATCGGTCACAGCGAAATCGATTATTATTTTTCGTTGTCGAATAATCGGTAAATTATATCCCGTTTTAGATGTTTAATAATTAAAAGAACATTTGATAAAAAAACTATTGTTTCTAAAGGTATTGAGTTAAGAACATCGATGCTAAATCCCAAGAAGCCGTTGGAAGCATTTGTCTTCCAGGTACATTCATCAAAGCTTTGATGTTCTGAATCTTTGAACCGTCAGTGTAATAATCAAGACCGGTCGACAGTTGCGAAGATCGCAACTGCCGACCGGTCTTGATTATTACACTGACGGTTCAAAAGTTCAGAACATCAAAGCTTTGAATGTACCTAAAAGTTGATCGTCTTCGTTGTTTACTTGAGGTAGGTCAGCTGACTTGAACTTCATTTTTATCGACTTCAAAGAGAGGGAGAGGGATGGGGGTTATTTAGGTACGATTAATCGATTATTATCGATTATTTGCGACGATTAATCGATTCCTAAATTGAAAAATCGTGACAGCCCTAGTCTGGAATCCGCGACATGAAACACTTTTATTCTAATTGAAGGGATCTGGCTTCAAACAAAATCGAGTTTAGCTCTTACAGAATTTTGATTTTGAGTATTGTCACAGGAATTCACGCTGAAGTGATTCGCAACGTTTGGACAACATCAAATATGAATCCAGAGTGTAAAGTTTATTTGACTGGTAGAATTTAGTAATATGAGCACACATCAACAAAAGTGTGAACAATATCTTCTCTGGTGGAATGAGCGAATCTATTTGCGAAGAGATTACGTAGTAATTTAATCCAACTGCTCTGTAAAGCTGTAGGAATGAATTACTCCTGAACCTCACTGCTCATTTAATGTCCACTGTGTCGTCTGCTCGTCTAGTCACAAATGTTACATACAATAATATAAATGGTCACCTGCTTCAAAATATTATAATTAAACTTTTTTTTGGTTCATGCGTTTTCAGATAAAACGATTGGCTCACACGACTCTGTTTTTCTTTTCATAACTCAATGAACCGAAAAAAACACAATTAGGTCCGCCCCCAGCCACGCCCCTAAAATACCAGTCTCGGAGTTGCAACATGGTGTTAAATTAATAGAAGTTAGAACACTGGCACGTTCTAAATGTGAAAAATAAAAATAAATTTATATTACTAATTTATCACCATGAAATTATTTATAAAATATTTAAATGACCGTGGTGGGTCAATTTTTCTTTTTCTTCACAACTGCATTTATTTGACATTTCAATTTTTACGCACACTGGGTGATCGTCTGCGTTCATCGTTTCACCCAACTCGATTGTAAACAATGGCTGGTCACGACGAATACGGCAATTTTGACATTGCTAATTTGAATGAAATTTTGGGAAATCAAAATGATTTTATATTTGAGGAAGAATATTTGGCTTTATATCTAACTCCACTTTTACAAACTGTGTTTTTCAGTTCTCGGGAAACGGTCAAAACCAAAATACAATGTAATATTGATGGCCTACTTCCACCTACCACGGAACGTAACTTTTACGTGAAGTGAACAGTTGAATGAAATTTGAGGGAGGCGTGGCTTATGGCGTTTTCTTTGCATTACGTAATTCATTGGTCAATAAAAAATTTAATGACATAAGTGCATTTGACTTGGAAAGTGTGTCAACTGCTACCTGCATTTCAATAATATGCGCCCTCTTTTATGCCAGAAAAGTAATATGTCTACCAGTTTTAGTTTTTAAGTCTTTGTTCGCTGAAGTAGAGGACGACAAACACTATTTATTTATTTGGGTCGCGACCGTTTAATTATAAGGAATGATCGTTTCTTTTTGTCTATTTCTTGAGTTATGAACCCCAAAAAACAAAGTCCAAACTGTGTAAATGGGCGTAGCAGAGGTGACGACCCTTGACGAATAAAGACAAACCAAACACATTTATCCCCCTACCTCCAAGGACCAATTGTACAAGAAAAAATGCAAATATGGATTGAGGACATTTGTCCCACATTCTGTAATATCTTTCCCCTGTATTCCTACATGGTGATTGGGTTAACAGTCTTTTGGTCGCTCTTCGTGTAACACGTTTCATTATTCATCACACAAAGTTCAGATGCTCGAGACAGAATTGTTCAGCAAATGGGGACTTCATACATTGGGTGAAGTGACTCTCATGAACGGCGTGCTTTTGTGACAATTAATTTATTGCAATTTAACGAACTTTCGATAGCTAGGGTCACCTCGTGTCTGACAGTGTTACGGGTGGATGAAGCCAGATTATCTCTGAGATGGAACCAGTTCTGTTTAAACAGTATTTATTTCAAATCAAATAAATTTACCAAGATTAGCATTCAATTTTAACAGAATCTTACATGAACTGAAGTAGATTCAGCAGTAAACTTGGAGCTTATTCAACGCAGTCGCCAAACATTTTTGAAACAAAGGAGATATGAACAGCTGGTATATCGAACCAGTTTTGGTTCTGTATAGAACCAAAACTGGTTCGATATGCCAACTGTTCATATCTCCTTTACTTAATAATGATTTGAGACAACCTCGCATAAGCTCTAAACTTACGACTGAAACACCCCCAATCTATGTTTAATTCTGTTAATATTTGATGTTAATCTATAAATTTACTTGATTTGAAATAAATACTGTTTAAACCGAACTGGTTCCATCTCAGGGACACGATTAGAACCAGTTTTGGTTCAATAGAGAACCTATATTGTTTGCAGTGTGTCTGTTAAACAATTCAACGTCTGGAGGGTCTGAGATACAGTAAAAATCAGGGATTGGTGGATTGGCCAAAAGTATCTAAACAAATCAACTTGAAAACAGTAATTACAAAAATCACATTTGTCAAATATGAAAATATTTTGAGCAGTGGATTGAGTGAAATGTTTTTTTTTTATGTTTTCCCTTCTACCCAAGGTGTAAAATCTCCGGACCCACATTGCACCCCTAATCATGAGAACAGGGGATTGATTTGAACAAGCTTTGAGAACATTCTTACACAGATGTTAAATTCAAACAGGGAATATGTGGGCTCGTGGTTTGTGAGAAGATGTTTTTCCATCACCCACTGAGCATGAGCGTGTGGATAGGGCCTGCATATAGTACAGAAACGGCTGGGTCCTTCTAGTTTCGACATATATCAGCTTGCGGTGAGTACCCGCACGTATTTACAGACAAGGCTGTGGCCTTCCAATTTCGACAAATATCAACTTGTAGGGGGTGCCTACATGTTGATTACAGAAACAGTTGTATTTGCTTCAGAAGCATTAGAGTATCCGCACATGTTGTAGGTTATCAATAGGTTTTTTTCACAAATGAAAGGCACATTTGTACGCCAGAAAATAAAATGAGAGGTTGATGGAACGTATCTTGATTTTATTTGCTTTTTTCACAATATCTTTTATCTAATTTTGGTTTTGAAAACCCACACAGCACGGTATAACTATTAATACTCCCCCACCCGTAGGGGTGCTACTTGTGAAAACGTTGACAAAAATGACAATCTTCACATGGTGGCACGCACAGTTCACTTCAACACGATAGTATTTCCAAGCTGCTGCAATAAAGACTCGTGTCTTCTGACAGGTTGTCAGCACAGCATAGATTTGTGTGCGCATATCATTGTTGTAATATCCTTGTCAGACTGAAAGCTTCCTATAATCTACCTTTCCTATGAACAAGTCTACCTTTGATTCCTGTTAATCAGATACAACTTCAGGGAGTTCTCTAAATCAGGAGCCCTTTTCCAATAAATAATGTCGAAAGGCACTAGAGGAATAAACTACGAAGACACTTTCATTTTTGGTAGTGCCATATTTCCTCTGATGCAGACATGCGCGGAAAACAACTTATTAACCTCTTCCATGCTGATGGTGGATATTCCTGGCCAGAACATGATTTCTGCCGCCACTGGAATAAGTATAATGTGGGAGCTTTTACTATAATTTTTAATTGAATTTTTCATTAAAATCTAGTCATGGCTGCTTAACAGCAGCCATGACTAGATTTGATGAAAAATATCTTGTAAATACGCAGCGGGTTAAGAGTTGATCATTTGGAGCTTAATATAAAATCATTGAGAGTCGTACCATTTTAGGGAGGAAGCAGATGAGAACCACTGAGCAACCGAGAGTAACTGTCAGACTCTCTAATTACGGTCGAGAGGTTGTATCAGAAAACTATTCTACATGCTTATAAACATACACGCATCGAGAGTTGAAATTGAGTAAGATGGAATCATGTAGAGCAGTGTAATCACAAAAGTGGTATCTTTTGCGATCGGATCGATATTCTCTTACCCAACTGGGTCGAGATTCGTAAATAAAATAAGACCACATTAAGAAAAACAAACGGAAGTAGTTTTTTCAAATTCACTGTAGTACTCGTATTTGCTTATCGACTGGTGAGATTCGTCAGTGTTATGGAGAGGAAAGCTTATAAAGAATTTTGATCTCATTGCGACCTAGTTGTGATCAGGTCCATTTTCTCTGTCTGATTTTGGGATCACAGTTCCTGTTGGGCAATAACTGGCTGTATCATATGACTCGTCCGTTTTGTTCACTTTAAAACATTTGATATTTTGTTTTCATATTAATCAGTGATAAATAAAGCTTACCGTCAAATCCATTGGTCAATTTCAAAACTAGACAATTTGATTGGCTGAACAAAATACAACTGGGTCATATTTTCATAATTTGCATAATTAGAGTTGGGAGCT
This sequence comes from Pictodentalium vernedei, assembly GCA_031216915.1. NCBI lineage: Eukaryota > Metazoa > Mollusca > Scaphopoda > Dentaliida > Dentaliidae > Pictodentalium > Pictodentalium vernedei. The sequence goes on from CM062288.1 coordinate 42,187,274, forward strand.
TTCATTGGCCAATTTCAAAACTGGACAATTTGACTGGCTAAACAAAATACAACTGAGTCACATTTGCATAATTTCAGTAGGGAGAATTTACGTTATCTGTCCTATTTAGGGTGGGTTATATTGTATTAATCTTTTACCTACAACGAGCTCGTTCCAATGAGGGGTCATAACCTATGTTTTGGAAGCAAAAAATGAAAATTTTTAGTTATACGAGGATGTTTTTTTTTCCAAGTGCCGTCTGCAACTCTAGTTAGATGATGGGTTAAAAAGTCATACTAAGTGACTAATTTGTGGGTGTGTGTGTCCTATGATAAATAGAATATGAAATGAGTGTTTTTCTCATATAATATTTATGAAACTTGTCCGCATTTTCCGTTTGGGCTCGCCAGAGGCTCGCCAAAAACGGAAAATTCTTAGACTCGTTTCATAAGTATTAAATGAGAAAAACACTCATTCCATATCTTCTATATATAAATGAAGCGTTCCTGTACTTGCATTTACTTTTCGACTATATCAGTGTCTTGGAGAGGAAAGCGAATAGAGAATTTCTATCTCGTCGCGACCTAGTCGTGATCAGATCGAAGTTTTTGGTCCACTTTGTGATCACATTTTCCGTTGGGCAATAACCGGCTGTGGGAATGACGCGGGACTGTGCTTGCTTTTACTTTTCAATCGGTGAGATTCGTCAGTGTTACGGTGAGGAAAGCGAATAGGGAATTTCGATCTCATCGCGACCTAGTCGTGATCAAGGCGAAGTTCTCTGTCCGATTTTGTGATCACAGTTCCTGTTGGACAATAACAGGCTGTAGGAATGAAACGAAACTGTGCCCGCATTTACTTTTCGACTGTGCCAGTTTTACGGAGAGGGAGTGCATAAAGAATTTCGTTCTCATCGCGGCCTAGATGTGATCAGGTCGAAGTTCTCTGTCCGATTTTGTGACCACAGTTCCTGTTGGACAATGACGGCTGTAGGAATGGAGCGTAACTGTGCTCGCATTTACTTTTCGACTGTGCCAGTTTTACGGAGAGGGAATGCATAGAGAATTTCGTTCTCATCGCGGCCTAGATGTGATCAGGTCGAAGTTCTCTGTCAACTTTTGTGACCACTGTTCCTGTTGGACAATAACCAGCTGTAGGAATGAAACGTAATGATCGATTATTTGGTAACTTATTCACACCAGGAAAATGTTGGATACACAATAAAGTCATATAGCTGGATTTTGAGACAGTGGCGTAACCAGGGGCTACCCAGCGGGGGGAGGGGGTGCACCGCAAAATGTTCGATGCCACCCCCCCCCCCTCCCCAACACACTGACCAAACACAACTTAAACATAACATATAGAACATTAAAATGGTATCCAATGGGAACGCGGTGGCTCAGTGGTTACGGCATTTGAACTTCAAACCGAAAGGTCCACGATTCGATCCCCTCTGGGGGTAACTGCGTTGTGTCATTGGGATAGGCAATTTATCCGGGATGTCCACGTAGGGGCACGGTGATGTTGTGTACTGAGACATAATGCACGTCGATTTTGCGCTTGTCGTCAACCAATGCTAACCCTGCTTGTGCGGGGATAGTACGTTGGGGATTCTGACAGTTGCTCGTCTTTGCTCGGTGGTTCTCTAAGGGTAGTCCGGCTTCCTCCACCCGTAAAACTGTCCGACATGAGGTGACCCGGGTTGTCAAAGTGTCGTTAAACCCCAATAAATAGATAATGTTCTCCAATATAATAGCTACACATGCTCTAAATGCGTCAGATTCGCTCTTTTCTTGTGGGTGGGGCATCTAGTCCTAACTAGGAACCTCCGGCGGTTACCCCTTCCCCACTGCCCCTTCAGAGAAGTGGGGAAGTGGTTAACAACCGGAAGGTCCCTGTTAAGACCCGAGGAAGCCCCCGAAACTCCCATAACGGCCTTCCAAATATCACGTTTTCCTTCCCCCACCCTCTCACAAACTGCCTAGGAACCCCATTATTGAACCCTTGATACGCCCCTGTTTTGAGATAGCACCTGACAACAAAGTCCCTGGGTTATGATGCTATTGACTTTCACAGTGTCTGTGCATGTAATGTAGCTGGAGTAAGTACTTGACCCTTTGAACACGTGAGGCCGTTTTTCCGGCCCAGGAACCTGATATGTCATACTTTCATAATGTTGGTTGGCTGCTAAGTGAATGAGTGGGTTAGACCAATTAATATTTTCAACGTGCAGCCCCATGGGGCTGCACGTTGAAAATATTAATTGCCTTTCCTCCCAAATAAAGAATATGGACTATTCCAATTGCTGCCATTGAACTGACATGGAAGATGCCACCAGGGTTCTAAGATTTAAGTAAAGTGATTACAATAGAGTGAATGCTGACTTGACCACTTGTCCAGCGTTGATGTAAAATAACGATTACAGTTTAAGTAGTATTATTAGTTACCCCGTGTCTGATCACGTGGTACGGGTTTTTACCTACCCGAAGCCAGCCGAATCCCATGAGGCCGAAGGCTTCATGGGATACGGCTGGCTTCGGGTAGGTAAAAACCCGTACCACGTAATCAGACACGGGGTAACGAATTTATATATTGACTTTCCGTTTTAGAAGTACAATCTATTTCATGTGTGAACACAAACAGCATGAGATCTTTTATCTTCCGTTGTTGAGCCACACAGGTTTCTGTGGAATTTTTGTGCAAAAGAGTTTTTGTGAAAATATGCCGATAGTAGTATGTCATGTACCTTTCGCCCCTATTCTGGATGACCTCGGTGGATGACCTCGGAAGTGACGTCATGTCACGTGACGTAGTGGCGCCATGTTGTGTTGTCATGGTAACCCGTGTGAGCGGCCATGTTGTGACGTCATCTCCATAGTGATACGTGTTGTTAGTGCGCATGCGCAGCGCGTGTTGTTAGGGTGATACGTGTTTCCGTCGTCCATTTTGTATACTAGAGGCCGCCATCTTGGTTTCTATGGTAGCACGTGATTGCTATGTTACCAATGGCTTCTAACAAGACAGGGGTATGTTCGGAGGGTATGTTCGATTAAACAGGGGTACATCTGATTACCACAAACAACCCGACAATCCCTCCAAATCACCAAAATCCACCCGAAATCACCGAAATTGACTTTATTTGATACGGATTTCCCATGTTATTGGTTTTATTGACTTAGCACGTAGTGCCATAGTACTAAGGGGGTATAAGGGGTACGTTCGATTGAATAGGAGTAATGTTCTGGCTTTGAATTCGCCCAGATTCCCTTTTGGATCCCTATCCCATGACGTGTTATTTCCCAATAAGAATAGCACGTAGTGCTATAGGACAAATTTACCCAGAATTCTCTGCTTCTATCTATATATGTAATAGTTATCGTCTATCTGGCTTTGTTCGATTGTTCTAGAATAAACTCCAGTAGCGTAGAAGAGCCTATTATTTGGAACAGCTTTGCTTATTATTACTATATTTAGCTATTCTAGTCTATTCTTGTTAGTTCTGACCTTATTCCAAGTACTCTTGTTGTTTCATTTATCTAGATCATTTATATAACCAACCAATCAGATTGCTTGATTTCCCATAACCTGTATGCAGAGTTATCTCCCTTCTGTACAACAAAAGCCAATATCATTCCCAAAGCCAATATCATTCCCAAAGCCAATAAGCTATAGAGCAGTTACTGATAAGTCATTGCTCGAACGACTCGAGGCTCATCGAGCAAATGAGCCTTAGAGCAATTGCTCGATCGAGTGACTCGGCATATTGCTCGAATGACTCGAAGTCCGTCGAGCAAATGAGCTATCGAGTAATTGCTCGTTCGAGTGACTCCTCGAACGACTCTTCGACTCATTTCAGTATTTGAGGATACCTATGGCCCGGCATTGCATTATTTGAGGATACCTATCGAGGATACCTTTTAGAGGATACTTATCTGAGGATACTATTACCTATATCACAAGGCATACCTATCCCAAATATCCCTTATAAGCTAAAGAGAGTAATTGCTCCATGAGCAATTGCTCGATCGACTCGAAGCTGATCGAGCAAATGAGCCTAAGAGCAATTGCTCTATGAGCAATTGCTCGAACGACTCGAAGCTCATCGAGCATATGAGCTATCGAGTAATTGCTCGTTCGAGTGACTCCTCGAACGACTCTTAGACTCATTTCAGAAAAGGGGTGCCGAAGGCCATATGTTTTCCAAAAAGGGGTGCCGAAATTGGGGTGCCTTCTGGAGAATCCCTTTTTTGTCAAATGAGCTATCGAGTAATTGCTCGATCGAGTGACTCGACATGCTGCTCGAACGACTCGAATCCCATCGAGCAAATGATCTAACGACCAATTGCTCGTTCGAGTGACTCCTCGAACGACTCTTAGACTCATTTCAGAAAAAGGGATTCCATAGCCATAGCCGTTTTCGAAAAAGGGATTCTGTAAAATGGGATTCCTATTCGAGTCCGTAAAATTTGGATTCCGTGTTTTAACATCGACACTCCAGGGTATTCCCCTTCCCTATTGGAAAAATTCAGTTTAATGGGTTGTATTCTCGAGTTAAAATTCAGATCACCTTCGTTATATTTTCATTAAGTTTAAAATTTATTAAGTTAAACTTTGTTCAGTTCAAAGGTGTTAGCTCATTTGCCAAAAAAGGGATTCTCCAGAAGGCACCCCAATTTCGGCACCCCTTTTTTCTGAAATGAGTCTAAGAGTCGTTCGAGGAGTCACTCGAACGAGCAATTACTCGATAGCTCATTTGCTCGATGGAGCAATTGCTCATAGAGCAATTGCTCTTAGGCTCATTTGCTCGATGAGCTTCGAGTCGATCGAGCAATTGCTCATGGAGCAATTACTCTCTTGCTCTTTAGCTTATAAGGGATATTTGGGATAGGTATGCCTTGTGATATAGGTAATAGTATCCTCAGATAAGTATCCTATAAAAGGTATCCTCGATAGGTATCCTCAAATAATACAATGCCGGGCCATAGGTTAGAAGCCATTGGTAACATAGCAATCACGTGCTACCATAGAAACCAAGATGGCGGCCTCTAGTATACAAAATGGACGACGGAAACACGTATCACCCAAACAACACGCGCTGCGCATGCGCACTAACAACACGTATCACTATGGAGATGACGTCACAACATGGCCGCTCACGCGGGTTGCCATGACAACACAACATGGCGCCACTACGTCACGTGACATGACGTCACTTCCGAGGTCATCCAGAATAGGAGTGAAAGGTACATGACATACTACTGCCGATATGAGTAGTATAAAAAAATTATTGAATTTCTTTTTTTCTTTTTTTGTCTCAAAAATATAGCTTATGAACCCCACATTGGAGGGTACTCGACAAGCTCATTCCAATAAGGGGTCATGAGCTATATTTTGAAGATAAAAAATTAAAATATAATACATGTACACTGTAAAACTGGAATGACGCGTCTTCTTCGGGGTTTTGACAATTTGTAGATTTCGGAACGAGGCTTCCACTGGGTATGGGAAATTTGTCAGTGGCTGGGCGGACTAATCGTGGGTTTCAATGATTATGGTCTCATTCCACGTATCTATCAACCAATCAAATAAAAAAATTCACTTTAGTCAATAGATAAACGTATTTCTGTATTGTTTGTCGGAGTGGTTAATGTTATATTAGAAAAAAAACATATAATTATCCGTTTTACTTACATGTCGTGTAAACCGTCATCTCATTGAATATAAATTGTACTTCCAATAAAAATGGCCTGTACTCTCTCACCTATGTAGTCAGACTTCTGGCTTGTTAACTCTTTTCCCCAAAGCAAAGACAATATACGACCAGGTCTATTTACATTTTTATTTTAATTTGTGCCTTCAAAACAGGAAAATTGGCCCCTTATTGTAATGACCCGTTAAATGCATTGATGGATTGCATGTCATGTTACAGAGGAAAAAATGAAAATATTTAGGTTCCACTCTGCCGTTTCGCACTATTGAACTGGGATGAAATTCTAAACATTGGGCATATGTTGAAACTAAGGCCATGTAAAATAGAAATATATTTTTAGTATTAGATATATGATTGCATTAGGCTTTTTGTTGGTCAAGAGAATTTGCAGTTTTGGTCCCAAAGTTGGAGTCTGATACATAGGGGTAAATTACTAGATGAATTATGGGAAACAGTGGCTTCGAAAAATTTGCTATTTTTTAAAATGTAATTTTTACATGGGTTTGTTACCAGACATGTAACTAAAAAATGAAATGGAAACATACAAATTTTTGTTTGCATTTTAGAAACAGGGGATGCTATGCTCCAGGTGTAGGTAGGTGGGGGTGGTGGGAAAATTCTGGTTTTGAGGCTGCTGGTGACTGAAAATGACTGGTTTTGGCATTTTTTCATGCAATTTTGCAGGTTGAAGTCTTGCCTTTAACAATAAATTAGTCCACCCACATTCTGATTGTTTATTTCTACTTAGTCAGATAGTGTTATATGTTTTAGTGGATTTGGGAAATATAATACATGTTATGGGTTACATAACTAAGTTACAGAATATTTGCATTTGAAGAGAGTGTACGGCATGTCATCTTTGGAAATGCCTGGAAAACTGTGGAGCGGAACCTTAGTTATTCATAAATACCGTATCTTTTGCCAGTGTCTTCTCTCAGCAGTGGCAGGTAGGGGGTTAATCAGTTACCCAACGCCCACGATAATAAAATTTGTTATTTTATTTATTTTGTTTTTAAATTTTTTAAAAATTGAACAAAACTATATCATGTGACCCCTCATTTCTATGAGGGATCATATGATATGGTTTTGTTAAAAATTTTCGAAAAACCTTTTTTTCAACAGCTCAGTTTGAAAATTACGTGGCGGATTTGGGCGCATGCAGACAGATGCGGCGGATTCGTTAGGTAAGTTGTTAACCCTTTACCCAACGCAAACGATATCAAAATTTATTATTTTAAATATACTTTTTTAGAATGTTTCAAAACATTTCAACAAAACCATATCATGTGACCCCTCGTTGGGACGAGCTCGATGAGCTCGTCCCAACGAGGAGTCACATGATATGGTTTTGTTGAAATTTTTGAAAAAATAATATTTTTTCAACTGCTCAATTTGCATATTACGCGGGCGGATGCGGCCGATTCGTTGGGTAAAGGGTTAAAGTAGATTCTGATACATTATTAAATATAATGTTAGCACCTGCTCGCAGAATTTATTTAATATGTTATGTTTGCTTCTTATGTTATACGCCATGAAAGAGTCGTTCTGATGGGAGTGCAGTGGCTCACTGATCACGACGTTGAACTTCAAACCGAGAGGTCCATGGTTCGATTCCCGCCAGGGGTAACTGCGTTGTGTCCTTGGGCAAGGGATTCCCGCCAGGGGTAACTGCGTTGTGCTCTTGGGCAGCGACATCGTACCCACGTGGTGGCACGGTGTCGCTGTGTACTAAGGCGTAATACACGTCGATGGTGCACCTGTCTTCAACCAATTCTAACCCACCCTGCTTGTGTGGAGTTAGTACGGGGTTCTCTCCGGGTACTCCGGCTTCCTCCACCGTAAAATTGTCCGACATGAGGTGACCTTGGCTGCCGAAAGTGTCGTTAAACTCCAATAAATAAATAATAAACAAATAAATAAATAGTGATTCTGTTGCATCCCAGTTGAGAATAACAATAAAATACAAATGGCAGTAATTGATAATTGTCTATTTATAACATTGCAATCGATGGTGATAAGCATGTCTCTAATAACAATCATTAAAATATTCATTAACTGAGGCGCTAATTCTTTACTGAGGCTATATGTTTTACTACCCAATTATTTTCGAAATATTGTTCAAAACAAATAAACCTTTTCGCGTATTATTGTTTTTGTTAGGGTATGGAGTTTTTGAAAGGCTGCATATTTGGCTTTGAGATCGCCTGTTAATTTTTTATCTTAATTTCCCTCAAAGGAATTAAAGTGTTTCGCTTTGCAAAAACAAACAGAGGTAGCGCGCACTGGATCAGCAATTCTCTTCGTCTGCTCTTCTTTGATTAAGGTGATTTAGTTTAAACAATATTTATTTCCAGTTCTCAAATATATACTATTATATCAGTTGTAGTAAGTGTGGATCCAACAGTAAGCTGTAAACTTATACGAGGTTGTATCCACCAGTAGAACACTTGAACATAATACAGTCGAGAAAACTGGTAGACAAACAATCAAGATTACCGTCCAAACCTTATAATGGTGAATTATTCATTACACTTTCGAGTTATAGTTATGATTTGATAGTAGGTTTGGTAAAGAGGGAAATAAGAGATACTTCTATATGTTGTTAACTAAATAATGAAGACAAGAAGAAAATGGGAAAAAAATGGTAGAAAGGAGTTTTTGGTTAAATGGGTATTAATAACTGCATACTGCTGAACCACCTCCATTCCGTACTTTGTTTCAATTGAGGTATCTGGATAATTGTCGGTCTTTACGATAGTTTATCTTAGGTAAGTAACGTTCATTACTGTTTATCAAGAAGTATTGACTGCTGACTCAGGACAGAAACATAAGAATAAGAATATCATAATGAGACAATAGTATTCAAATAGGCACGTATATTTACATAGGAGAGAAATGCTACGAATTTCATGAAACTAAATGTGCTTTTCTACCATTTGCAGTGATGGTCAAGAACTACAATCCAACCAACACAGGTACAAAGGTCACGTAGTATTATTCCCACCCGGTCGGGTAGAGTTAGGTATTCTGCAAAAGACAAAAAACTAACAGCCATTTGTATGTAAAGTATCAGGAATGGAGTGGCTCAGCAAAAAAGCTAGTATTTTACCGGATAACTACAGCACGTGGAGAGCGAATTGCAACCAAACCATCCGCAGAGGGGAGTTATCATCCAATGTATCACTTCAAGTTCTGTACATTACGACAAGAAGCACAATCAGTGCCCCGGCCAACGGGACTCTGGGTTCAACTCGAAGGTCCGCTGACCGTAGCCTTGCCTGCTGTTACTGTGCTTTGCAACAGATTTTCAGTTATTGCTTGGGCGGAATCTCCACTCCATGGGCGATCCATCCACAACACACCCTCCATTCACTGTGTCTTGTAATGTAAGTGTTGTGAAGACAGTTATTTGAAAATACTGTAACGTGGCGTCCTCTGCACTCGGGGCTTCTCTGGATCGAAGCCACCCGTGTTAACACCGTGGTAGGAGTGGCCATGAGGGAAGAAGGATCCGGGTCAAAACACAGTGAGGCACCATCATTTCGATCAATACGAGTGTCCATATTTAAAGAAGCAGTCCATCATCCGACATTTTGTGGTTATCCAAACATTAAGTGGAGCGCTCAGATGTTAGAGCTGCAGGTTTTTAAATTTCTTGTTCGGTTTCGGTTTTGGTTTTTCAGGTGGAGTAAAACCTCGGTTCGGTTCGGTTTTCGGTTTGTTCATGAGGCCAAGTAAAATTCAATAAAACTCATTCTTATGTCCGGAGTCATAACTGAATGGTAGTGAAATGGAATGAAACTCAATGAATGCCCGAAATAAGCTTTTATACATGTACATGAAGAATCAGGAAGGCCAATATAATAATTACCTAAATATACAGAACTTTTATTGTGCTTGGCCATTTTTCGAGGTCTGACACCTACACGCAACTTGAGGAAAGCTGCAAATACACCAAAGCTGAAATGTCTGAAATCCACAGAATGTAGCCTTCCCAGAGTAGTGGGAGTAGCCAGACACTGCCATTGGCAGTGTCTGGGTACTCCCACTACTCTGGAATGGCTACATTCTGTGAATTTCTGCAGCAAGAGAGTATTTAGTAAAAAACGAAAAAACCTAGATTACGAGATGTCGACGGTTTCGGTTTTTTAAAAAAAATAAAAACCTCGGTTCGGTTTCGGTTAACCTACAGCTCTATCAGATGTAAGAATAAACTGATGCACCGCTTCAAATATAATTCGATTATCGCTACTACTATAAAACTCACATCCGTACAGCAGGGTATTACAGTCAAACATGAAAGGAAGTAAGCACAGTGTATCACTTCTTATTCGATTATAGTTTGGACAGTTTGGAAGAAAGTGTTCAGTTGTCTAGAAAGTGTTCAGTTGTTGATCAAGGTGATTTCATGGCTCACCATAAGTCGCTAATTAACACAAAATGGAAGACTTGTTTTTTTTTAATTGTGCCGACTCGAAAATTGGTGATTGCTTTCAAATAGTCCTTGATAAACTCCGCTGGAAATAGATCCCTCATAAAGTGATAACATCGAGGAGAAACGGGCCATCGTGGATGCGCAGTGAAATTAGAAACTTAATTCGCCGACGAAAACGCTAACACCGCCATGCAAAATTAGTAAACTCGCCACAGGCTTTGACAAAGTATAGTAAAGTTAGGAACTAAACAATTTCTGTCGTTACAAAATCCAGACAACATTATTTCGAACACATTTAAAATGTACAAAATAACACATATCACCTTCTTTGGACTAGTGATGGAACAAACTGAACAAAATTTCCAATGACAACAAATCAGACATCCCAAATTTGTAATTCAAGGACAATATGCGGACGGGATAGTCGTTACTTATTCCCATTTTCTTATTCGACATTCGTTACAACCGATTATTTATTTATTTATTGGGGTATAACGACACTTTCTACAGCCAGGGTCACCTCTTGTCGGACGGTTTTACGGATGGAGGAAGCCGGAGTACCCGGAGAGAACCACCGAGCAACGGCGAGCGACTGTCAGGCTCCCCAACATACTAACTCCACAAAGCATAGCTGGCATTGGTTGAAGACAAGTACACAATCGACGCGCAGTACCGTTATCAACCGATAAAATCGGTTGATAACGAATGTCGAATAAGGAGAGGGTAAAAGGTAACGGTTGTCACACCCCGGGCAATATATTGTCATTCGACGTGGAGAATTCAGCGGCTTTTAATGAATATTTTGTACCATTTCTAGTGTAGACGAATTGAGCGCCACCTCCCCCAACAAATACTAGAAGGCATCGCCCAACGCTAGAGTGTATAGCCATAAGCTGCGGCAAAGTTCAAGTAGCAATAAAATCTCTGAAAGCATCAAACGCTTGTACCTGGAGAAAATTTTGCCCAAAAGTGTTAAAAGAGTTTTCCAAGAGTTTAGTGATGGCACCTTTTTTTTGGGGGGGGGGGGGGGGGGGGGGTCACTGCTGTTCAAGATGAGGTCGCGATCCCTGGAACTGAGGGGAAAAATTGGGAAGGACAGTGAAAGGGAGTGCCAGATGTGTAATTTGGGCATGGTGGAGACCCTGGAACACTTTCTTCTAGAATGCCCAAAGTACCAGTCTAAAAGAATAAGATTCACTGGGAGTATAATGGGGAAGTGGGATAGGAGAATGAAGGACATGTGGTTAGGGGGAGACTCAAAGGAGAGGGTTAATATGCTAATAGGAGAGATTGGGAAGAATGGGGAAAGGGATGTCATCAAGCAGTTCGTCTACGAGTGTTGGGAGGAGAGGAGAAGCATGGCAATAGGGAGGCAGTTGGGAGTACAGGGGTAACCAAGGCCTTCTCGTCTGAGAACCGCGCGAATCAGCGGCTGGCCAAAGTGTTATTATGAGGCCCTTAATGTGCTTATTTCAACTATTTCCGTGATAAGTGTTACTTCTCACCACAGTGGAAGCGTGCTAACGTAGTTCCAGTTTTTAAAATGGAAAATCTAAGCCTCGTAAGTAAACAATGCCCAATCTCGCCCTTTAGTTGTGTGGGTAACATCTTCAAGAATTTCCTTTCTAAGAAAGTGTTTGGCTTTCTCAAAGTAAATGCCTTGCAGAGTAATAATATTTCCAATCGGTTTCACAACCAGTGACTCCACACGTTATCAATTTACAGCATGATATAATGCAATCAAATCAGCTCTTGATGAAGGAAAAAAATAGGCTTTGATTTTTTTGGTTTTGTATTTTTTGTTTGTTTTGTGTTTGTTTGTTGTTTTTGTGTGTGTGTGTGGGGGGGGGGGGGGTGACATCAGTAAAGTTTTTGATAAAGCATGACATTTGCACAAATTTGAAAAATAGATGTTTAAAAATCTGTTAAAATGGTTTACATCTTACATCAAAGATCGCAAACGGCGAGTAGTGATCAATGCTCCTCTTCGAAGTCAGTCACAGCGGGTGTACCCTGGGGATCAGCAATAGAGCCCTTTCTTTTTCTGATTTGCATAATGATATTGGTGATGATATCTTTTGCAATATTCGTCTCTTTGCCGGTGACACATCTTTATACATCATTGCCGAAGACACCCCCCTCCCCGCAAGCAGCAGATCTCTTGAATAATGACATTTTAAAATTTTCAGCAATGGGTACACTGGTGGTTTGTAGGCGTTAACCTTAAGAAAACTGAGTCAATAATCATAACACGTAAAAGAAGATACAACCCCCCCCCACCCCCACCCCACCCCGTAATCCCCATGTCCGAATATGGAACACCGACAGCGTTGAAAATAACTGATCTATAAGGCAACACAAGTTTACCCTTGATAGAAAACATTGGAAAATTGATTTTGCCTTCATTAGTCCCCTGCTTCAGTATTCTATCACAGTTTGTGATAACTGCACCATCGCAATGCGTGAAGAGCTTGAACAAATTCATCTTGAGGTCGCGAGAATTGTAACCGGGTCAATTCGAAGCGTCAACAGATTGCTTCTTTACCTTGAAACCGAAATGGAAACCCTGAAATCTCGGAGATAAAAATAGAAATTGAAACATTATTTGAAAAATGTAACATAAATTTACCCCAGGGTATTTATCTTATCTAATACACCCACCACTGGCCGCATCGCATAGATTTGAGCTCCGTCGAAATGAAGATTTGATAGTACCCTTATTCCAAAGTAATGATACCAGGATCCAATACTATAGAACTTTTATAATTGTATTTTCTAGAATTGTATTTGCTACCTATTAATAAAACCGACTAAAATTAACCATTAGCATTTTTAAAAGATATGGCAATTTGCCAACTGGCAAATTGCCACATCTTCGAAAATGTTAATGGTTCATTTGAACCCATTTAAAGTCATATTGAAAATATTCTAGAAAATACAATTGTAAATTTTTTATGGTACTGGCTCCAGATGTCATTCGTGCCTAGTAAAACCCGCCTCTGAAATAACTTGCCCCAAAATGTTCGAAACAACAATTCGTTGTCAGAGTTCTCCAGCTACTTCAATGCAAAGAAAATACTTGTTCCAAGTTTCTTCTTCAATGATAAATCATGTCGAGTACAAATACGCCGCTTCAGATAACATTTATCCAGCAGTAATTTCAACAATCACCCCTTTAAAAACCAGCATTGTTTATCCTCTTCTTGTGTATGTGGTGCTTGGGAAACAACCGATCGCTATTTGTTCCCCTGGATCCTCTTCAGCCGAGGACGAACCTACACTTTGGGTCAGATAACTAACTTTATTGGCACAGATACACTGTCAAACGGTTGTGTTGAGTTCTGTCAAAGTGTTAAAAAACAAATCTTTGAAAAGCTGCACATTGTTGCTTAATGACCGTGACAGTTTTACGGGTGGTGAGAGCCGGAGTACCCGGAGAGAACCACCGAGCAACGACGAGCAGCTTTCAACTCTCCAACGTCGTAACTCTGATCTCTGCACCGCGGCACAGGCAGGGTTAGAGTGGTGGAAGACATGCTCACCAGCGATGTGCAGTACGCCTTAGTACACAGCGTCCATGTAGGCAATCGGGGTTAAGTGCCTTGCCCAAGGACACAACGCGGGAGTGCGAATCAGTCGCTGAAATGGTCACCCATCCAACTTCTAACCGCGCACGACGTTGCGTAACTTCGGTAATCTGACGAGAACCGGTTACCGCGACCCCTATTATTGTTAGTAAATACTGACTTAATATAACCCTTATCAATCTCGTTATCATGTGGATTACAAACCTTGGTACTCTGCAGTCTTTTCCAGTTTATCCCAATAGATGGAAGTATCAAGAGTGTCCATATTGTAAGTTGGGAGCCTTAAATAAGCTTGAACTGCTAACAGGCCTCAAACAAAACAGCATATCAGATTATAACAACCTATGAGGGTATTGTCTTGGTTCAAATTGTTAGCTAAAAATTGCATCACACCAAATCCTCCGATTGTTACCGATTCTGCATGTTTGTCTTCCCTTTCCTCTACCTCTTCTGCTCTGCTAATTATTCTGATTTTGTATTGTCTCAACATCCACGTTAACATTTTGCCTTATTTTGTACCGTGTAACTTGTTTTAAGGAAACCGTTTACGAAAGCTACAAGCTTTATCGTGTATCCTTTGCCATAAATTTGTAACTCAAGTCTGAATTGTAACAACGTTCATCCAAAATCTGAAATAAAATTAAATTTACTAAAGTTGAAACGGTTAACCGATTAATCGATTAACCAATGATCAACGTCTTGAGCGATCAAAAAAGTAATTGATCGATTAACGGTTACTTTTGAACTACTGTATATTCTGGGTTAACAAAGGAACAAACTTGCTCCAAAAGGGGCAAACATTGTCACACTGACACACATCAATTATATGAGACAGAGTAAAGCATGCAAGTTACTTGCTGACATACTTGTTTACTTGCATGATCATCGTACTGTATCAGTAGGTGGAAATGGTCATTCTTAACCCTTCACCCATTGCGGGTAGCAGACGATACTTGCAAAATAGATTCTTGAATTACGAAAAAGTTTCCATTTTTGTCTCAAAAACGTAGCTTATGATCCGATCATTGGAACGAGCTCAACGAGCTCGTTCCAATGAGGGATCATAAGCTATGTTTTTGAGACAAAAATTGAAACCATAATACATTTGAATGGAGATTTTTGTATATAGGCCTAGTCGGTTTTGTTTGTTACGTTGGGTAAAGGGTTCATGCTGTAAATCATCAACGGTATGGCAATTATTCAGATATCTAATTGGACAAATGATTAATCGGTTAACCAAGGTTAATCCACGTGATTAATCGATCAAGAAAACCCCGTAACTGTTTCAGCTCTAAAATTTACCTCTTTGTGGAATATGAAAGGCAGACGACACTTGCAAACAAAATTCTTGAATAACTTTTTTTTTTCATTTTCGCATCTTTTGCCACCTCATTCGAACGAGCTCGACGTGCTCGTTTCAATTAACGTTCACAAGCTATGTTTTTGAGACCATAAATGAAAATATAATGAAAATAGAATGTTAATTTTGTGAATAAAGCTTGCCGGCTTTGGTCGTTACATTGGGTAAAGAGTTAAACTAAAGTTACTCACGCTGTCTGTTAAATTATTACTCGAACTTCATTTTACTTAATATATCCTCGGGATCTTTTAACCCTTTACCTAACACGAAAAGCAGACGACACTTGCAAAAAAATTCTTGAATAACTAATTTCTTCCATTTTTGGCCTAAAAACATAGGTTATGACCCCTCATTGGAACGAGCACGACGAGCTCGTTCCAACGAGGGGTCATAACCTATGTTTTTTGAGACAAAAAATGAAAAAAATAATGAAAATTAATTGGCGATTTTTTAAAATAGCGCTGGCCGGTTTTGGCCGTTACGTTGGGTAAAGGGTTAAAGATATTAAACTTTCGTATGGCAGGTTAAGTTTGTCAGCATCTCTATATAGCATATAGTAATATTTATCACTTAATCGCTATCAAGTTGATCATTTCGGAAAATGTCGTTCACAACACGCCAAATAAGGGAATGACATCAAAAGTGAATGAGTTGATTTCAGAAGTAGAAGTGAATTAATCTTCTATTTTTTTATTAACAGTCTACTTAATGCAAAAAGCAAACGACGTTTGCAGAAAACATGTCCAGAATAACTAAATATTTTTATTTTAAGTCTTGGAAACATAACCTATGACACCCTCATTGGAATGGGCTTGTTCCTGTGAGGGTCATAAGCTATGCCTTTGACAACAAGTTGGCTGGCGGTTTTTGTGGACAGCGCTAGTCAGCTGAATGGCTAAATTACACATTATGTGATGAAAAGAATCTCACATTCGTCACGATTTGACGTGACAGTTCTGAACCTCGTTTACTAAAATCGATCTGAGCTTCGGGAAACCTCGGCTTAGATCGATTTTAGTGAACTCAGTACAGAAATTTTATTTAACATCGCGACTCATTGGAAATCCTCTTTTTATGTCATGATCGTCCAATTTCTGAGTTTTGTGGAAACTAAGGAGGATGAGTGCTGAAAAGATTTGCAACTCATACACAGAACGATACACGCGTGTCAATGGGTTAATCGACATGGCATGATTGCCTGCGCGAAATGATAGAACGAGAGGCCGCAGTATCGATTAACCCATTCACACGCGTGTGTCGTTCTGTGTTTATTACACGCCTTCACGTCTACCAAAAACAATTATAAGAAGGACACTCAGTCAGTAATTCATTTGACAAATGTCAACAACAAAGAACGCATTTTATCACCAACCAAATGTTCATGGGGAAACCGTGTTGCTATTTCGTCTTCTGAGTTCTAATGTGTTCTCTGTGCCCACTGGCACATAGAACACATTGGAACTCAGGGGACGATTTTCAGCTATCGCTAACAATTCAATTCGTAATTGCGTTGCACGATTTGTAGAAAATTCCAGTGAAATTTCTCTTCTATTTAAAAATAGTCCGTCAACGATTTCCGTTCCGCACATATGTGCGGAACAGATTTTCATTTTCCGCATAGTTTAGCGTTGCTGTAGATGGGATACACAGAACAGGTGTGTAATATATCTTTTTTCTGTGGTTACTATCTCATACCAACATTTATTTGCATGCTTGTTTTATTGGGGTGTAACGACATCTTCAATAGCCAGTGTCATATCGTGTCAGGCAATTAAACAGGTAGAGGAAGCCGAAGTACTCGGAGAGAACCACCAGAAAGCGGCGCGTAACTTTTGGACACTCCAACTTACTAACACGGCATAAGGCTGGCATTGTTTGAAGGAAAGTGCACAATCGATGGGCTGTATGCTTTAGTACACGCTGCTACGGTGCTCCGCAAGCAATCGGGATTGGGTGTCTTGACAAAGACCACAACACAGATGATACGGGTTCAGATCGAACTGTTGACTTGAAGTCCAATGCGCTAACCAATGAGCCATCCTTGTAGTAACTTATTGATGTTATTTATCATGTATTATGATTATTTTTTATTGGGGTTTAACGACACTTAGACAGCCAGAGTCACCACGTGTCTGGAAATTTGACGGGAGGCTGAAGCCGGCGTATACGAAGAGAACCGTCCAGCAACGGCGAATAACTGCCAGTCTCCTCAGCGTACTAACTCCTAACAAGCAGGCTTAGCATTGGTTGAAGACAAGTTCATCATCGACGTGCAGTACACCTTAGCACGTAACGTCACCGTGCCCCCACAAGGGCAAACGGGATTACGCGCCTTGTCGAAGGACACAACGCAATTATCCCTGGCTGGGGTCGAACCGTGGACCTTTCGGTTTGAAGTCCACTGCCTTAACCCTTTACCTAACATGAAAAGCAGACGACACTTGCAAACAGCATTCTCGAATAACTAATTCTTTTTATTTTTTGTCTCAAAAACATAGGTTATGACCCCCATTGGAACGAGCTCGACGAGATTGTTCCAAAGAGGGGTCATAACCTATGTCTTTGAGACAAAAAGAATAAAATTATAATGAAAATTAATTGGCGATTTTTGAGAATAGCGCTGGCTGGTTTTGGCCGTTACGTTGGGTAAAGGGTTAACCATTGAACAATCGTGCCCCCTATTGTGTTACTACAGTCCTTGGAGTATATCAGATAATTACCTCGTGGTACACCTGGCAGTGAAGCGGGTTTTAAAGGTAAGCAAGTTCTATTTTACTGGTAGAATATGAATTGGTAAACAACACTTAGGTGCGAGCCCTGTATCCTCTTTACCTAACACGAATAGCAGCCGGCGCATGCCAACAAGCTTATGAACCCTTCAACCAACAAACGATATCAACATATATTATTTTAAATATTATTTTCTTTTCCAATTTTTCATTAATATTCACAAAAACATATCACGTGACCCTCATTGGACCGCGCAAGACGAGTTTGTTTCAATGACGGGGTCACATGATATGATTTTGTTGAATTTTTTTTAAATGTTTTTTTTTTTCAAGTTCTGACTTTGTATGTTACGTGGGTGGATTCGGCCGATTCGTTTGAGTGAAGGGTTAAATAACTTAAATGTTCAATTTGTACCTAGTAAACATAGCTTTTGACCCCTCATTGAAAGGTACTCGGCGAGCTCGTTCCAATTGGGGATTATAAATCATTTTGAGACATAAATGCAAAATGCTGAAAAGTGAATTGGCTTCTTAACGCAACGTTAGGATAAAGGGATAAAGTCGGCAACGTTACAGTAAATACACAGAACAACACACGCGTGTGAATGTGTTAATCGTTATGGCACGAGTGCCAGCGCGGAAGGATAGAACGAGAGGCCGCAGGCGCCCCAAACATTAATCCTTGTAAAAAAGACAATACGGTCAACGGCGAAATGGGCGAAACTATCCTGGTTTGTTGGGAGGGTAAGAGATGTATGATTATATTATTACCGAGCCTCGCTTCAGATTTTTTTCTCTTCATATCGTCTGCTCGTCCACTACCAAATTTACGCACATCAGGTTGAAATGGTTACTGGAGTTTCTGTGTGGTCTGCTGCCAAGATTTAGTACACGATGCGGAAAGTGAACTAAACATAACGTCGCCTGAGTGCTAGAATGTTCTATGTCCCCTATGGGACATAGAACATTCTAGCACTCAGCCGACGATATTAATACAACGAACAATTCAGATAATGATAACACATACTTTTCTTAAGCAGCTATGTATTAGTTTTCTTATCTGTTCAAAAATTTATTCGCGACTCGCATAGATTTGATGTACAGTTGCTGAATTAGCTGCGCCTCTCAGCAAGTCTGAGTGTCCCAAGGTTACACAGGTGATCTAACTTCCACTGTGGGTGTCCTCTCGCAGTGGGACCTGACAATCAATCTGTGTGAGGACAACACGGTGGATGTTAGGTTAGTACGGACGAGGAATGAGCACGCAAAGATTAACTGTCTCAAAAATGTTCTGTGAACGTTCCTTAGCGGCATTAAACTAAATTTAGAATTGATGAAATTGGGGGGGGGGGGGGGGGGGGGGGGTCATCATCACTGGAATTTCTGTTGTATATTGTTTTTTTTTTTTTTTTGTTTTTTTTTTTTTTGTTTTGATTTCAATCTGCTTTTACCCGTTTCTCTCTCTCTCTCTCTCTCTCTCTCTCTCTCTCTCTCTCTCCCTCTCTCTCTATTCTCTCTTTCTTTATTTCTCTCTCTCTATCTCTCGTTTGAGTTAACTTCTTTTGTGTATAATGTTTACATATAGTTATAATTTGTTCTGCCTTTTGTACTCTATTAGTCTTTGTACAGGAGCGGAGGGTTTTCTAAGTGGTCAGCACTTGTCCTCCAATCCTGATTTGCATTGTTGAATGGCAAATAAAAATATGTTTAATCTATACTTTTCTTACGACTTTTAACATAGTAGTGTTGAATATCAGTCGATCAGCATTAACTCAAAGTCTTTTGCTTCTTAGGATTTCATTAAACTCAACATTTTGTTTTGACACTGTAATTTTCGTTTCCATTCGGGCATTACAAAGTTTGATTCCGAATGTGTCTTACGCCATCCAATCTATCTTTCAATTACAGCATTTTTAATCTTACTAATATTGATTCCTGCCTTCCATGACAGTTTTCTAAAATACACTTTGACACCCCGATCATTAACTTCTATATCTGGTGAAATCTGCAGATTATCGTAACATACAAAGCAACACTAGAGTACAAGGGCACCGGAAGCAGGGGATATAAGGGGTAACTGCCTTCTTGTCCAGTGACATTCGTTTCAAACGTATTTTATGTGCGCCAACGCCAGTTGGGGGCGAGGGTCAGGTATTATGAGGGAGTCTGATCAAGAATTGTAAATGAGAAACTCTCGATTATCCGTTTCTAACGTATTTTACAAGTCTTAATGCCAGCTGGGGGCGAGGATTAGGTGTTATGAGGGAGTCTAGTTGAGACTTGTAACTGAGAAACTCTCGATTATCAGTTTCTAACGTATTTTACGTGTGCCAATGCCAGTTCAGGCTTGGCATTCTTTAAGCGTGCAGGAGTGCGCACGCCTACTACACGCCTAGAAAAAAATTGAGGAGGGTAATTTTTTGCACCCCTTGATTTTCTGGAATGCCAGCCTTTTGGGACTGCCTTTAAAATCTGTTATTATTTCATCTCCTGAGTTCCAATGTGTTCTCTGAGCCAGCCGGCACAGAGAACGCATTGGAACTCAGAGGACGATTTGTCAATGTTGCACTGATTCGCAATAATTCAACACCCATTCTGTGTCGCAATTCGATACATTTTGAGTGTAGAAGACAGTCACATGAGAATTGAATGCAACATTTTGAATAATGAGAAGATGTGTGGGCCAATTTTTCCACTATGTAACGGAATGTAATACAATTTTCAGTCACAATATTAATACCTTGAAGTGAATATAACCAAAATAGCATACAAGTTTTTGCATTGAAACTTCAGCTGCAATTGCACTCCCAAGCAACCTGAGGAGGGCAACTGTTTTGCACTCCTTGATTTTCTAGATTGCCAGGCCTGTCATTTGGAGGCGAGGGTCGGGTACAATGAGGGAGTCTGATCGGGAATTATAACTTAGGACACAATCGGCAGGATAATTTCTAAAGCTTTATATTGTCCCCTGGGTGAGCAAGATGCAGTCTGCTGTGCTTTCCCATTGC